>CM040428.1:36115404-36715404 GCA_022702705.1 Papilionanthe hookeriana x Papilionanthe teres | reverse complement strand
TTCTTTGGAACTAAAAGACTTGAAACGGCGCACGAGCGAGCACTATGTTGCCCAAAGACTTTATGGATCAGCTCATCCATTTGGCATTGAAGTTCTTCGTGCTTCTTTGGAGACATCCTATATGTAGGTTTGTTAGGAATGACCGAATCAGGCACAAGGTCAATGACATGTACCTCTCTCAAAAGAGGCAACACCGGAAATTTATTTACGAACGGTTGTATCAGTCCTTACAAAAAATATAAAATGGCTCGTAGGGAATCTAAAAGAACAAGTTGTGACGCTAAAAATTATGCTTTTAGAGATCTTTATAACATATTAGAAACTAAGAAGAGTGAAAAATATATGTATAAACTAGCCAAACAAACATAAAAGAAAAGTAAAGATTTAACTCAAGTAAAATATATTAAAGATGAAAATAAAAGTGTTTTTCTTAAAAAAAGATATTCAACATAGGTGGGTGAGTTATTTTAAAAAACTTTTTAATAAAGTTTCTGAAAATAAGATTGACCTTAGTGATCTTAATAGTGTTAATAATAATAAAACATTTCATTTTTACCGTCGCATTAGTAAAAAAAAGTTGAGCCCTTAAAAAAATGAAGGGTGAAAAGTTTGTTGGACTTGATGATATCCCAATTGAAGTGTGGAAATATTTAGGAGATTTGTGAATTTTTTGGCTTACTAAATTTTTTAATATTATTTTAAAAACTAAAAAGATGTCTGAGGAGTGGATGAAGAGTATTTTGGTTTCCATTTATAAGAATAAAGGTGATGCACAAAAGTGTGCAAATTATAGAGGAATTAAATTGTTGTGTCATACTTTAAAATTATGGAAGAGGGTAACTGAACACAGGTTATGACGTATTACCAACATTTCTCATAATCAATTTGGATTTATGTTGGGCAGGTCTACTATGGAAGCTATACATTTATTGAGAGGTTCGATGAAGAAGTATATATATAATAATGAGAATCTACATTTGATTTTTATTGATTTAGAAAAAGCTTACGGTAAGGTTCCAAGAGATATCCTTTAGAGAGTCCTTGAGAAGAAATGTGTTGATATGACTTATATTCAAGTCATTAAAGATATGTATACTAGAGCTGTTACTTGTGTTCGAGCTGAAGGAGGATTGACCAAATATCTTCTTATTTCTGTTGGTTTACGTCAGGGATTGGCCTTAAGCCCATATCTATTTGCTTTAGTTATGGATGGTCTTACTGGACATTTACAAAAGGATGTACCTTGGTGTATGATTTTTGCTAATGATATCCTTCTCGTGGATAAGACGAGAAAAAGCACAGGAAAAACTTGAATTATGGAGGTCTACATTGGAATCTAAAGACCTTTGTTTGGGTAGAACTAATACTGAATACATGGAATGTAATATTCGCCAGAAGTGTAACTTTAGGTGAATAAATTATTAAATGGTGTGAACGATTTAGAAATCTCGGGTCTATTGTTCAAAGCGATGGTGATATAGATAGGGATGTTAATAGTAGAATTCAAGTTGGTTGGTTTAAGTGGAGGAATGCTTCGGGCCTATTGTGTGATAGAAAAGTATAGCTTAGGCTGAAAATAAAATTTTATAAGATGGTAGTGAGACCTGCAATGCTCTATGGTGCTGAATGTTGGCCTTTAAAAGAGAAGCATAATACTAAGTTAAGAGTAGCCGAGATGAGAATGATTAGGTGGATGAGTGGTTTACACTTAGAGACAAAATGCGAAATGAATATATCCGTGATAGGATTGTTGTAGCTCCAGTGACGGACAAAATTAGAGAGAGTCGCCTTAGATGATTTTGTCACATTAAACGTCGACCATTTAATGATCCGATTAGGAGAGTAGATGTTTTAAATTCAACTTATGCTAAGAAAGGCAGAGGTATACCTAGGAAGACTTGGGCTTATTGTATAAAAAATGAACTTAATTTATTAGAATTAAATGAAAATATGACACTAAATAGGATGCAATGGAGAAAAAGGATTCATGTAGCCGACTCAGTGGGATTAAGGCTTTGTTGTTGTTGTTGTTGTTTGTATTAATCTTTACACTTCAGAAGGAGTCACTACAGAAGAAATGTAAAATAGCATCTGACATTTGCGTCGGAATTTTTCAATGCACGATTTTGCGTCGTACTTTGCGACTATTACGCGGCGTAAAAAAGTTGAAGTTATCTGCAGCGAAATTTGCATCGAATTAGCCGCGACATTTTCGACGCAAAAGGCTAACACATGACGACAAAATTTACAGTAGTGTTATAGCGGTTTTGGACTCGGATTTGCGTCGAATAAACGTAAGCAAAAAATTTTACTTAACAACGCCAAAAAGATCTGATGCAATGGAGAAGAAAAATTTGACGCAATGACCTAAAATACCCATCCCACGCCCTTCATTTCGTTTTCTTCTTCCCATGCCCCGCCCCCAAAACCCTCACATCTCTCCTCAATCTCGCGACACCAAAACCCTTGCATTCTCCTCTTCCCCTCTTGCCATCGCTGATTGTCGTACCACACCGTCGCCGTCGCAACACCATCGCCGATAGTCCTCACCCTAAATCGTCGCCGCTCGATCTCCCAGTTATGACCGATTGAGGAAAAGGTAACATGTTATATATTTGGCTCATTTTTTCCTTATAAAATATTGATATGTATGTAAAACTTGAGGTTTAGGTGTTAGGTATGTATATATATAAGATTTCAGTGGTATTTATGCAAATCTCCTTATGCATTGAAGTTTAGGTATTAGCTATGTATAAACATAAGTACTGAGTGTATGTATGAGAATCTAGCTATATATACAACTATATATATATATATATATATATATATATATATATATATATATATATGTATATATATATATATGTATGTATGTATATATTATAAAAAACAAATTCATTGATGTAAAAGGGAAGATACGAATGTTTTAGTGAGTGGGTACTAAAAGCCCACTCATACGGAATACAACTCACTAAAAAAAAAGTTTTAAACAACTTGTATACCCCAAAAAAATAATGAAATACTCCTAATCATGGTGGGTGGATTTACTTCCCCTTCCCCCAGATTTAGGGAGGGAGTCCAACAACAAACTGAGATGTGGGCTTCCTCTCGAAACTATCAAACAATTATCCTGAGAATTTCTGAGTTATAGCATTCCTTTTTTCTTCTTCCTAGATTTGTATACTTGTCATTCATCTGTCAGTGGTTATCTCATCTGATCAATTGGTGGATCTCAGATGGAGAGCTCACCCTGGGGGGTATGTTAAGGCGTAAATTGCTAGCAGTCTCAGCCTGCAGCACACCTTAATCATGGCGCTCCTCCAGGACTTGAGTACCCTCGTCTCTCACAATAGGTGGTTCCATAACACTTCGACTAGCATCTGGTTGGTGAGGAATAGCTTGATGAGTCAAATATTCATTCAATAATTCTGGAAGATCTTCAATTTCTGTTATATTTTCCTCCACTTGGATGATGTTCTTAGGAACTGAAAAATCCAAGTGCACAAGAAGGTTGGATCTCAATTGTAGATGAAGCCTGAAGCTATTGGCAGGGGTGTGCCCAAAGAGTTTACAGTGATTACCATAGTAGGGTCTTTGTTCTGTGACAATTGCCTGCCAATACCCATTATAGGCAATACCAAGCCATATTTCATCTTCATCAGGGAGGGTAATATCCCTTTCAACAAGAATCCTTGCAACCAAAGGCCTGGATAGGTTGAAGGTGGGTATGTCCAATTTCATTGGTCTCCCAAGTGCAGCTACAATAGAATAGAGAACTTGGCGATTAAAGTAGTGCAACTTTAGGCCAGGTAGCTTATACCAGATTAGAACTACAGGGGTTTCTTGACTAGGATCAAATTCAGGAGACCACTTGAGCAATTTCATAAATTTCCCATGAATTGTCATAAACTACTTGGAAAATTTTTTTGCAGTCCTCTATTTTAGATAATTGTATCATCACATCTCCCATCGACAAGATCAACCTTCCAATGTCCCAGTAGTTTGAGATCTTCAAATGCCTTATGAACGATTTCCATTTTAGGATGTCCCGTTTGGAACTTCCCAATGATGGTAAATTTGCACTTATCCACTAGGTTGAAAACTTCAACATCATAGAAGATTAGAGCTAGTTTGCCACCTTCCTACTCATCTTCTTGATGAGATTACAGTCCCTCTGGCCTTCAAATGATTCATTATAAACCTGAGGAAAAACCTTATCTGAATCCACATAGCCAACCATATCAACATAAGAAGCCTTCCCGAGGTTTAAAACTGAAGTAGTTGGTGGTTGAGAAATAATAGAAGCGACATAACTAAGAGTTGAACAACAACAAGCTACTGGGATTGAGACAGAAGTGCGACCGGAGCTCTCGTGCGTGCAAACTGAGAGAAGAGGAGGAGGACGCGAGTACAAACGCTCGATCCCGAGGAGTCGAGCTGAAGGATAGGGAGTCAAAGCCGAGTCCTCGAGCAGTAGGGCTCCACGACAGCGACGAGAAAATCATGCAGAGGAGGTCACAAGTGCAAATGCTCAATCCTGAGCAGTCGAGCTGAAGGAGGAGTCAAAGCAGTCGAAGCCCAGTTCCACAGAGTTCAGAATAATTGAAGCATACCAGCGCTGACGGTGCATGAAGTCGGTGGAGACAAAATTCAATGCATTTGGACGATTTTTGAAGGTTTGCTTGAGGAAACTCAGGGGAATTCGTTTCTAAACTATTTTAAACAAATTTGGACGCCAAAAAAGGAGAGAAGAGAGGAAGACGTGTCTTTTGGTGAAAGTGGAGTGTGTTAGAGTTTTTGGAAAGTGTTTGTATGTGAAAAGTCAGTAGAAATCTAGGCTTAGTGTGTGTGTCTTGTTTTGTGAGGGATTCTTCTCTAAATAGTGTAGGAGAAGAAGGAAAGTGAGAGATTGCTTCTTCCTTACTATTCTAAGAGGGAATTGAGTGTTGTTGTAAAGAGAGGATATATTCAAAGAAACTTCAAGGGATTTGTTTGGGGAAGAAATTGAAATAAGTTGTATTTACTTCTTATTGTTTGTATGAATTTGCTTTTATATTAAAAATTCATGTTTTGTCGTATCTTCCTCATAAATTCTGAGTAGATTTCTTTGTCTTTCTCCTTGCAATGAGATATTGTGAAGTGATGATGTAGATTTGATATGTCATTTAAATGTTAAGAATTGTGATGATTTTTTACGTTGTATTTAATTTACTTTTTGATATGGCCAATTGAATTATTAAAACTCGTTGTGAAACATACAATCTGAGAGAACTAAGTGTTCTACAACAAAAGTGGAGAATTCATTCAATGTCCATGAATGAGTCACGTAGTTCATGAGGGTTGAGTGCAAATAAATAGAAAAATATGGTTTGATGGGCGTAGAATTGGAGATTTTAGGATGACGGACTGAAATCTCCAATTTGGTCCTAGTGTTTGGAAACTAAAACTAGGGTTAGTCTTCAGGTGAAGGGAAGTGTGAGCTCTGAAGTGACAGTCAGTATCCTCCCAGCTTAACCATAGATTTAGGGACTAAACCTAGGATTAGCCAATGTTCTTTAACTCGGAAGAGGGTAAAGAATATAAATGCTCATATTTGGCACAATACAAGTTTTTATCAATCTTTATCATTCACTCATCATAATATCATTATAAGAGGGAAGATGTTTTTCCATATTTGAACATTTCAATACAAAACTTAGTCTGTGTTAGTTTTATCTAGAAATATAGAAAGTAACTTTAGTAAACTTAGCTTTTAGTCATCTTTAAATCTTTTTAATATTTATAAAATACTGTTCTAATATGAATAAAATGTTCTTCGCTTAGGGGGTAACCGTCTGAAACTATCTCGCATGAATAATCCTCTTCCTGCAAACTTCAAATACAGACATAACCATCTGACACATTTGTTTATTCTACTGGATGTCTATGAATAACATACACTAGCAAAATTTTCTTTCACAGATACGTCTATTCTTACCAGAATACTATGAATAACATATACCAGCTAAGTTTTCTCTAGGTTTAGAGAAGATGAACAGTCGCCATCGCCCATAAGAAGCGCCACACCAGCATAAAAAGTTGCATTTCAGCATCGTTCCATCTCCTCATGACCACAAAAACTTCTAGTCATAGATGTTATTAATATATTTCCAAGACAAAATAGATTTCACTGCTACAGAAAACAGCTGATCGTAGAGGTTATAAGCATATCTCCTAGGCAGAATAAACTCGTCTGTATAGACGGCAGATGCCTATATTCGCTATTTTGCAAAGAAAAACATATTCATAAAAGAAAATTTAACATACATCTCCCCCTTGGGGAGGAACCTAAGACTACTCGCTATAGAACATTAAAAACACAAACATTTTATTAAATATAAGAAATACTTACAAAGGTACTTGATTTCAGACTCTGGACTTTCACTATTACTAAGGACTGGATGCTCTCAAACTTTCCGATCGATGCAAGTGGATTTCTATCGATGCTTAAACCCCATGACCTGCATCCTTATTTATAGACTCGAAAACTAAATGGCAAAAGACTCTTTTGCCCTTAGTGACTCAAACTATTTGATACTTTTACATCACACAGTACAGGCACTATTCAAACACAATAACCACAAAGTGTGCCTTACTATTATAAATAATAACCTAGTAGTATTTTTTACTATTAGTAATGCTCGTACCAAAGTTGCTGTTACTGAAAAAGAGATCCCTTTCTTGCTCAATTTTCCATCGCATTTTCTGGAATTGGTTTGTCATCTAAGCTTTTCAACCAGTGTCTTCCATATTCGGCATGATGTGGCCATTCTCCTTCTTGCTCCTCATTATCTTCAGGTTCAATTCTTTCAAATAGAGTTACATAGTCTCCAATCTTCTTTACTGAATAAGGATCCACCGCTTTAATATGTTCCAACAAATTGGCGTTATCATGATAGAACTTGAATTTGAACATCTTTCCTTTAATTAATTTCATATTGAGAAAAATCATAATGTTACGATAAGAGAAAACCAAATGAGAACTGAAGAAAAAATCTCTCCTGAAGAATGACGATTTGAAACATCCTGTAATGGTATAAAGACTCTTCAGTTGTATCTGTATCAATTATCTCATGATGCTCGTCATCCCTTTGCCATGCTCTTGAGAGTCTTGGTGTGAAGAAGATCTCGATTATGTGCTTTGAGTCATCAGTTATCATCTCGTAATAAGGCCCAACGGATTTGAAAAGTAGCGTGACTGCTGGAGTGTTGTTGTCCTCAAATATTTTCCATAAAATTCTTCTGATAACTGGATGATAAAAAATTGATATATGTTCTCCTAATTTTTCATATTGACTTATAATTATTTTAGTTATTAATCCAAAGTTTATTAGATCTTGTACTTCCCAATTTAAAAATTTTCTTAGGAATGTTAGATGTAATGAAACTGTTATTATATGAAAACCATTCTTGCAAAAGTTACATGAGCAATTCTTAGTTTCTAATTTTTTAGATACATAAAATAACCATGATTCTATTTCATTTAATCCATAAGATATAATAATATCTTTTAAACATTCTATCATTTTATCTTTTAAGTTTTTATTTTTTAACCTAAACATTTTGTTTTTTAATTCTACAGGCACTTCAGGTAGATATAAATATTGATATTATTTATTTAAAATTGATTTACATATATCTAATATTACATCTGAAAATACATACTTTCTTGTGATTTATCTTTATATTTTTTCTCTAATTTAAAAATTTTCTCTTATTCTTTTTCTAACTCTTGGATCTTTATTTCATGATTAATAATTACTATTTTTTGTAAATTAGTTGGTGTCTTTGGTCTTAATGATATTTCACCCAGATTTTTTTCTAGTGTTAATTTTCTATTTTCATTTCTGAGAAATTCTAACTTGTCATTCAATCCTAAGAATGTTATTGTTAAACAATTTAGAGTGTGAATAGTGGTAGATAACTCTGTCATATTACACCATAAATTATCCAATAAAATTGATTGATATATACTTAATGGTTTTCTAATCTCTATTTTTGGCCTAAATTTTAAATTAGTTCCTTGCCTGTTGGGCAAGACAAGATGACCGAAATGAACCATATTTTGTTTCATTTCTGCACAAAAAATGTTAAGAGCAAATAATTCTAATTTCTAAATCATATATTTCTAAAAATGCTAAAAATCTATATGAATATCGTGCTACAAATATGGCTTAATTGCTATGAATATATTAGCTAATGACTATTATGCAGCTATTGATAATATGCAATTTTACGACTTAGATTCTAGAGCATGCCAACTAATAATATTATTGTGTTAATGCTAATATGCGATTTAATCTGACTACTCTGACTAAATTGTTAATGCTAATATGTTTATCTGCTAAATTGGGAAAAATAACTTCAAATTTTTAAAAAAATGTACTACGCATTTGACTAAATTGTTACAGGGAATGAATAAATTAGATTTTCAAAAGATTTATAAATTCATCCGTTTACTTTAACTAATTATTCCATCATAAACCGCCTTTTACTATTCTTTAAAATGCTTAACACTATTCTTTAGCTGCTTAGTACTACCTTTTAAAAAATGTTTAATACTATTCTTAACTAATAAATACTATTAGCATCTTTAAACTATTTAATTTATTAATTAATATCTTTTTCATTTAAGTCCTCAAAGAATAACATATTTATGCTGGCTTAAATCTTAAATCTTAAATCTTAAAATTTTTATGATTATAATTTTTATAGGTTTTATATTTTAAAAAACATTTATTAAAAGTCTAAAATTTGCTAATTTAACTTTCTTTAAATGCTTAAAATTTTTAAATGTTTTATATAAAATGATTTTGTAAGATATTTCAATTTGATCTTTTTTAAATGTTTAAAGCATTTAAATATTTCAGTGGTAAAGCTGTAAAATATAAATTCTTTAAATTTGATTTCTTTTAAATGATAAAAATCTTTATATTACTTATTCTTTATAAATTTTTTAAAATTTTCTTCTAATTTAAACTTTTTAAGATGTCTAAAATTTTTAAAAGTTTTACATATGAAATTATAATTTCTTATATAACCTAAAGGTTTATTTATTATTAATTTTTTCTTTTTAGTTTCTTTTAAGTTATTAAAATCTTTATACATTTGCGTTTCTTTATCTAAAATTTTTGTAAAATTATATTTGAAGATATTAGACGTTTTATAAAAATTAAAGAATTTTTTCAATTTAACTTTTCTTAAAAATCTAAATCTTTTAAAAGTTATATCATCATGTTCTTTTATATAATCTATATGTTTAAATATTTTTATAGTTGAAAAATCTTTGAAATTATTTACAGTAGTTCGTAATATCTTTTCGCATTGAATCGTGTTATTTAAATTTCCAAATTTTTTTGTTATCACTTTCATCTTAACCTCTTTTAAATGTTTAAAATTTTTAAACGTTTCTATTGTTATAAGATTATTATAATTATTTATGGTAGTTTCTAATTTGTTATCAAACTGAATAGAATTATTTAAACTTCTAAATTTTTTAGTTATATTATCTTTTAGATTTTTAATTTTTTGAGTTGTATTATAGAAATATCTATTAAAATTTTTTTTTAAAATTATTAGTGGCGTGCTATACTATTTCTACACCAAGCTTTGCTATGTTTTCTATGTTTATATTTTTATATTTTCATTTTTATGAAATATATCGACTGTTGCTAATTATATTGTAGCTGTGGTAATAATAAATTTCTTTTTATTTCAATTGTATTATTATTACTTAGTATGATTTTATTATTAAAGGTTTATTTTTTAAAATTTTTTCTACTAAATAATATTGATATAACTTTATTATAGAAGAAGTTGGAAAATTATTATATAATATTAATTCTGAATTTGCTGATTTCTTTTCTATAATTTTATTTTCTATTTCTTTTTGTAAAGTTTGAAATTTTATTTTTCTATCTACTTCTAATTCTTGAATTAACTCGCATATATAATTACTTTTAATACATATATTAGTTGAATGTTTTAGAGATTTACAAATATTACAGTTTTTAACCATCGAACTTTTCTTAAATTTATTTGTATTACGTATTTTGAATATGTTACTTATAAAATTATTTATATTTTCTTTGTAATTTTTTCTGATTATTCTTTTTTATGGTAGTGGAAGATCAAGCTTATCGTTATTAGATTTTAATATTTCTATCATTATTAAATGCTCTGACTGTTGTTGATTAATATTTATATTTTTAATTTTAAATGTTAAATCAATATTTTTCCAATTAAAATTTTGATTATATTTATTTTCATATGCTAATTCAAAATCAAATCTTTTTTCTAATTCGAAAAATGGAGTATTCATATTAAAAACATAATCTTGTAATTTTTCATAGGTTTTTATCTTACTAAAATCAATTTCTTCTATCGTATTAATCTTTTCCATTTTCTTGTCTTAGTATTGCTAGATAAAATAATTGGAAAAATTTTTAAATTCCATTTCTAACTTGTTACACAATCAAAATATATTTTTAATATTAATATTATTAATATTCATATTTATTAAAAATATTAATTTATAACATGTAAGCTTTTTAAACTAAAATTTTAAATTATTAAAGCTTATGTTAAATTTTTAAAGATTATAGTTATATGTGAGCCATAATATAAAAAAAACTAAATGGATAAAAATATTATTCCTAAAAATACCAACCCACCACGCTTCGCTGTGCTCTAATACCATAAAATTAAATTGTTAAGCGCGTTTCACACGAAAGTGAAACACTAAACCACAACAGTTCTATGATTTACCGAACACTGCACAATAACCACTATGGGATGGTTGCACACACATACAAAGTTATCAGTGGCGTTAAGAATGTTTTGTTGAAATTCTTCCATAACCAAATCTTGTGATGGGGGACATAGTTCCTCCTTGGTGGCATCTTCAATTGCTTTTAGTAGTCAGAAAAGGGAAAACAATGACAACTGCAAACCTCATAAGGATCTGTATGATTTTTCGACAGAAATCCAAGATTCTTGGACAGCAATTTGCTGCAAAGAAATTTGACCGCAAGGCTCTCTAAAATTATGGGCATAAATTCAGACGATGGAGAAACTATGGAGAACTTCCTGGATCATAGACTGCGCCGAAAGCAACTAAACGCCCCAAAGGAGGAAGAAGGTGATCTCTTTGATTGAGCAACAACCTCCCTTCAATGATGGTTGTGGCTCTGTTACGAAATTAGGAAGAAAAACAAAAAAGATCGCGCATCATAGAGAAACTGCCAAGGTGCTGCTTCAAATCTGTCGTCGACATCAGACAAAAATCTACAGTGTCGACAACTCTGTGAAGGAGAAAAGTGCAGAAAGCTGAGAGGAAATCCCAAAGACAACAGGGATATGACTGGACTGCTTCAAGACCGGATCAGGAAGTCTCGATTCAGCCCGTGATTGATGGTAGATTTGTGAGAGAGCATTGTAGGGATGTGGAGGAGAGAATCAAGAACCAATATTGCATGCGATGGACTGACGAAATCTTCAACCCAATCCACCAACCAATCTTAGGAGGACTCTTGAGACAATCTCAACAAGTTCAAGAATGAATTGGATGCAAGAACCCTAAAGCTCTAATACCAAGATGATACTGTAACAATATAAAAACAAAAAATCTGCACTTCATAAATTTCAGAAAAGAAGAGAAGCTTGGACTGAAAATCCCATGGAATAGAAAGAATGCATTAACTAAAAGAAAGAAGGCTGATCACCATCTTTGCGCCACTCTAGGATACCGCATACACTTCTTAACTAGGAATGATATTGAAAAATTTATTGCAACCAAACAAATACTACCCATCCCTAACCCACACAAAACAACCACTATTTATAAAGGCTAGACTCTCTTACTTAAGACATAAAACATTCAAAAACACATAAACTAAGACATAAACAGAAATAAAACTCCTACGTCAAAATATCTACCAAGAAAATACATTTTACAAATACATCAAACAAAATGAAGAGTGAAGGAAAAAGGCTTTCATTAAGATCAAATTTAATGACAACTTGAAATGTTCAAAACTCGAGAAAAGAGATTTTCTTTAAATGAAAAATAATCACCATTGTTGCCGCCCAACTAGAAACCTCATCGCTATCCAATTTATACAAAGAACTACAACGTTATATAGATTACTAACAAAATGCCGCACCAAATAATTTATATTAGCAACTTATTAGCAGTAATATGATTGGTGATCCACATAATCTGTAAGTGATTGATTTTTCCATCAATTAAAAATAATAAAAAGGGCATATGATTAAGATTGTGGACTTAAGCCTATGCATCTCAACAATAAAAAAGGCATAAGATTATAATTGCAAAATTTTGCATTTTCTGACCCAGTTTCAACTTTCATGATTTGTTAGGGTCTGTTTGGAACAGTTTTTTGCCTAATTTACGTTTCAGAATGCCAAAATAGCTCTATTTGCAAAACTGCTCTCTTCTTTTTTTTTCTAGAAAATTTTGTGGTGGCAAGCTGTTATTTTCAACCTGGCCTATTAAAGGCGGTGGCTGTAAAAAATTGTTGACCGACATTTTGGATATATATATATAATTATACTTTTCACCATAACTTTCTAAGTTGTTTTCTCCGTCGTAATTTTATAACCATCTTTTTAAAAAGCTAGTCACCCCAAACAAACCCTTAATCTATGAGAATTATTATACAGAAACCTGAAATCAAATTTTGATTTCATATTGCCACAAGCCTAAAGACGGTTCTCACGAACCTCAAATAGTCATGCAGTTTATAATACAATCCCAAATTACTCACTGCCACAAATAGCAAAATCACAACTTCACCGTTAATGGTTTGCCTTTTTGGATGAATTCACAAGGAAATAGAGAAAATTGCAACTGATGCAAACTGCTTGTGTGATGTGAGAGATGATATTAGTTGTCTTTAACTAAACCGATAAGAATTCCAAAGGGTTTCTTATTTTGGTAATCATTGTAAGCTATAGGACCCCGCATGAAAAAAATAGAATAACTGAGTACAACAACAACAACAACAACAACAAAGCCTCAATCCCACTTAGTGGGGTCGGCTACATGAATCCTTTTTCTCCATTGCGTCCAATTTAGTGTCAAATTTTCGTTTAATTCTAATAAATTAAGAACATTTTTTATGCAATAAGACCAAGTTTTCCTAGGTCTACCTCTGCCTTTCTTAACATAGGTTGTATTTAAAACATCTACTCTCCTAATCGGATCATCAGGTGGTCGACGTTTAATGTGACCAAACCATCTAAGGCGACACTCTCTAATTTTATCCGTCACTGGTGCAACACCAACCCTATTACGGATATATTCATTTCGCATTTTTTCTCTAAGTGTAAAGCCACTCATCCACCTAATCATTCTCATCTCGGCAACACTTAACTTAACATTATGCTTCTCTTTTAAAGGCCAACATTCAGCACCATAGAGCATTGAAGGTCTCACCACCATCTTTCTTATAAAATTTTCCTTTCAGTCTAAGCAGTAATTTTCTATCACACAATAGGTCGGACGCATTCCTCCACTTCAACCAACCAACCTGAATTCTACTATTAACATCCCCATCTATATCACCATCGCTTTGAACAATGGACCCGAGATATCTAAATCGTTCACACCTTTTAATAATTTGATCACCCAAAGTTACACTTCGTCACTAGACCTACTATTACTAAAATTACATTCCATGTATTCAGTTTTAGTTCTACTCAAACGAAGACCTTTAGACTCCAATGTAGACCTTCATAATTCAAGTTTTTCCTGGACTTTTTCTCTTGTCTTATCCACAAGGAGGATATCATCAGCAAAAAGCATACACCAAGGTACATCCTCTTGTAAATGCCCAGTAAGACCATCCATAAATAAATCAAAAATATATGGGCTTAAAGCCGATCCTTGATGTAAACCAAAAGAAATAGTAAAATATTTGGTCAATCCTCCTTCAGTTCGAACACATGTAACAGCTCTAGCATACATATCTTTAATGACTTGAATATAATTCATATCAACACCTTTCTTCTCAATGACTCTCAAAAGAACATCTCTAGGAACCTTATCGTAAGCTTTTTCTAAATCAATAAAAATCAAATGTAGATCCTCCTTATTATCTCTGTACTTCTCCATCAAACCTCTCAATAAATGTATAGCTTCCATGGTAGATCTGCCCGACATAAATCCAAATTGATTATGAGAAACCTTCGTAATACGTCTTAGCCTATGTTCAATTACCCTCTCCCATAATTTTAAAGTATGACACATCAATTTAATTCCTCTATAATTTGCACACTCTTGTGCGTCTCCTTTATTCTTAAAAATGGGGAACAAAATGCTTTTTCTCCACTCCTCAGGCATCTTTTTAGTTTTTAAAATAATATTAAAAAGTTTAGTCAGCCGGGAAACCCCCAAATCACCTAAACATTTCCACACTTCAATTGGGATATCATCAAGTCCTACAGACTTCCCCCCCTTGGTTTTCTTTAAGGTCTCATCAACTTTTTTTTACTAATGCGACGATAAAAATGAAAAGTTTTATTGTCTATAATAACTGAGTATTACAACAAAATTTCATTTTTTTTCTTTTGACTCTTGTGTGATAGATGGAAGTGTATTCTTCAAATGCTTCAAGGGTAGGAGAACACTTCAGAGTGCAAGTCTCTTCACACTGACGTGAGCCTAGTTCTTCCTTTTAGGTTATTTTTATCCATGTTCTTACTTTTAATATATTTATTTGGCCGTGTGTGATTGAAATTTTATCATGTGTAATATTTATCGAATTTTATTTCATAGCGTGCAAGTTGATCATTGCTGAAATTTTATACCCTCTGGCTATTTTTTTCATGTCGAACTTCATATTCGATAACTATTAGATAATTGATTGTGGCGAACGTAGCATATACTTATTTTTACATTAAAATCATTACCTTTTCTACAATTAATAGTTGGAAAACTGCATATTATGCATTTTGTTTGTTTTCATTGAGCAGCTAATCCTAGGTTGCATTAATAATCCTAAAGTAATAATAGTCCTATATCCAATTGATAACTTAGAGGCAAGGTTGGTTTCAAACATGTCATCCATAAGTTGGGTGAATTATCAAGGACGGTTAAAAAATCACCCCAAGGATGATGCTTTAACTATCTTATAAAACAAACTAAGAAAGTTTCTAGCAAACATGATCAGCCAAACAAACTAATAAGCCAAATTAATGAGTACCTCAAGGCATTGGAAACTAATCAAATATGCCAACAAGAGCAGGAGGCAGGAGAGAAATCATAATATTTTTTGGCAACTCCACCACAAGGGGAGAGTTCTCTAACATCAGGAGAAAGTGAAGTGGAATTCTAAACAATGGTGTGCTTAGGAGTGGATGTAGGTCAATTGGGCGTCAAACGGCATGAAAAAATTGTTCTAGCCATCTCCATCATTAAATTTCTTTACTCACACAACTACTTCATTTGATGATCAAAATTCATATGGGGAGTAACATGACATTGTGCAATTGCAGTTAAGTAATCTTCATACCCGTGTTAGCATTGTTATACTCTTTACTCTTAGCATAAAACATTCTCAGCATCTCCAACATATATTGTGAAAAACCTTACAAAATGTGTTGTTTGGTGCTTGATGTGTAATTAAGTTGATTCAGCAATTTTGTGCAAACCGGCTTCCATACAAATATGGCTAGTCCTTATCTATACACAATAACAAAACATGTTTGTGAGCATTTATAAGTTTCATCTAGCTTAAAGTCAAGTTTAGTTCAGCGGAAACATCATTATTGTACTTAGTGCTCTATCTTGTACGACAAGATTTGGTTATGTTTGTGTAATTGTTTAGTTTTCACCTGGAATATTGTTTGGAATAGAATTGAGAAAATTTGAAACAAAACCTAAGTTCCTCGAGTCATCAAGAGTTAGTCTCTATGAAAAAACATGATAATTAAAGAGATTTAACTGAACTACATCAAGCAAAACAATCAGCTCAGAACCAAATAAAAAATGATCCTGAGCAGTATAAAAGCATTAGCTAACCTTTTAATAGTATGCACATATAACAAGCAAGACTTCCAAAATTAAAAAAAAAAAATTGTTTAAAAAAAATAAAATATGATGGCAAGTTCAATATGGAATGGCTTACCTCCCATGGATCTACCGTTACAAAGGAAGAGCTTTGGCAAGCAATTTCACACATTTTCAATCGATGAGCAGCTGGTAACAAGCCCTATAGTTATTCATAAACGGTATTAGAAAAAAAAAAGCATGCATAATCAAGAACTAATACAAGAGAAATGCACTAGAAAACTTTTAAGGAAAAAGCATTTACAGATAAGAAGAGTGCAGTAACAAAACCTTTTAGTCTAACAAAACAGCACAGTATCTTAGCTATAATACTTAAGAAAACTCAGACACTTTAACCATTACAAAGTATCAGCATGACCAGACAACAAACACAAAAACATGTAACAAAAAGCCATTATTCGTACAATAATGTTATTTCTATAAATTCACAATAGCAGTATCCTTAGAAGGCAACTCTAACCCAACCAATTGGGATAAGGCAAATGATAGGCTGAATCTTGTGAAACATTTATTTCCCATTTGCAGGAGAAGAAAATATCTAAAAATTAAAAGAAAAAAAAACATTACATCAACTCAAGTAATGAACACCTTTGTTCAAATCTGGATGATAAATCATATTAAGAAAATATTTTAGATAGTACAATCTTTTGACGGTAAATTGTTCAATTTCATTCAAGACCTATTTGTTTTGGCGGCTATGCATGTGCATGCGATCTGCCATCAATCTTCATTGTATTGTCTTTTTTAGTTTTCATTGAATTAGGATACGGTTGACTTTCTACAATTTGTTTTATACTCGTATTATGTAAGGGTAATAGTCAGATTAAGTATACATTGACTGTTTGTCCATAAATGGATCCTTAAGGCTGCCATTAGGATTATTGAAAGATTAATGATTACATTTTAATAAACTGGTTTCCTTTCAAAAGAATTTTCAATAATTTGAATTATCCATAGAACCTGAACTTCTCTCAAAGATATTGTTAGTAGAAAGCGGGGAATTTATTGCCATGTCAGAAACTTTTGAATCTGTTATTCTTAATTTGAATAGGTAATTAACTTTTTTAATCTTGCAGGCAAGTTCACTTAGGTTTTGGTTCATAGACAGGAAAGCTCCAATAGATGTGAGCTGATTGTCCACTGTAGATAAACCTGCATCCTAAGTCTGTGTGATTTGAAGCTTCCATAAAAAGGAATGCTTGGGTGCGTCTTTATGAAAAGATATATCTAGTCTTCTCTGTTAAAAATTGCTATAAACTCTGATTATCAATCCATTTATGCAATATCTTGCCCAATGTTTAGAAAAAAAATGAAAGGTTAAAGTGCAATTCAAAGCGAACCAATCCCAAAACTCTTTAAAATGTGAATATCTAACCCTTCATGGTATGAAGCATATGCTTTCAGATGTGATGTGCATGCTTCAAGTTCCATTTTGAAATATATGCAAAGCTTACTAACACGAGAGCATCCTGAGCGGATGAGGGCCAGTAACTTGCACGACGACCAGTTCAATGCTTGCCTGATTCAGGTTGATAGCCCTAAGGAATCTTTCTTTGCTTAATTTAATTAGATTTAGGGTTGTTTTGTGGTTCTATAATATACTTGCTTGCTTTGGACTGGTTTGGACAGCTCTTTTTGTTATCTTGTGCTATTTTGAAATTCTTCTCTCAGATTTTTCACCTTAAAAGTATTGTATCCGTGCTCTTACAAGTGTTGTATCTTATGAGAGTTCAATTGGCGCATCCTCCTCGACCGTTGTACCATTGTTGAGAGCACTGATTATCGGCTCACCTTGTAATTTTCTGCTGTTTTCTCTTTGGACAGCCGCTGAATCCCATTTTTCCTTCTAAAAACTCTCTGTCTGTTCATAAACTTCTCTCCTTAAAAGATGTCATTTAGTATCAGAAACTTTAAATCTTTGAAGTTTACTTTTGAAAAAGTCAAACCCTAACCCGCAAATCAAATCTTCACCTTCCACCCAAATATAAACCAAACTTTCGGCCAGCCCAACATTAAAAAATTTCACCTTGGCCAAAACCCTAAAATGGGAGCAAGCCACCATGCCGCCAAGGAGAAACCCCCAAAAGAATATTGAAGAGCATACCATGGGGGAAAGGCATTGAAAAATTCTCCAACTACAACATAGGCTCGCTCCTTTTGCAAGAAGGCTACACGGAGAAATCACAACAATAACAGTGACTAGCTGGATGGAGAATATAATGAAAACTCTTTTTACTAAGAAACCTCTAGCGACGAAGATTCAATGCAACATCGGTTAGGCAATGAATATAGGAAATCAAATGATGAATTTGAAGTGAAGGTTGATTTATTGGATTTTGATGATTATATGGATCCGAACGACTTTATCAAGTGGCTTCAAAAAGTAGACCGGGTTTTGAGTATAAGTACATTCCACTTGAAAAAAATAAAATAAAATTGAAGTTAGTTGATATCAATTTAAAGAAGAGTGCTTCTTTTGGTGAGAAAACCTGAAGCGTCTATGCCAGCATGATGAAAAAAAAAAACACTGTCTAGTTGAAAATGAAAAGAAGAGGTGTAACGTAATACTTTTCAGTATATTACAGACAAGACTTGCTCTTGAGACTCCACCACTTAAAACAGAATAATTTATCTCTAGAAAAATACGTTAAACTGTGGTTGATCGAGCCAAAGAAAAACACCATAGCTCAGTATTTTGGTAGATTGAGACCATTCATTAGCAATATGTTTAGTAACACCCCGATTAGATTTTACAAATATTCATATATTAGCCTCGAGGGTGGAGAAGTACAACAGCATCATATTCACTCCACACTTCAAACAAGGTTCGACCATGAGGGCATGCAAAAAGAACAAAACGATCATACTGCCAAGACCTGCCCCTCATAAGAAGCCAACACAGGAAATAAAAAAGGAATGATCGAGATGGTGAACCCAAGAAATTTCCATCCAAAAAATATTTCAAGTGAAATGAGTATGGGCAAATTGAATCTAACTACTTAATGGATTAAGCAAAATAGTAGGGGAATGAATAGGAGTAGCGACAGTAGCTAATCCTGTCAATATTTTTTCAAAAGCATTGTCTTTTTGCTTCTTATAAGACTATTTTCTCCACTTAATGGACAACTATCTGTTACAAGTGAAGAAATTCATATTTGATACTTAAAAAGGATAATATCTAGCATCGGTTAAACAATGGTTGCTCAAGAAGGCTTTAACGAAACTAACATTTTACTTCAAGAAGGGGAACATATAAGCATACTAATCCAAGTTCCCACAGTACAAACCTTTTTCAGATGAATGAATGGTCTTAAGTAATCTTAATTTGAAATAATAATAGCTTAAATATTAGGACTCGCTAATATATAATGAACTAAATAATTAAAATACAATTCGACAAAATGCATAAACTAAAATTGCCTGAACAAGAGACAAAAGTAATTACAATAGACTTATATGACTCTAAATAGTGCGTAAAAGTAACCAGCCTCGAAATAGTCCTTAATAGCTCATTCATCGAAATATATCGTGTTAGAAATGAATAAAGCCAAGTGACCTGAATAAGTTGTGAAATGAAAATAGAGACCTCAATATGGGAGCATTTCACCTAAGAAAACACCTGCACAAATATTTGTGGAAGAATCAAAAGCAATAAATTACATACAACCAAATATATTAATATATACAAACTTAATCACTTTGAACTCTAAATTCACAATTACGAAGTTCAAAAACAAATAATATCCATATTAGTAAAAGGTAGCCAAAATGATGGTTAATAGTAATAAACTCCTTAATCCTATACTTAGATATAACAAATGGGTCATTTGACCTAATATTTTAAACTATTCTATTTCTTCCTTTATTTACAATACTTTTTAAAGAGAAGAATTTATTGATTGAATCATCGTTTCTATAGTTCCAACATGTTATTCTATATTATGTCAGTAGTTTGAATGGAAGAAATAAGAAATAATCAATCAATTTTCTAAATAATCCAATACAAAATTATATTACTCTATATGAAACATCTTGAAAACTATTTCATTTTAAACTTGACTTTTTCTAAAATTAGAAAAGTCTAAGAAGCACATATAAGATTAACATATTTTGAACAAAAGCAATGAAATTGTTTAAAGTAGTTTATTTTGTAATGCAGGAAGCCATGTACGAACAAGGTTTTTTTTTTTTTTTTACTCTGCCATCTCGCTATTCAAGTTAGGAAGCAGCTCGCGGGGTGGATTTTCAAATACTTCGTATGAATTGGTGAGAAAAAAGAACCCAGTGCAATTTGAAAGGGGAGAAAAGCTGGATAAATTTGAGCTAAAAAATCTCAATTCAAAAGAATAAGTCCGTCATCAAGAAATTTATTTCTCAATAAAGATGTACAGATTTGATCTTCCACCCAAGAAAGAGACTCATGTCCCCGTGATCAAGCTAGGTGGTGAGTCTGGTGACTCAAAATAGAGTTTATATCTGAAGACAATTTAAGAGTGACTTTTCAATATAACCTTCAGAAACAAGTCAAGTCCCTTCTAAAAACTTTTAATCATGCTTCTAAAGCCAACTAGTGAATTTCTTCATGGGTGCATGGTTCTGAGACGTTTACTTCCAACGATCATTTTTGTCATTGCATAAAGCAAACCCACATCTAGGATAAACATGAAAAGTAAAGCTTCTACAAATGCATATACACCCAATAAATCAAAACTCGTTGCCCTTAGATAAAGAATTGATCCATTAAAGGAGGCTCAACCCTTGGGTATACAACAATGCCTATAAGAAATTATTCCAACTATCACTCTCTCCTTTTATCCAGATATTAAATATTCTGCCAATAAACTTTGCTCCAACAATGCTCATATATGATTATTGAAAAAAAATTTAGATTCTTTGAAACAAACTTAGACAGCTAATAGACTAGAAAATAAAATAATAAAAGACTAAGAAATAGGATAGCATTACAGTCATTTTTTATCGTAATTAATTTTTTAAAGATTATTGGAGAAATTTTTGCTACTTTTAAATGGACCATTATCTTATTACATTCATTCAATTTCACATTATCTTCTATAGAAACCTGTAACAAACTTGTCATTTTATCATTATAAAAAAAGCTGATGGCGTATGTTGTAAGCTGGTATGCAAATTTCCTAATTCTAGACTCATAAAATAAATAAATAAATTTGCAGGATTCATTAAGCTAAACCCAATAACAATTTCAAATGAACCTAGGCCAGTTGACCTGTGACAAATGAGTTAACTAAGCTCACTTATCAAACATTTTAAAAAATCTAGAAGTCATCTACACTTCTATTATTTGCACCAGTTTGTGCATTAGCTTGAAGGCGATAAGTAGTTGAAAAGCACAATTAAGTTTCCAAAATTTTCACAATATTTTAAAAAATAATTATTAATATTACAGCTCCGCCAAAATATAGTTGTGTGATGAATCTGCAATCTTGTTGTAAGGATTGAAATGTCATTTTAAAAAGTGAATCACTATCTTAAAGATGAAATCATGTTCCCAATATTTCGTGATGGCCAGAACATAGTCCAAAACTTCCAAGATTTATAAAGCAAGCTTAGCGCATTATATAAAATGGTGTTTACTTTTATGCTGAACTATTAGGCAAGTACAAGATTATGATATCTCTCTTCTATCATAACAATAATTTATACTTAAAAAAATGTCATATAATAGTGCCAACATGTAATTCAAAATAACAAAACTAGGTAGTATGAAAAGATATTTAGATGAATTTCATTAAAGGATAGCCATCTCAAATTATAAATTCATTATAAATCATAGGTGAGTCATTCATTAGCATCATATGTTTCATTAAATTTTGACACCCAATATAATCATTTATGGTTGTATCAAAACCAATCAACCATATATACTCATAGTATGTAAAATAATTTTAGACTACTTAATTCATCAACAAGTTTGCTTCTATTCAGTAATATGTTTAGTAAAAAAGTACATTCCTATAGATATTCAATATCTTTAACATGCCAAAGTCCCCTTATTTTTCAGGAATTTAAATATTAAGTGCATTATGGTGGAATAATTATCGACTTGTTTAGGTAATAAATAATATTGAAATACAATGCAAAATTTAAATAATAAAATTTTGCTTTAATCATTTAATTTTTCTCACTAAAATAAACAAATAAAATATCCTTAGAAACTCAAAACACCTATACATACATATAAATCAAGAAAAAAAACCCCACAATAATTTTTCAAAGCCCAGCAATTTAAGTAACAAGCATTGGTAGTTTTTACTTGAAATCTTTATATGCACGATCAACAAAATTTTGCCAGATAAAATTTTCTTCTTTTGTCAAAATTTTGCCAGATTAAATTGTGTGTATCTGTGTGTGTAATTAAGTTAAATAATGATCCTAAATATAGAACATATGCGTTGATAAAGAGCAAATAAATAGTACAGTAAAACAAATATTGTATGGCATATACACAGATGAGGGTGACAATTCAAAGGAAAAAGTAAAAGGTACCTCTTTTTTATAGGCATCATTAACAGGTGACATATATCCTCCCATAACATAATATCCACGCATAATTAATGCATCTTTTGCAAGCTCTATACAAACAACACATTGCACAGAATGCATTAGCTAAGCGTCCAAAGAAAGTAGCACAGTAAAATAAATCATCACACTCCTAAACATATGCATAGAAATCAACAGCACATGGTCTAAGAACAATAAACGCGGTATTAAAGATAGAACATAATCGAGCATCTAAGCTGATAAATCAATATATTGCGATGATTTTAGCAGTATAAAAGCTATAGCATATGAATAATTAACAAAGAACTTGATGAGCAAACTAATTCCACTGATTAGTAGTGACAAAATCTATTTAGATGTCAGAATGCTACATGATAATTGTAGAAATTGTAAAAAACTTTGATTACGAAAGAATAGTTTTTGAAGCAGCAGGAATACTAGAGTACTCAAAAAGAAATTAACTACTATAAATAAGATTTAATCATTTTCTCAAGAACCAAATGATGTCCAAATAATGCAAGTTCATTGATCAACTATGATTCACAGATACTCCAAATTAAAGAGTTGTGCAGTGTCGAACACGCCATATACACGAACACATGCACGACACACCCCAGACATATGTCAGATGCGGCGGCAATTTATCCAATTTAAATAATATTAAAAAAAAGGGACATGATTGTCCCTTCATTTAGTAAATTTATTTCTTTTTTAATCTTTTTTGAAAAATAAACATATATAATATAATTTTATAATTAAAATAAATACATAATAATTTATTTTCTTTAAAGGTTAAACCAATATAGATCTATCTTTTTGTTCATTAAATTGAAAGTTCATATTACCTAAAATTTTTTAAAAGTTAATGATATTAAATTTCTTATTCTCATTGTATTATTCTTAATATTTTATTTATTTAATTTATACATTTTTTTATAACTATTAGTATAATGTTGTGTCTGGCGCTCAGTTGTGTCCTATATTTTTAATAACAAAAGTGCCTCGTGTCGTGTCCGTATCCCCATATCTATATCCATACAACATAACTGCTCAATTGATCAGCTCTCTTAAACGATTCTGATAACTCCAAAAACAACTAGATTGGAGCATAAAAAGGACCCAAACAAGACAAGCCAAAGCAGATTGGCTTTGCTTGGACAAGGAAGCCCAATCCAACATTACCCTTCACACAAAGAGCACCATGGTGTTTCTAATCACAACTAGATGCATTTGTGATTCGTTCAACAAAGTTATGACATCCCTAGGTTCATATAGGCCATATAGACATTACTTAAATGAATTGTTCATGTCCAATGGTTTCACTCAATGAGACAATCCATTCGACAAAAAAAAAAAAAAGAACCAATCATTGACATCCAAAAAGCAAAAAAATTGATTAATGAACCTTTTGGATTTATTTATGGCTATCTCATGGCCAAAATTTAAATCCATCAACTTCATTTGATTAATTGAATCGCAAAATTTAAAAGGTGGTATATTTTCTTTATTAACTGAAAAAGTAAGGTGACAATAGTCGTCGGTGGACCTCGACTGACAATAAGTTTGTTTGATCACTTTTTAACAAAGTAGGTGTAACCTGATCTATTTGTTATTAATAAAAACCAATAATTTTTTTGGATAATTTCAAATAAGAGCCAAAAATATCTCCCTCAAAATCTTTAATAGACTTAAATTTAATTCTTTTGGAACATTATGAACTTGTAGATCACAAAAAATCTAGGACCTTTGACTAAGATCTAAAGTTCAAGTTAGTCATTAATAATGTTACCGGATCATTCTCATGTCCCTTGCTTACCATCTACATGTCATATGGTCCCCCTCTTCTAAGAGAAACGTGTTATGGTCTGAGGCAGAAATCGACACTTCTTTCCACAAGAAATTATGGAAAACACAAATATATTCTTCAATAATCCAAGCAACTCACACAAATACAAAAGATAAACACCTACAATTCATGGGGTAGGCAACCTCTCCCAATTCGTACAATTCGAGAAGTACGAAATCTCTCTCAAGACCAAAACTTAAGACTTACAACTCAATCTCATGCATGAAAACTAACTCTAGGCATAACAAGCCTATTTATACCCAACAATAATAATAATAAAAGGCTAAATTACACTTAGGCATACAAAAGACAAATTTTCCCTTAAGCTAGGCACCATCATAACAATACACCCCTCCCAAAAGTCTCCTTGTCCTCAAGGTGGTAAAAAATGAGAATGTCCCTCCTCTTCCCCCACGATTATCTATATTTATTCATCCCCTGTATCTTCATCCTATACTATGAGAACTTGTAGTCTTCGATCCTTGCAATTGTGTCCTGGGATAAACTTCTCATCACATAGAAAACATAACCCCTTGACTCGCTTCTTCCGAATCTCTGTCTCTATAAGGCGCTTAATTATTGCTCCTGTCGTGGTCCATCATTTGTTGCCCCTACATCCTCTCCCTGGACTTCCACTATTTGAAATTTTGGCATTATCGTGGTTGCAGCAGTTCTATACGGTGTTTCATCTGTGCTGCTCTTGCTGGCTTTCTTCATGTGGCTCTTATCCTCCACCATCTGGGCTAGCTCCATCATATCTCTCAATCCACGCGGGCTTAGCGATCAGAGTGTTGCCCATATGTAGGGCTTTAAGCCATTCATGAAATTTCCCTCCAGTTTTGCTTCAGATATTTCCCATAGTCGTCCCGATAGTAGTTCAAAGCTCTCCCCATATTCCATGACCGTCCCCTTTTGAGTCAAGGCATAAAATTGCTTGTGTAAGTCACCTTCCCAAATGACTCGAAAATGTTCCAACAAACAATCCTTAAATGTATCCCACGAAAGAATCGGGTATCTTGCCTCCCACCACTGAAACCAGAGTAAGGCTTTTCCTTCCAAACATAATCTTGTTGCCATGAGTTTCTCCTCCCTATGTAACTCATTCGCCGCCAAGTATTTATCCGCCCGATACACCCACCCATGTTCGTCTTCACCCTCGAAAATCGACATCTTCAATTTCCTAACTCTAACATCACCCCAACTTCTTCTTCCTCTTTTGTTTCCCTCTATGAATCGAGGGTACAAATCCTTTCTTTGACCGTAGCCATATCCCCTTCCTGCTTCTCTTCCTTCTTCTTCATGTTGCTCCAAATCTTTGGCATAATCTCGTCTCCATGTTTTGGCCCAACCATCTCCATCAGAAGACTCTAATTCACCCCTAATCAGAGTTTCGAGAGGAGATTCGTGATGGTGGATGTTTTCCTCCACTTGTTCCCCACATTCGATCTCTTTTCCTCTAGATCCTGCAGCGAATTCTCCTCTTGTTCCTCACATTCCTTAGTTAGGGTTTGTAAATTGACCTGTCGGCGAGTTTTTGGATTGCATCTTAATGAGCTTCTTTAGCATCTCTTGAATTTTCCCCAAGATCCCAAATCGGGTTTCCATGGAAGAAAATCTATCATTTATGGTGACGAACCTTTCTTTCATCCCAGATCTGATTCAGCTGATTTCTTCCTCCAACTTTTTCTCTAAATCATCCACTCTTTTTTCTGCCATCACTCTGAAAAATTTTTAATCACAAAGCATGAAAACACCTGCACGCCGAAATCTCATTGATTGATTTGTGGGTCGATATCACGAGAATGCATGTCGGTCGTCGATTTGAGTGGTAACAGGTAAGCTGTAGATCAGCGGCAGAGGAAGAAGTAAATCAACAGCATATCAGCAATGTTACAAGGAGACTCTTTTCTGCTACCGGTAAGCTGCAGATCAGCGCTGAGTAAGCTGCATGGAAAACCAGATTTCGACTGCTGGAGGAAATTCTTACAACTGAAGTCTTCTGCATGGCACAACAGACGTCTGCTATTGGAGGAAGTGTAGACTTTGGTGGAAGAGATGTGGACCTGCAGCAGAGATGGAGGAAATTGCTGCGGCAGAAGTGTTGTGGGCCTGTAGGAGGGATCTGGAGCTAGAAGGGGGAATTTCGGCTCTAGCATGAAGGGGAAATGCCATCTCTAAAAGGAAGGGCATCTGGCATTGGAAGAGGCAAAGAGTTCCCACGACTTTCGAAGGCTGGGAAGGAATTCTGGCGGCTCTGGAAAGAGTCCAACTATGGTAGGGTTCTAAGGCTCCGATACCACGTAAAATTTACTTGGAGAGTAAAAATCTTTCATTTATTATTCACAAATAGGGTACATATCTATAGTCAAACTAATCCCTCTTATTAACAAACTTACCAAACATATCTCATATAAATTAGGAAATAAAACAATTTTGACTAAAAAAAGAAAAACATAAAATTGGAAGGGAATAAACCCATTAAAGGTTAACTAAGTTATCAGAATCAAATCCTCTAAGACTTAAAGGTGGTGGCCAGCGCAAATGAGAGGTTAATATTTAAAGGACCGGATCTTCTCATATTTCCACATTTATCTATATATAATGATTGAGTTAAATAAATGTTGATTGTATATATGGTTGAATGTTGAATTGTTTTAAAATCATGTTAATTGAATGTTTACTTTGAGTCATAACTAACTGAAAATTGATTGCAAATATAGTTGAGATTGTGTGGTTAGATGTAGAGCCTATTTACATGTACGAATTGCAGCCAAATAATGGATGATCTCAAGCAAGCGTTATCCAGTTGTAAAAACTTTTTAGCTTCAAGCTTGACTAGAATAGTAGCAAGATGGTAGAAAAGAAGTTTCATTTTCTAGATCTTTGTAACTCAATAAATCCGTAATATGTATTTGTGGCCATTCTATACAATCGGATTTTACTTGCCATAATGTTGTTTAAAACAGGTCCAATGGTGAGTGTGACGGCCTCAAATATGAGGTTGCGACTAGAAATGTGGCAGCATAAGTTGAGGCAAAATAGATGTATTACTATAGTGGTTGATCCCATCTCTCACATTTGGGACTCAACCCCAGCTTTAGCAAGCACTTTCCCCTTTCAAATAATAAAAAAAAAGCACTTTCCATGGTCATGCCATCACAAAAAATCACACCAAAATCCCTATGATCTATCTAGTCCTCATCCCTTTCAGACGCCTTCACCAGCAAATTCCTTCAAATTCAAATTCTAAGCCAATCACTAACCAACCTAAGCCTTTTACAACTTAAGATTTAATTGATTGAATGAATTTGTAGAATAAAGTAAACAGAATGCAAAGGTTTTTAGAATTTTGGCATTTAGTTGGATAAAAAATGGAATGTTGTCGATGCAGACCTTTTATTTTTCTTCAAACCAAACACGACAATATAAACTACTACATTAATTCCATATCAAACCAAATAACTCTAAAGTATTTCAAGTACACAATTTTTCAATTAGACTGCTTTTCTTTTCTGTTGCATTCATTTTTTCAACATATCAAACAGCCCCTTAAGCACAAGACAACCTCAAGACCAAACTCCGAAACTCACCAAACAACCTCCTAAAAATTTTTAACCCATATCAAACACTAAATTAAACCACAACCTCCTCACCAACCAACCTCGATCAACACCTCAACAGAACCAAACAGAAACACTCCCAACTCAAACTCAAATAACCTAAACAGCCAAAATCCATGATAATGAACCTTATCATGCCATGAACAGCGTTTACATGCAATCTGACCCCTCTTTATCCTCACCTCATGGCAAAATAATTATTCAGGCCACCTTTCATTTTTTAAGAAAATGGAAAAAAAAGGTTTCCCAAAAAGGTACTTTTAAACTACTATTGGCTGATCTTCTCCTTTAAGCAAGTAATTTCTTCAATTGATAGCCATTATTTAATACTTGAGATATTAAAACCTCAACACTCAAGGACATTGATTTGAAATCAAAATTCCAATTTTCTTCCACAGTTAAGCAGAAAGTTTGGATTGAATTTTTGAATGATTGGTAAATAATGTAGCATGTTTGGAAATTATGTTTATAAACTCCACAGAAGGCTCAATTGGTTGTGTGTAAATAGAGAAGATATTTTTAAAAATATTTTTTTCTTTTTGTAAAAAGAAAGTCGTTATATTTTGCGAATTTTGAAAGGGTTTGTAGCTTTAATTCAAGATTTCAAATTGCATCAAGCAAAATAAAAAGGAAACAAATTTCAAAATCTTTTAAGATATGTTTTCAAAATTTCAAGCATCTAGATGAGGCCCAAGTGTTTATTTTAAACCAAAGTGTTAAACGCACCCTTCGTTGAGATTCAAGCTCAGTCCTCCTTGTCCAGGATCGAGAAGGAGAATAAATTAATGTTCTCCAGACAATATTAATGTTGACAACTGGGATACAGATGCTTGAAAAAATAATAAAAGCATAACTTAGCTAAGAAGAGGGTGTTGCAAGTAATTCAACGAATTTTGCTTGTATCCACTACTTAAAAATCACTAGCTTTTAATAATATGAATCAAGTCTCTTGTACAATCAAACCCCTCCCATTTTATAAGGTCTACCATGATATACTCATTATGGTGCTTCAGGACTGACACGCAAGTCGGCGCTTGTCATCAATCATTGGGCAAGTACAAAACTCGAAGAACATATAGGTGTGCTATAGTTGTGGTTATGGAATATGGGGTGAAGAACTGATGGGTTTCATCACTAAAAGTATCCGATTGAGCTTCAAAAAGCATGCAGAGATTCTATTCTAAATGGACATTCAAGGTTTAGCGTAAAAAATAAGGATTCATGTTGATGATTATTTCAAAATTAAATGAAGCCTTAGTACCGTGTCAAACCTCAGTGCAATTATACCAAGCTTAGCACATTATAAGCTTTTAGAAGTGATCAAGCAAGAGATTTAACACAGAAGTTTTCAAAAAGATATTTGAAAGAATTAGCACTTGAAGAAACATGCTAGGGTTCTATTATAAAAGGTTGCTTGGAATAATGGTCGATATAATATCAGAGAAACACCCAAAACAATCACAAGGAGAATAATCATTTGAAAATGATTTTTTCCTAGTGGTTCGACAAGCAGGTTGAAACAAGAGATTCACATGACTAATAAATAATATTTACAACCTTTAATGATAATTTCTTTGGTAAATTTACATGAGAGCTTAGATATAAATTCAATTTATTTAAAAAAGGGCTAGTTTAAAGCAAAGAGATACTAAGATCAATATCGTTATATGCATGCTCCTCAAATGGTGATCTAGAGTCCAACATTCCAACATAAATCCAACATTCTGAGTTTTCAAAGGTTACAAAAGAAAAATATAAGGCGTACTTACAGCATAACACCCAATTACTATGTATTTATATACCTAACACCTTAACTCTAATTTTTACAGTTATACCACCCAAATCTTTCATATGACATAAAAAATACCACTATTTTAATTTTTAAAAAGTGAAATATACATTTTCTTGCATAGGTTTTGTGGCCTACAAGTAAAAATTGAAAGTTTAGCAGTCAGATATGAAAATACATTGGAATTGAGTGGCATGTATGTAAATCTTCTAAAAGATAAATACAAAACATAGATGGATCTTTGATCAGAAAGCATAATACAACTGTTAGATGTCCCACTCTCAAGAACAATGAAATAATGAAGAACACAATTAAAAAATTCACCGAACATCCGCATGTGCATGTATGTTGGAGGATTGAAGCTTCCAGTAGACACCAGAACAACATTGTTGCAATTCCTGACAGTGGCACAAAGAATTCACATTTTAGAAAAATACATACAGAGAAGATGTTTTCTATCATTTCACATAGGCTAAAGTACCTAAAAGCTGGCAAAATCTTGTGAGTGGCATCATATGATAAATTAAACTGAAATTTACTTGCGTAGCACGCTATTTTTTTGTATTAATATATCTCACACTTAAAATTTCATACTTCTAGCACATTGGTGTGTTAGTTAAACCTATGCATGAAAAGGTGAACATCACTTCTAACAAGTGATTATGGTGCTATTTTTTATGTGATATTAAAGATTTTAGTGCTATGTGTGTAAATATGAAAGTTTAGGTGTGAAAGTTTAAGGTGTGATATATATAAATACATAAGAATTGTATGTCCCTAAATTAAAAAGAACCATATATTAAAAATTTCATCATCATATGATCAGCCTTGTCCTAACCTTACGTGTCAATTTGCAAAATTTACAAGAAAATCACGAAAGGAACTTTGTATTGATGGTGTAGAAGTTTAAACTTTAAGCATCTACATTTGTCCCATTAAACCATCAAATAATTGTACAGATCGATATAGTCATTACGCCGTTAACTCAAGCAATATATTCACAAAGCCAACAAGTGAGTTGCTTACTTATTATACTCATGGAGGAACTAGCTTCTTCTGAATGCCCTGGGAACAATGTATCCTGAGGAATAAGAATATTCATGCCATAAACAGTCCAGATTTAGAATAGACCAACCCACACTTTCATTGATTGGAGGTGGTATTTAAACCCAATTACAATAGGCATAATAATGGAAAGTAATAAAAATGAAATAAAAAAACTAGGGAAGAAATAAAAACAAAATAAAGCAAAAGGGGAAATACATAATCAGGGAATAAACAAATAATAAGTATTAACGGCGTAGGGATAGCTGTTATAATCTAGAACTCCACATCAAGTTGAAGCATGAATGTTAGGCATGTTCAACTTGGATTTAAAGTCATCGAACAAAAGACGAGACAGCTTCTTGGTGAGGATGTCCGCTACTTGACCACTGGAGGCCATATATGGAACGCACAGCTCCCCAGACTCCATCTTTTCCTTAATGAAGTGTCCGTAGATCTCCACATGTTTGGTACGATCATGTTCGATTGGGTTATGAGCAATGCTGATTGCGGCCTTATTAACTGCAGTGGGACAAAGGTTGGCACATGGAGTTTGAGGAGTAAGATGCGTAACCAGAGAGCTAAACAAATTCATAAGGACATGGATTCGAATTTAGGTTAAGCACTACGTAGACTATTTTTTTGCTTTTCCATGTCACAAGATTGTCCCATACAAATGAGCAATACCCCGAGGGGAACGCTGATCATGAACTGATCCGGCGCAATCAACATCTGCATACACAACAATCAACCGAGATGTGTGGCGGGAAAAGAACAAACTTGAGCCTGGTGTACCTTTTAAGTAGTGGATAATCCGGTGGACAGCTTGGAGGTGGTACTCGTAGGAGTCATGCATGAAGTAGCTCACTATTCTAACTGTGTGATATATGTCGGGGTAAGTATGAGCCAGGTAGATAAGTTTTTCTACAAGATGCTAGTGATGAGATTTATTGACAGGTACAACATTGGGAATGTTAGATAATTTTTCATTATGATGCATAGAAACAACAACAGGTTTGTACAGAAAAAGATTGTTCTCTGTCAGGAGTTCAATTACATATTTACGCTGAGACAAGTAAATTCCCCGAGAGGACTGAGCGACTTCTATGCCTAAGAAGTGAGAGATTTCAAATCCTTTATCTCGAAGGACGAAGCAAGAATGTCTTTTAAGGAATACAATGCTAGGAGGTCATTAATTGTAATAACAATATCGTCAACATAGACAATAAGAATAGTTATCTGCACATTGGAGTGCCGGAAAAACTGGGTATGATCCGAACCATGGCCCAGAATCACCTTTGTGAACTTGTCGAACCAGGCCCTTGGGGACTACTTTAGCCCATAGGACTTTCGTAGCCTGCATATTTGTCCTTTGGAGGCAGTATAATCAAAACCCAGAAGGAGAGACATGTATACCTCTTATATCAGTTCACCATTCAAGAATGCATTCTTGACATCAAGTTGTAATAAAGGCCAACCCATATCCACTGCAAGTGACAACAGGACTCGAATAGTGTTTAACCTAGACACTGAAGCAAATGTCTCCTCATAGCCAACTTCGTAGGTCTGTGAGTGTTCTTTGGCGACCAATCTTGACTTGTTGCGTTCAAAGAACCCATTAGAGTTGAACTTAGTGCTAAAAATTCATGGCACTCTACAGTTTTCTTACCTCGCGGAAGGTCCATGACGTCCCACATAAAATTTCGCTGAAGGACATTCATCTTCTCTATTACTATGTTTTCTAGGCTGGATCAGCAAGAGCAACCTCAATAGTAGCATTGATCTGATGATTTGTCAGGGCATTAGCAAAAGCACTGTAGGTCGGCGATAAACTGTGGAAAGACACATATTTTGCCTTAGAATAGAGGAAGCACGTCTAATTGCGTACCTTACTCGGAGAGCTCACCTCCTCATTTGGAGGAGGGGTAGTGTTGATAATGTCACTAGGAGGGGAGTCGGGATCCTGTAAGGAGGTAGCCGTCTTCTGAGTTTGGGATGGGCACCGAGTGTAGACACGGACAGTGCGAGAAAGAGACGGTGCACTCAACGGGACAGGAGACTCCTTAGTGGCGAGAACAGTGGGGGAATCATCCATAGGAGTAGGATAAGGGGCAGTGACGAGGAACTCAAGCTCCCCCTTATTAGAGGTCGAGCTAGAGAAATAAGGTACATTTTCAAAGGACATAAATTTTGTTTGTGGTCGGATCAAGGCATCAATACCCATTTTGAGTTGCAGAGTAACCAAGGAATATACATTTTATAGATCTGGGATCAAGTTTACTCCAAATAAGGGCAGAGTTCCGAACGAAGGCAGTGCATCCAAATATTTTGAGATATAAAGTGGAGTAGATCCGATTGGCAGGGAAATATGACATTAGGACGGCAATGGAGTTCGAAACTTGTGAATTTTGGAGGGAACTCTATTTATAAGATAGGTGGCTGTTAGAATGACATCATTCCAAAAGTGTTTCGGGACATTGAATGGAAATATAATGGAGCGAACAACGTTAAGAAGGTGACCATTTTTTCTTGGATACCCCATTTTATTGAGGAGTGTCGGTGCAAGAGCTATAGTGGATGATGTATTTACTTACCAAGAATCACTAAAAATAGATTTGAAAAACTCATGATCATTGTCGGTGCGAAGGACCTGAATAGAATATTTGAATTGAATTATGACAAAGGAGTAGAAGTTTTGGAAGTTCACAGCAACTTCCAATTTATCTTTTAAAATGTAGACTAACGTCATCTGAGTGTGGTCATCATCACTTAAGGTCAAGAAAAGTTGTTTATTGGTAGTTGGGAGTACGAGAAGGTTCCTATATGTCACTATGAATGAGTGAGAACATAACGGAAGTTGTGTAAGTGTTGGGTGGATAATGGACTCAGTGATGTTTGGTTAATTGTCATGTCTCACAATTGAAATTAGAAAGATATTTATTAGAATACATCAGATGAAACAAAATTTTCAAATATTGAATATTATGATGACCTAAACGACAATGAAATAATATAATGGGCAATCAATGACCCGAGATATGCTACAATTTTTTAGTGTTGTGTTTCCACTCTTCATGTTGTCCTATTGGAAGTAGTAGAGCTCAGCTACCATCTTAGCAATTCCACTCATCTTCCCCGAACGACGATTCTGAAAAATACAACCATCATAAGAGAAATTAGCAACGCAATCAATATCACTTGTCAACTTGTTTACTAACAATAAGTTACATTGCAATCGGGGAGCATATAAAACAGACTCTAGAGTTAGATCGATCGTTTTGACCATTTGCCAGCAATGGAGCTATAGGACCTATCAGTAATTCTGACGATATTTTTTTCATATCACGGGGTAGTAAGTCAAGAAAGTTTTTGAGTAGCCAATCATGTGATCCATAACACCTGAATCAATAATCTATAAACTAAAGAAAGAATAAAATATGAGAGCCATCAAAAGAGTACCTTGTCGGACATAGGAGGTCGATGGACCCGCAGAAACTTGATTGGCTCCAAGAAGCTTGATCAATAACTCCATCTGGTTCTTTAGTGATTTGGAGGAATCCTGGATGTTCCGGGTAGGCATCAATTGAGTTGTGCCTTGTTCGATCGTCACCGTGAGTCTCTTGGTAGCAGAGGATTTGGAGAAAGGTTTGTATACTGGCTTACTGTGAAGTTTCCAACACTTGTCCCGAGTGTGATTGGGTTTGTGACAGTAATCACAAGTGGGTTGACTGTTCTGAAGTGGCATAGATGAGGGCTGAGTACTAAATGAGATCAAAGCGGACTATTCAACTAAAGAAGGAGAAGTGTCGAGCATGACAAGTCTTCTGCTTTCTTCCAAATGAATCTCGGTAAAAGCAACGCGAGCGGAAGGAAGAAGATCCCGACCAAGAATACGGCCTCGAACTTCGTCAAGGTATTTGTTCAGACAGGCAAGAAATTGGAACATACAATCATTTTCTACGATCTTCTGGAAGAGGGATAAATCGACTGGAGATTCCCAAATCTAAGTAGTACAAGTCGCATTTCATACATAATGCAACAAGATCAATATAGTACTAGGTCACGGTCCTTGACCACTTTCTTGTCTCTCAGATCTTCTTAGATATCTCATAGAAATAGTCGAAATTTCCTATATCTGAGTAGATATCACGGATAACTGTCCAGAAAACACTAGCTGAAGAGAGGAACATGTACGAATGACCAATTAACATTTCCATAGGGTTGATCAGCCATGAGAAGACCATAGAATTCTCCACTTCCCAAGCTCCATATGTCGATCCGTATTTTGGAGGCTCGCAAATCAAACCTGTGAGGTTACCGAACTTCTCACGTTTTTTGATGAAAAAGAGACCACTTGGGACCATTGGAAGAAGTTGTTGTCGTTCAACTTATGAGTTGTGATCAAGAAATTCATGTTGGCTTCTAGTCCTATCTACATGTGAGCGAGTTTTGGAGTCGATACTCTGGTGGAATCAAGAACACCTTCTTAAGGTGATTCAGTGTTGGAAGAATTCGTCATAATTCTAACAGAGCCAAAGGATATGTTATGGTTCCAAGCCATCGATCAATTCCAATAGGGTCACGGTAGATGGATACAACTGTAAGAATTCGGATACCAGCAGGGATCTAAGAAAAAACCTTTCGGCTAAGGAAACAGAAAACTTGCAGCTACTGGAAAGAAACAGAGGAAAAGAACTTTCAGTTGCTGCTTCTCCCTAAAGATCGAGCGCCTGTAGAACTAACAGCAACTAGAAACAGGGAACACTGCGGATGTAGGACTAGGAAACTGGTGGAAGAAAAATCGTCAGAGGGGCACCTAGCGAGTTCTACAAGTGGAAATTTTCCATAAGAAGGGAACATTTGCGGCACCTAGCGGGTTCTACAGGCAAAAACTTATGTTTTGTGGGAGGAAAAAACTGAAGAAGAAACCACCAGCTGTTGGATCATGCATAAGAGGCCGGTGGCTAGGTGTTGGCTGTTGGAACCAGCATAGAAGGCCGACGATTTCTGGATCTAGGGTTGGTCTCCGATACCATATTGAGCTTTAGAATAGACCAGCATACACTTTCATTGATAAAATGTGATGTATTTAAATCCAATTACAGTAGGCATAATAATGGAAAGTAATAAAAATAAAATAAAAAATAGGGAAGACAGAAATAAAATAATAATAAAGCAAAAGAGGAATGCATAATCAGGGAATAAAATCAAATAATAAGTAACGCCGAGAGAGGGATAGCCATTATAGTTTAATATAAACTACATAAAGATTGAAATAACAAGGTTAAAATCTAATAGCTTGTGAGCCTTCAAAGATGGGAAACTATCGAGAGAAATACAAAGTAGTGGCATGTAATCCTACAGAATCTAATCTTAAAATCAAATACTTATAGCAGAATTTAACTCGAATCCTGTCGAAAAGCAAAAAAGGCAATTTTAAATCATAAAATCTTAAATCACGCTCCTCCCCCTTTTTAATTTAATTCTTGGATTCAGTAAATCCGGTCCTTGGGTGGATTAGACTTAAATCTGCAAGCCTCGCAAACACCTCTTCTACTTCCTATGTTGTTGGTCTCATTGTGCCTTCTCCAGGGAGCTCTCGCTGCGAATCTAGCCCCCTTTGTCGCCGATGGTTTGGAGTATTTGGTGGAGAAACACTTCGTGCTAAATATATAAACTACAAATTATTTATTTATATTATGAACTTTGGTAATAAATAGTTTATTAAAGTTAACTTATTAAGTGATATTAATTAATTAGAATTATATATGGAATTTGAATTTATATATCCCATAATAGCAAATATTGAAAAAACATATACTTTTTTTATTATTTGGGAAAATATGCCTGAAAGTTCCTCTAGATCAAAATATTCTTAGGACTTGTTTGAGCAAGCGCTTAATCTATGTTTCGTAGCAGAAACAGTTGAGCAAACGCCGATCATTCGTTAGTTGGATCAATTTCTTCTGAAGTATGTCTGTCGCAATTTTTTTTTTTTTGTTGTTTTCAAATCACGCCTCCGACCCTCCATTCAGTCGTTTTGAATGGTGTTCCAACATTTCACTGGTCTTTGCATGCGGAAAAGCTAACAACAAAACTATTATATTCAAACAATTCAAAAACCTTATTAAATTTAAATTTTTATCATAGCTTTTTCAGATGTTGCGTTTAAAGGAGCTTCTATGACAGGTAAAGCTTCCTCAAACGAACCCGTAATTAGGGATAACCACAAACTATTTTTTTTTAAATCAAAGTACATACAATGGATTTGAAGATGACTCAATCATTTATCGATATAGCAAAATATGGGATCGTCGTTCAGAGTGAATTTGAAAATGGTTCGTAGAGGGTTTTAATATGTTGGAATCAGTAGTCAATCATGGAACAAACATGGTTCAAAGAAAGTTCGATCATAATATAAACTCATTATAGTTCAAATATGCTTGAATACTTTTTTGCGGCTCTCGGAATATATCAATATTAGTTGAAGCTAAATTAATTACAATTATATCATAGTTCGTTTACTGTTAGCTCATTTGATGAGTATTTCTTTGTGGTTCGAGTATAGATTATATTTAAAGTTGAAAATTGCAATCACAATAGAGATGGCATTCCTTTTTGACAACGCAATAGTAATATATGCTAAATGACGTAGAACAAGGTAGGCATAACATAGAATTTTATATGTAGGACACACAAACAAGAACGAAAATTTGTAAGAAAATACTAACTGGACGTAAGGCTCTACATTACTGCGGATTAAATTTATAAATAAATTTATAAATAGATGGCCCTAAAAATTGTATGTGATCAAGTATAATTCAAAAGATTTTTTAAACTAAGAATATCAAGTGTTGTATGACATATGCTCCACAATTAGGAATACAAATAAAACAGATAAATCATTTGACTGTATGTGCAAGGATTACTTCAAGAAGTTAAAATTTTATAAAATTTAAATATCTTACCAGACAGTCAGTTTGGACAAACTAAAGCCACATATTTCATAAATCCGGATTTTACTGATTTCAACCGTAAATCTCGGATTTACTGAATTATGTGAATCGGCGGATTTAGTAAATGCGAGACTGGCGATTCGCGCAAAAAGGAAGATACGAAGTTACCTTCCTCCATCTGCCTCCATGTTTTCGGGTAGGAGCGGTGCGGAGGGAGAAGAACGATGGGAGTTTCGGGTCACTTTTCTCCGCGATCCCGCCGTTGTCTTTCCCGTTAGCTCTAATTGCGACTGTACCGCGAGGGTTCGGTCACAAAGGCGATCGTTTTGGTCGAAATAGGGAGAGGGGGGAGGGACGGAGGCAAGCGTTTCGGGCAGGAGAGGGATCATTGGGTCTAGAATGACTTGGCTCATATTATTTGATTAGCTCGTTTTTAGGGTCTGTTTGGGGCAGCTGCGTACTTATCCAGCTTATCCAGAGAAGCAACTTATTCTAAGTTTTTGATCAGCAGCTTATCCTAATAAGCTATTTGACTGTTTGGTTTGTGCGTTTGGAAAACAACTGATTTGCAGTTGTTTCTGAATAAATGACGATTATGCCCCTGCTCTGGATAAACTATTTAGCTGTTTGGTTTATGCATTTCGAAAACAGCCGATTTATAGTTTTTTTTCGAGAAAATGAAAACTTCAATAACATTAGCATCAAATATTGAACCAAATAAATAATCAATCACATAAAATGCAAAAGAATAAATAACGAGGACGGTCATAGCACTTCACAAGCACAAAATGTTACTTTTTGATGTATCCTACTGCATATTTGCAGTACATCTCAAGTCTTTTGGCTTATTTATCTATGAATAACTTATTTCCCTTCAACATCTTGTTATTCAACACTCTAAATAAAGATGACTAGAAAGATAATAAACAGATTAGCACTTGCCATACCATGAACTAAAAGCTAGAATTCAACAAATTCAACATAAAGCTTTTGGGCAAGAACAGAATTCATGCAAGTCTCAGATAGCTAGTTATTTTTTCAAGCAACATAAGCAATTCTGCCTGTAAACCATAACCAAACCTAAAGTTAAAAAATGCTGCAATGTAAATAAATAATATTTTCTTTCCACTTTATTCGTTCAAACCAAACACAGCTTGAATTTCTTTTGACATGAGAACTAAACAAAACTAGCTCGTAACGTACCAAACACTCGCAATAGAATTTAGGTCAAATAAAAAATTAGCATGCACATAAAACTTTCTATATCAAAACCCTAACAATTATAACACTGGCAAGCATTAATCTGCTAAAAGAAAACAAAAAAGGTGATTGCCCCACCTCGAAGCCGAAGTTGGGAAGGGGAGGGAGATCCTAGAGGAAATCGGCGGCGCCTCTAGCATCAGAACCTCTCGTTCCGCCATGGCCTGAGGAGGCGAAGATTTTTCTGGAGAACGAAATCTCCCACTAGGCCTAAGCAGGCTCGTCGCGAACGAAGGGGAAGATTTTAGGGCTCGTCGCCAACGAAGAACCAAGATTTTGCCGGAGAAAGAGATCTCCCGCTAGGCCTAAGCATGCTCATCGAGAAACGAAGGGAACCTGCGCAGTGGAAGATTTTAGGGATCGAATGAGATCGAATGAAGCGCGGAAGAAGGAGCAGGACGCGATCGAATGTAGCGATGGCAAAGACGGCTTTTTATCTTCTTACTTTTTTTTTCATTGGGTTTATTTCATATTAAGGAAAATTTTTGTCTGCTTTTTCTTGTTTTTGTGATCTGATGGTTTAGAAGTTATTTGCTTGATGCTCTTGGTTGGGAGGTTTTTTTGTTGGGAATTTACATACCACGCCTCCCAAACATTTTTTATTATAGGAGCAGACCCAAAATATTAGAGGAATGTCCGAGAAACACGCCCAAAATATAGAACGTTCTGTATGGGAGAGAAAGAGAGAGTACAATCAAGACCAGTAAAAGATAGACTAGACTTTATTTATGACATAAACCTCTTATTTATATGCATTTATCTCAGTGTTACAAAAGTATATATTAACTTCCCCATCATTATTTTTTTACAGAGATTTTTAGTAGTTATAGAGTTACTTGAATATAATAAGATCAAAGAACTGATTCGATCGATAAGAGTTCGTCAATCGTCTGATAAGCCTTGATCCGATCGATATTTAATCCAAAATGATGCTTCCTATTGATCGTCCTGAGGATTGATCACTGCCTTGTGGGAAATCACCTAGCACGTTTCGCTGATCGACCGAACAAAATGCACTCTAGTCGTTGTCCAAACCGAAATGGTCGTCAACAACTACGTTCGACTGGCCATTTCTTCCTCATAAACCATTCTTTTGTCTTGAGATTCATGTCGATATATTTTATATGTTCATATTCAGTTCCCCAATTCTTTTGCTCTTTTGAAGCTACACAACACACGACGATAAGAGAATCTTTTTAAAATGTATGAATTAAATAACATTATTGCATAATAATGAACTTGTCTAGATTTTCGCGCCCAGACCATTATAAATAGGCCTTGGAGTAAGGACATCATATGTCATTTTCTTGTCTTCTCGTTTCTATGGCCTTTTGTCTTCTTCTTAATGTCTACCACGAGGCCTGGTGAGGGAACCCCATCAGCAGACAAGAGCGCCCTCCTCAAAACCTTAAGTGATATGTGAGTGGGGGCTCGCAAACCTGACACCAAGCGAAAACCAGCAAGCGAAGTTTCCGCGAGAGAGTTAAGCAAGAAGAAAAATATGCAGGAGTTGTGAGCGAGGGAACATGAAGATCGAATTTGGTCTTCAGACTTTCTGACAAGCTCATCACAGAGGAGAGATGCAGAGGAGAATGGAGAGCGTCCTGGCGATCGCCCTCTGGGGCATCCGTCAGAAGCGATCACTTCTGTCCAAAGGGGAGGAATGTTTGTTCTATCTAATGTGTGGACTATGACTCCCCAAGGGCTCAGGAAGGAGCCGATTGAAGCTAGGATGCATCAGTTGCAAAAGGATGGCCTTTCCTCCGAGGGTGGAAGATTGGAGGAGACCAGTAAGGACCATGTCTCTTACATCACCTCTAAATGGTGTCGAATTTTGGTTACGTAACTTGATTCATTGCTTCAAGTATTTTTTTTTTTTCCAACCGCCGGAGTTTTGATGATCTCCTCCATCTCATCAGACACCGACACTGACCCCGAGGGTGAAGCAGCCACCATTGATCGAGCCACATAAGGGGGAGTGGATGTTGCGGGACAGGAGGCAGCAGAACAGGGAACCATGGAGCAGTGTACTATAGAGTCGGACGCTGTGGCACTGAGGATAGGGGAGAATCTCCCCCGCCAAGCTTCTTCTTCCTCTTATGAATCATTATTTGCCTTAATCCTCCTTCCTTTCCTTTTCCTCGGGTGGGTTATTATGGGTCATATGACACAAACTTTCCCAAGAATCACTTGGATCTATCACAGCTCCAGAGGACTGGGATATTTTTTGCAACGAACATGAAAGAGATTCAAATATGTTCAACCATTTCTTCTCCTTCCAAATCAACAGGGATGGCTTTGTTCAGTTTGTCACCGGTCCCAATATCCATCTAGCGGGTCTTGAGAATAAGATTAAAGATTGAAAAGCAAAGTTCCTATTGGATTCTTTCTTGAGTGGCTGGGAGATCGGCACCGCTATGATAGAATGCTAGATAAAGAAAGTGAAGACACGTTCTAGCAATCTCAAAGATCATAAGACACTAATCGAAGGTCAGCCTCTCTCGTTGTTTCAATGACTCTATTCGAACATGATAGGGCATATGATTCGGCCTAACAGTAGTGAAACCATGATTGAAAGGTTATGGGCATCGTCCAACGCTTGGGAAGTATCTAGAGAGAGAGCTATCGAGAAGAGGGTGGCCTCGAAGAAGTAGTAGGGAAAAAGTGATCCTTCCTTGCTTGGGGGAGGTGAGGGTCGGTATGGTCCCCTTAGTTCGAACAAAGAAGGTGTTGAAGGTAAAATTTTTTTCCTCATTTTGATTTTTTTTATATATGTATGTGTAGTTACTTAGCTATGTTATTTTGAATGGAATGGTGAAGACGTCCTCGGGATCTTTGGTGCACCTGATCTGGGTGTTTCACCAGCCCGCCCATCGACCAACAGGGCTTATACGACGAATCCTAATGGGACCTCATTCATAGCTCTATACAATCGAGCAGAGGTGAGCCGCTCCTCCCATCTCGTAGGGACTTGGTCAAAAAGAGAAACGAGGGTCACTGAGGGTACAAAAGAGGATACTCTCCAAAGGAGAGGGAAGGCCCCCGTTTCGGGGACCGAATTAACCCTCCTTTAAGGAGGAGGAATTCTGTCAGAGTGTTGACCTCACTTTTGGTTGAGTTTTAGTTTCTTCTTAGATAGCCTAGGTCTAGCCATAGGACTCTTTTGGTGACTTTTCTTAGAAGACTAGAAATGGAACCCTACAACATAGAAATTTCACATGCTTGCTTTCTTAGCTTAGAGCTTTCATATGTTAGGGTCTTGTCGGCATATTTTTAGGTTAGTGTGTTGTATTTTGAAAAGGGGTCGCCTACAGAAATTGTCGGCGAATTTTTATATTTTAAATTTAATTTAAATATATAGTTTAAAAGATAACATTTGATTTTGAAAGTAATTTTAAGTTTAAAAGTTTTAAGATATGAAATCAAACCGATCTCACAACCCAAATAGTTTATATAAATGAGCGCCACTCACAAGCTGTGTATCTATCCCGAAGAATAGACACACTACTTGATGATGGGGCTCGATTAAATAAACTAAAAGATTTGTGACATCCGTTTGGTCTGCGAACCATTTTATTTGCCGACAAGTTCCCCTGTTTAACATGAAAAACATTAAACAGGGTTTATATTACTCAGGTTCTTAAAATTCTCTATAAGGGCAAGCCCTTATAGTTAATTACATCTTAAGTGACGAGAATCACCTAAGAAAACTCTCGATAATAATCAGTAGTTCTGCTCTCAAGAATTTCAAAGTTTAAGGTTTTCAAAGGATTGGATTTTAGAATTTCAATAGGGAATGGATCAAGTTTGGAACATTTTATTTCAGGAGTTCGAAGGAAGAAAGGTAGGAGAAATTACAGATTCGAAGCGAACTTCGGTAATTTCCCGACTATCCTATTGTTTGGCTTGAATTTAGGAATCCTAATGTTTATTTAATGTTTTGATATTGCCAATTTTAATTAATTAGGACTTATATTTGTATGATAAAATCATATAAATAGCCTCGAAGATGTGAGGGTTTATGTCGTACCGAACGACTACCTCGGAGTCGTAAGACCGGTTAGAGCTTAATTTACATGACATGATCATGCAAATGCCTAACGAAAAGTTGAGGATTTATGTTGCACTAGGCAAACTACCCCGAAGTCCTATGGTTTGGTTATTTAATTCTAAGAATGTTTAGCTGATGTAGAGTTGTTTTGCTGACGAAGATGGCCGTGCTGCCCACCGTGCTCCGAGCTCTTTGTTGTTGCAGAGGTTTAGTTTTAGAGGTCATGAATCATGAGAGAAGTGTTTTGTTTTAGAAATCTTAAAGTCCAAGTGTTTTTTTTAATGTTTTAATTAAAACAAATCTTAAAGTTGATTATAACAACACCGATTAAGATCCCACGGTTCCATCCTTCCGGCATCGTTATTTTTATCGGATTCACTTAGTCCGGATGAATTGCTAAACTCAACTAAATGAGTTCCACACTTTCATTTAGACCGTGGAAATCCCGTTAGCAACACGTAGGTTACATCATCCGAGGTATTCCCGATCATCCAACAAGACGTTTTAATTTAGTTATAATTGTCGTTTTGTTGTTCTGTTTGTGATTAAATTTTGAGTTGTTTTATATTTTGAAATGTTGTGGCGGTGAATTTTATCTTGTAATGATTTTTAATTTAGTTTTGGTTTCAGTTTTAGGGACTACCCTAAAAGTTTTGGTTTTCATGCAACAGTTGTTTATCATGCAAGAAAGGTAAGTGCGATGCGATTAAATAAATTGCAATAAAATAAAAGCGTACCTGGAGGGTCTTCCTGTCATCCCAAGCTGCACTTAAAACACAATTAGAATATTTAATCATTTAAAGCAAGTTCCTAGGTAAAGCTAAGGGAAGGGTTATGGTTTTCTACCAAGTCCCTAATCCTATAGCTAGTCACCTCCTATGACTGACGTCTAGGTTCTTGTATTTTGAGTTGGGGACGATTTTCTTCATCAAAGAATAATTAAGTTCGATTATTCTTATAGACATCCTATCATATTGAGGAAGTGCTTAAGACGAATCTTAAACATCTTTTCAATATTTCTAGGATTATTTTAAGTCCAAGAGAATTTAATTATACAAATGAATTAATCGTCCAGGAGTTCAAGTTTTGTTATCTTGCTTAGTGAATTAGGACATTTGAATATCCTATGAATGAAGTAACACTTCACTTAACACTCCATTTAGGAGTTATGACAACAAGAGCTTTCGAGGGCAAATGGATGATTTATGATTTAACTTAATTTCAATTAATGGGTTTAAGTTTGGAATAGTGTTCAAGATGTTTTAGATTTATTTTGAATTCTTTATGTCTTAAGTGATGTTATATTTAATTCAATTTAATTTAATTTAATTTAATTTAATTTGGTTTAGTTTTAATTTTAATTTAATTTTATTTTTAATTTTAATTTAATTTAAATTTTATTTTAATTTGATTTTATTTTTTAATTTAATTTAATTTAATTTAACATGCTTTAATTTAATTTAATTTAATTTAATTTAATGTGGTTTAATTTAATTTAATTTAATTTAATTTAATTTAATTTAATTATATTTTAATTTTAATTTAATATTTTATTTTTTTTATGTTTTAAAGATGATTTAATTTAATTGTTAAAGTATTAATTTAATTAAAATTTTGATTGAATTTAGTTTAAATGTTTTAATTTAATGATTAAGTCTTTTAGTATTTTAAATCTTGAGTTTGGATTATCATTTTAATTAGGAATTAAATATTATTGAGGTGATTAATTTAGGGATTTTAGATTAAAGAATAAATCTCTTCCTAATAATATTCCTATTTTAATAATTCCAATTTTTCTTATTATTCTTCCAAGTTTAATTAATAAATTGATTAAGGTTTATTTTAATTATGATTGATGGGTTTCTACCCTTAATTATTTAAATTTCAATCATCCAAATCAGATTAAGATCAAATATTTTACTCTTTCATTTTATAAAGCCAAAAGTTTTTTTAATTAAGGTTTAAAATTTTAATTACCATTTTGCCCTTCAAGCTTAATAATTCCCTAACTCACTAAATTGAGCTTAAGTGAACTTGAAAATTTTATGTGACTTCTCTCGTATGTCAATCAAGACATTAGAGGAGAAAATGTGATTTTTCTGAATTTAATTTATTTATGTAATTATTTTTGGTGAAAAATGGGAATTTTCAAGGAAAATTTAATAACATGACCAAGGGAAAGTTTCTGTCCTTAAGAAAATTATGGGATATTCCTAATGACTAGAGGACCACTTGGACTAATTTTGGTGATTTTTTGAATTATATTATTTTTATTATAATTATTTTGAGTTTTGGAGTATTAATTAATTTAAAAATAAAATAAAGGTTGAAAAATGAATTTTATATTTTTCAAAAATCTCTCTGATATCAAGGAAACCAGAGAACTAATTTTTATAATTTTCTGATTTTTCTTTGATTTATTAGAATTATTTTAGTGGAAATGCTAGAAAATACATTTTTTTAATTTTAAAATTACCTTAGGGCTTTAAAATTTAATATCTCATCATAGAGACTTAAGAAAAATATGGGATTTGTTCCTAAGTGATTAAAATTCAAAATATGACATTTTGGTGAATTTTATTATTTTTGTGATTTTTATTATTTTTTAATTATTAAAATATTAAAATAATGCAAAAAATCAACTTTTTTAGAAAATTGCAAATTTAATTTTATTAAATTCCCATGATATCAGAGAGGCTCCAAAACCAATTTGGTGAATTTTTTAAGAGGATTTTGAAAGTTATGAAATTTTTGAGTTTAATTTTGGCTAAATGGCTTAATCAACCCATTTGATAGGGCTAACCAAATCCAATTGACTTCAAACTTTTATGGTGGGTTCCTCTGATCCTAAAGGTCAGTGGAGAATTGATTTCAAGTCAATTTGATGTGTGATTAGCTCTAATTAATTAGAACTCCATTTTGGGTGTTTGAGCCAATTAGGGTTATTCCAAGTGAGTTAACTCAAAACCTATTTTTCCTAGGGTCCTCTGGTCATAATAAACATCACCAAATTTTCCTAGAATTTATTTCACAACATGCTAATTATTAGAATTAAAATACTCAGAATAGTGACCTAGAATTGAAAAATCAATAACTCTTCATAGGGGTGGCCTCCGACTTTAGAAAATTCGGGGAATGTTCCCAAATTCGAAGCTTCAAAAGCCCTATGGTCTCATGCCATGGTGAATTGTATACATGCATGGAGAATTGAAATAGTGCAGAGAGTAAATAAATATTTAAAAATAAAATACTTGATGAAATTAAATGATTTCTTTTCCACATTATTCTCCTCTGTTCACTGAGCAAGAGAGTATTTTTATTTTATTTTTCTGATTTTCCTACAAAAAGTTATGCATTTTTGAAGTTTAGGGAATTAAATAAATAGGAAAATAACCTAATTTCCTACTTATCCACGCTGCGCCAACTCAACCTAGGCATCTCCGAAGCGCCGCGTGTCGTCTTCTGATTCGGCGCAGCCATCCGACTCAGCGATCCGGGGCCCCGCGGGTCACGTACCAACGCGTCGTCCGGCTCGATCCGGACCGTCCACTCGATACACGCTCGATCCGACGGCTCCCGGTCATCGTCTACGGCCGGTGTGCACCCGTGACCGTCAACCTTCTAACCCTAATTTCTCACTCGATTCTCGACGGATTTTCGTGTTCTTATGCTCATGGATTCGTCTTGAGGAGACGAACACATCCATACGGTAAACATGTATTTAAATTGACTCAAATTAAATGGAGAATCTCTGTAAGCTCTGGAAGAAGAGTGAGTCCATACCTTTGCTCAGAGAAGTGAAGCTTCGATGTGAGAGTTGTGTCACCTTTGATTGGGTCCAAGCAAGCTCCAGATGAAGTCCCTTGGCCTGGTGAATTGTCTAGGTAGGATTTCGACCACAGCCGATCACAAAGCTTGGAGTCCGGAACGGATGGGTGGCACGGAGAGGGGGCTTTTGCTGGTAAACTTCTTCCCTTGGTCTGGTGAAGGTGTAGGATCAATCAATTTGGGGATTGGTCCACTGTGAAGAAGTGTCCTGGTTTTTGTGTTGAAGTTTGAACTCAAAATTGAGCTCAGCTGGAGGGAATTGGGGCTGGAATCCAGTGGGAATCAAGTTCTCTATGTGTGGAGAGTGGTCTGGAATGATTTTGGCAGAGTTTCCTTAAGGTTGGTTCAGCACCTCTTACATGGCCGAGAGGGGTGGTGTTTAAATAGGAGAGGCTGGAGGCTCTCCCAGGGGGAGTTTGGGACTGGGATCAGCTGCTCTTGGCAGGGGAAGAACAGCTGCAATGGCCACTGAGCATGGGGCAACTCAGCAAGGTGGAATTTCAATGCTTGGCTCCTTCCCATGTCTCAGCCATGGCGTTTTCCGGCGGCCCAGGTGGCTGGCCGGCAGGCATGGGTCACCCTCAGGGTCAGGTGGGTCAGGGCTCGATGTTTGTGAAGTCAATTGGCCATGGACATGTGTAAAGGGCTTGGATTAAAATGGTATGGGGGAGAGTCTATTTTGGTTTGATTTGGGTCAACCCATCCTTTTGGGCTAGGTGCACCACCCAAGACTTGGTTTAGGCTGAAGGGAAAGTGATTTGGCTCAGCTTGATTAGTGGGGTCAAGTCACAATCCAAGTACAATTAGGACTAAACATGGTTTAGGGGAGACATGGAAATGGTTAATCACCTTAAGGGCATATGGAAAAGACCTCCTCCATTTGCCCAAGATAGCATGGTGACATTTAAAGGGGCTTTCATGGCTTCCATGTGGCTCATGCATGGCTTCATGGCTTGCCTATGGCTTGCACATAGCTTGGCTTACTTGTATGAAAATGGATTTTGGCATTTTTGATAAATGTATGAGAGGTTAACATGAAGCTTGATTTAGAATAAATTCATATTTGATTGGAACTTTAGGGATGGTTTTAATTGAAGTCATGATGAAGAAGAGTGCCATATGGGCTTTGTATGAATTTTGGGCCTTTTAAAATTTAGTGAAGATGGGCTTTTAAAATGGTTTAGGGAAGTGGGCTTTTGGATTTTAAAATGGACTTTAGGATGAAAGTTTGGTTAAGGCTTGGGCCAAATAATTGTTGGGTTTGGTTTAGGGATGTTTCATGAGTGATTTGGAATAAATTTGAGGTGGTTTGGGCTTGAATTGGGTTGGATTTGGGTTTATTTGGTAAATGGGCTAATGTAGGTCAAATTGGGCTAACTTGGGCCAATGTTGGGCTAGGGTTGAAATTGATGTAAAATTAATGCTGGGAAATGTTTATGGTAGTGTTTCAAAGAGGTTTTGGCTTTGGTTGGGTTTTGATTTTGGGGTTTGGGCTTATTTGGGTTAGGTTTGGGTTTAGGTCAAAATTGGGCCTTTTAGCTTTGGGTTGAATTTGAGTGGGGCTTGGGTCTAAATTTTGGGTAAATCATGTTAGTGTTTTGTTTGTGGGGATGTTAGGGAAGGTTTAGAAAAGATTTGGGGTTAATTGGAGTTGAATTGGGTGAGTTTGAGCTAAGTTTGGGTCATGGGTCCAAATTGGGCTTTAAGGTCAAAAGTGAAATTGGATTCAAATGCCAATCAAATTGGACTTGGATTTGGTCTATATTGGTGTTGGAGATGTTGAATTGAAGTTTAAAATTGAATTGGACCAGAATTTGGGTCAATTGGGTAGGTTTAGTTTGACATTGGGTTCACTTTGGGTTAAAATTGATCAAATTGGGGATTTTGACAAAAGTGGGGTAAATTGACAAAATTGGCACATGGTGTAGTTGGACAAAATGAAATTGGGAATATTTGGGATTTTTTGAAATTTTCTGGGAATTTTCTGAATTTTTGGATTTTTTGGCTAAGAGGGGCATTTTGGGTATTTGGAGGGTATTGGGAGGTATTTTTGGAATTTTTGGTACTTTTGGCTATGAATGACCAATTTGAGTAATGTGGGAATGTTTGGGATTGGTTTTGAGGAATTTTGGGTGATTTGGAGAATTTTGGAAAATTTGGGTAATTTCGAGGTTTTGGGTAAGTTGGCGGGTGTTGGGTCCCCGGGGTCAAAAATTGAAAATTTAGGACATTGAAGATTGGGTAAATGTAAGTGAAATGAAATCATTTTGGTTGAGCCATGAAGCCATATCAAGCCCACATGAGCCATGAAGAGACTCATTTAAGGCATTCACTATGTTGTTCCTAACCTCTTGCCAAGGGCTTAGGGGTTAAGGACCATCCATGTGAATCACCTTCATGAGTCAGGAGGTCAAGTTGGGTATAGGTGTGGTTTTAGGAGGTGTGTGAAAGTGTAGTGTATAAGTGTAGTGTGTGTGTGTAAGTCATCCCTCACTGGACCGAGCCACCGAGGCGGTCCTAAGGCCGAAGAGTCCTATAGGAACTCATCCTTTAAACTTCCACATTTGATTTCAACCCTCTAGGTGATTAGGGGTCTACAATCAAGTTTGTGGAGTTTGTAGGGAGTTAAGAAGTGGTTTGAATTTCTAAGTGGTGGGTCCCAATTCTAATCCTCTAGGATAGTCGAAGGAAAAGCCTAAGGCTAGATCCTAAGTACTAAAAAAGAAGAAGGGAAGACCTCATCAAAAATGAGGTCAACAGGTCTAACTCCTAATCTCTAAGGGGAACAAGGCTAAACATAAGAAAGACCGAATAGGATTCACTATAGGTGGTCATGCCTTAGGATTTACCCTTGGAGGTCTGGAACTCTTGCACTTACACTTACACTCTACACTCACAATTTTAAACCAAACACATCCCATTTTAATCTCCTAACCCTTTAGACACTCATGTGTGTGGTCCCACCAACCTTAAGTCTATGACCAAGGAGACTGGGACCAACACATAGAGGACCAAAAAGAGTCACTTCTGATCTGTAACTTAAACAGCTTGACATCCCAAATTGAATTTTGAAATCTTACAAATTTCTTCAACTTTTACCCTTAGCCCTTAAACCCTGCAAAATGACCTAAATATCCATTTGCCCCAAAAGTCCACAAAATTCCCAAAATCTCCCTAAATTGCCAAAATTCCCAAAAATCATTCTGAAATACCTCCCACCACTCAAATTGACCAAAATTACCCAAATTTACCAAAATTTCCAAAATTGCCCCAAATTGGCCCAAAATACCAAATTGCCACTAAAAATGGCCCTAAATCCAAACTTCCCAAAATCACCTGAGCTCTTCAAAAATCATTTCAGAGCGCTCCCCTCGTCAAACTGAAAATTTTGACTGTAAACATGTTATGCTTCCGAGCAACCAGTGAGCCCCTTGCAACCAAAGAAGCTGATGCTTGAAAGACGTTCCGGGGTTCCTAAATCGTTCGCATTGGTCAGAAATGCCCCCGAACACTTTCGTTTGACTCTAAATTTCACTTTGTGCTTCCCCGAGCCTTTAATTTAACTTTTTGACCACTTACCCCGAAAACCCCCAAAATTACCAAAATACCCCTACTTAGCTCAAAATTCAAAAATTCAAAAAATTCCAAAAAATTTCTAATTTCATTTTCTTCAACTACATTATAGCCTAATTTTGTCAATTTAATCTGATTTCGTTAAAAACCCCAAATTTGACATTTTTGACCCGATCGACGATGAGGTTGCCCAAACGACCTCGGATTTTGAAACGGACTGCGCCATTGCATCCGGAATGTTGAAATCACTTAGGAAGCACATATAATTTGCTAGGTTCGACACACGGGAGAACGGTGCCAAAATCAGCGCGTCCGGGTAAGTAAAAATTATTAAAATAATTGTTTTTTTTTATTTCCTGTCCCTGAGCTAGCCCTAGCTGATGCCCCCTCTCTCTAATTTCGCGATTTTCAGCCATGGCCGAACCCCTCCCAAGCCATGGCCGAAATTTCCATGGCTCCTCCTCCCTCTTTGCTTCTTCTCCAAGGCTTGGCCTCTCTCCCCTTACCTTCAATCCCATCAAGGGTTGCCATCCATCATTGTCTCCAAGCTATAGTCACTTCTCCTCTGATTTTCTTTCATCTCCATCACCTCAAGAATGACTTAAAAGCTGCATTCTTCTAAAACCATTGGTCTTTAACCAAAGGTATGTTGGGTGGCTTTTTCCCCCCTCTCTTCTTCTTCATTTGGCTATAAAATAGCTTTTTTATTTTCCTCATTTTTGGTGTTGGCCGAAAATTGAAAGAGGTGGGGGAGGTGCTGCCCAAATCTTTTCAAAACTTGGTTTTGCCTTCCTTTGGTGTCTCATAACAAGTGGTAATCTCTTTAACTTCTTAATTTCTATAGTTGCTTGATAGTTTATGTCTGAATTGATTCACTCCATGGCATAATTGTTGACTTGGCTCCTTCTTCTTTCTTCATTTTACATTGCCATATGCTTCTTAAAAAAAAGGGAAATGATGAAGGGAAAGATTGGTTTTTGCATTTACTTCTTCTTACTTGCTTCGAATAGTTACCGGTTTGCTCTCTAGCTTGATGAAAATGTTTGTTTCATGCTATGTGGCTTAATGGGATCACTTTAGTGTGAAGATAATTCTTTTTTTTAAGCCCCCATATGCTAGCCGAAATTTCATGTTGGAGAGGTTTAGTGCTTTTGCCACTTCATATGACATGTAGATGTTATTTTTGTGTCTTAGGATTAGCCAAATTTAATGCTACTAGAATGTTCTATGGTTGGATGATTCCATATACTATTAGAAGGTTTATTCGCCCTCTTATGCTTGGCCAAATTTTATGATTTTGAATGCTCAATGAGGATGTGGTTTCATGCAGTATTTCATAGTGTTCTTGCCCCATCCCTTGGCCGAAATTTTCATGATGGGGAAGGCTTGAAATTTGTTTGTTTCATATGAGATTTAAATAGCTTTTCTTACACTTTGGAATGTTTAGAATGCATGCTAAAAATTTAGTACTTTATATGTTTCATATGATAGCTTGGAGGCCACTTTTTGGTTCTCTTTTTGGAATAATAAAATATATGTTTAAAGGCTTAATATTTGGCTTACTTCATGAGAAATTTATGTGGCCTTTTGCTCCTCTTTTGCTTGGCCGAAAATGCCTAGATGGAGGCTTGGAGTTCAGGTTATCTTATGGCATGCTTCATGATACTTTCTTGTACCATTTGGATGGCTAATACCCACGCTAGAAATTGCTTAATATCTTGTTGTGTTACTTTGAAGTTTTGGAAAGTCTCTTACATGCTTTTGGAAGGGAAGAACTCTTGCTTAATATGCTTCAAGTTTGAAAGCATTCATGAGATATCTAGGCACTCTTCTTGCACCTTTGTTGCTTAAGGAAAAAATCATGTTGGTGGCTTTAAGTTTATTGCTTAATGTTATATTTCTAGAGCCGTTTTGCTCTCTCTTTTGGGTAGCCATAAATGCATGTTTATAGGTGCTTTAAGTATAATGGTTTCATGTGATGTTTTGGAGCCTTTCCACTCCCTCCATGCTTGGCCGAATTTTCATATGTAGGGGTTTAATATTGTGGTTCTTTCATATAGCATTTTATGACCCCTCTTGGCTCCTCTAATGTTGGCTAAAAATGTATACTAGTGGTTGGGCAATCTACAGGTTCTATATGATACTTGGGACCCCCTTTGCTCTCTTTCATGTTAGCTAAAGAATACTTGCTTTGATACTTTCATTTGAGATTGGTTTATATAAACTTCATGCTTTCCAAAAGTAAAAATTTGCGTCTATGTGATCATTTAGAACTTGTTTAGATTAATCCCATGCTTTTCAAAAGTAAAAATCTGCATCTATGTGATCATTTGGAACTTGTTTAGATTGATCCCATGCTTTCCAAAAGTAAAAATCTGCATCTATGTGATTATTTGGAACTTATTTAGATTGATCTCATGCTTTCCAAAAGTAAAAATCTGCATTTATGTGATCATTTAGAACTTGTTTAGATCGATCTCATGCTTTCCAAAGGTAAAAATCTGCATCTATGTGTTCACGCGGAATTGTTTTATATCAATCATATGCTTGCTAAAATGAAAAATCTGCACTTACCTATTTGTTTGGGGTTGGTTTAGATCAATATTATGTTACCATAAAGTGAAAATTTGCATTGCTATTTTTGTTTGGAGTTGGTTTTAAACCTCTCCTTGCTGCCCCTACGTCAAAAATATCATTGTTGGACTTGTCATAAGCTGGTTTAAATCATTTCCTTACTTCCTTCATTTAAAATTCACTTTGGTAAGCAAGATTAATATTGCTTTTTTTTAAAGAGAGGAAAAGCCGTTTGGTGTTTACAAAGGAATGAGAGGTGGTAGCGTTATATTTTGAAACGGGAGGGGTGTGCCTTCTCTCTTCTTTATGTTAATTAGTTCACTACATTTAAATTTGTGGAAGCTCTCTTTAATGCATGATTAAATACTTAATGGAGTGTGGAATGTTACTTAGCCTTTCTCTTAACAAAGGTGGGGTTTGCTTTGCTTAAAAAAAAGAGGGCAAAGATGCAATATGAGAAAAGAAAAGAAAGAAAAAGAGAAAAGAGAAGAAACAAAAGGTTGAGTAGAGAGATTGAGTGACATATTACATTTTCTCTATCCTTGCTCCTTTATGCTTGCTACACTTTATTTATGAAATTTGACATGTTTTAGTTTCTATTGTTGGTATGAAATGGGTTGGTAAGCTCTATGATGGGATGATTATGTGGCGAAGCACTTACGATGATGCGTTCTTATGATATTCTATTTGTCATGTTGCATATGTGGGTGAACATGAATTTATGGAAAAGCATATGAAACAGGGGAAGTGTTGCCGGATTTTTCTCTTATATTTGCTTTTGACTTTCTCCTTATGCCATGAGATTGCTCGGTTTTGGCCCCTTATGGGCTCGGTTTTCCCATTTGTTTTTTCACCTAAATGATACAGTTTCTAGCTTTGAATGGTTTAGTTTTGAGGGCTTTCTATTACCTTTTTATTGAGGGTTCGATATTCCCTTTTGCTACTCTTGTTCTAGCCTTATAACGGCCCGGCTTAGAGCTTTGTGTGGCTCAGCCTCACGACCTGATGGGCCTGTTTTTTTTTTCTCTCTTTCTTTCTTTTAGTTTGGTTGGGATCTCCTTCGCTAAGATTTTAAAAATCTGAAAGTTTCATTCGTCAAAGTTTAAAGTCACATTTAAAATGACCCTTTTTCGTAATACTGGGGTTTGGAAGTAGCTTTCATTCAGTTTTGACGGCCGATCCGCCTCCTTTATGATGTCGTTTTAGGCTAGTCTTTCTCTCCTCTCTCTCTTCCTTGTCTCCGCATTTTGTTTCTTCTTACTTCTTGACTCGAGTCTTGTGCTTATGTATGAGACATAATTGTACACATAAAGCATTTTGCTATATGTGGAGCCATCAAGCGGGGTTGTAAGTAGGATGGTTAGGGAGGACGATTATGACATTTCATCAGAGAGGGATACGAGAAATTTCTAGAATAGTGCCTCCTGACTCAGAGACCATGGAGAGGGTAGAGGAAGGAATTCACGACACTACTCGCCCACCCTCGGGGTATCTACCACTGTCACCCTTAGGTTGCTAGTAGTCCTAATTCGATTAAGAGGGTCAACCTGTGTGGATCACACTGTTTTATAAGACATACAAGTACATTTCAAAATACAAAACTACCTTCACTACAAAATAGCCTTTCATCCATAAATTTTTACTTGCATGAAAACCAAATTGAAATGAATGAAAAATCTATAAAGGTCCACGGTTAACTGTCTAGATCGAGTTAGGACTGCCCTTTATAAGATGATGGTCTGGTAGTCAGCACTTAAGGGTGGGATATATACAACACATCTCTGAGTCCTCCGAGCCATCGTGCTTACTGTCCTTCCAGACTTTTACTCTGTTCTTTGTACTTTTCCTACGGATTTCCTACCATACATACCTGTTTAGTTTAGTTTGCTTGCTTTACTTTTCAGTACATACATATTTGTTTAGTTTAGTTTGCTTGCTCTACTTTTCAGCACATACATACCTGTTTAGTTTAGATTGATTGCTTTACTTTTCAGCACATACATACCTGTTTAGTTTAGTTTGCTTGCTTTACTTTTTAGTACATACATACATGTTTAGTTCAGTTTGCTTGCTCTACTTTTTAGAACATATATACTTGCTTAGTTAAGCTTGCATGTTAAATAACAATGCCACCATGAATCATAACCAAAACCAAAACTAAAATAAAACAACAAGATAAAAATTCACCTCCACGACATTAAAAATATAAAACAACTCAAAATTTAATCACAAACACAACAAAGATCACAAGTGAAACTAAATTAAAATGTCTCATTAGATGACCGGGAGTCCTCAGAGGATACCTACGTGTTGCCAATGAGATCTCTCATGGTCTGGATGAAAGTATGAAACTCATTAAGTTGGGTTTAATAAATTCTTTCGGACTAAGCGAATCCGATAAAAATGGTGAAACCGAAATGAGGGAACCGTAAGATCCTAACCGGTGTCGTCATGATCAACTTAAACATTCATTTTAATTAAAACACTAAGCCACCTCAATTTTAAACTTTTCAGAACATGACACTTCTCTCATCCCCTGATCGTCACTTCTTAAAATATTATTGCTCTCACTTCTAGGCATAAAGAATATTGACTAATCCTATGCTTCATCACCCAAACGATAGGACCAAATTGAGGATTTTAGCCTGTCACTCTAAAATCTCCAATTCTACGCCAGATAATTATATTTCCCTATTTATTTGCATTCAATTCCCATAAACTTCACAATCCATGGAATTTGAATGTGGTTCCACTTTGTTGAGAGTTACATATGCCCCTTCGGGTTAATACAATTACAACAAATTTTAACACTACAATGGACCCTTATTGCAATGTAAATGAAGTGCAAGTAAAAACCATCACATTTGTAATTAAATTTACTTCTACCTTGCATCACAAAATTCTAAACATGATTTCTACTCATTATAAAAGAAAAGTAAAATGAAAATAATGACATAATCTTCTCATGTCGCTATTTCCAAAGAAGAAGAAAGAGTAAGAGATATGCGTCACAAAGCACAAATAAAACACAACGAAAACTTCATTTAACCAAAGCAAATCCACTAAATAAATGTTTACAAAATTATAAGATAATGAAGAATAATACTTAGTTTTTTTCCTTTGAAAGAAAGACGAAGATCTCTCCCATAAATTCTCCCGGCCATCCATGCAATGCTAGCGAAAATCCCTTACAAATTCTCTCAAAATCTCCTCTCCAATTTTTCCAAAAAGGATAGAAATCTACATTTCTACTCTTAATCTAAGAATCCTAAACATTCCTCTCTTTTTTCTATTCTTTCCTCTATTGTTTCTCACTCATTTCTAACATATATTCGCCATTTTAAAGAGTATGGACGAAGTTTGAAGAGTTTCCATAAGCACCCCTTCGAAAAAACGTCCAAATACGTCGAATTTAGGCCAAAAACCGCCAAAAGTCGGTTCATGGTCGTCCGGGCCGCTGTCGGCGGGTTCGAGGCCGCTGCCGGCGGGTTCGAGGCCGCTGTCGGCGGCCTTTTTGGCCATTTTCCGGCTGTCTCGGAAAAATCTCGCCGTCGGCGGGATCGAGGCCGCCGTTAGCGAGATGACTCTGCGCAGCTCCACCGTTTGGCTCCGTTTTAGCTCCGTTTTTTCCCATTTCAGTTGCGTTGCGTTCGTAACAGATAGCCCTACAAAATAAGCATAAAAACAACTTTTCTTTAAAGTGTAATCTCATTCAAAAATATGCAAGAAGTGTAAAAGAGATTAAACATCAAAAGACTTATCGAAAGGTGTTAGGGCAAAATTTTATTTCTTGCTCGTTTTTTCTCCAAATTACACCGTTTTTATTTCTTTTTGCTCCAATCACCATTTCTTGTACTTAAAACCAAAAAAACATACAAAATACCTTCCTTTAAAGTATAATATCATAAAAAATGAGTAAAATGTTATAACAAAAAGTATATATATTTTAGGCGTGTCAGCATGTTGATTTCAAAGTCAAAAGATGGAGAACAGTAATCATTGAATGAGAAATCAGGTGACGTCAGGTGAGCTGAAATAACCAAGGAGGAGGGTGCTGGGGAATCGTCGAGCATACAGAGTTGACAGGCAATCTCTTCTTAGCTTCACAATTTTTTTTGTTTTGATGTTTACATGTGCTTATATGTATATTTTGTAATTCAGTTTTTGTAAACATAGTTTATAGTGCAATTGATTTTTTTTAACTGGCGAGTTTAGTACTTTAAGTTTTCTTTCTTGTATTCAACAACTGTCCAAGCTCATGTGCAATTTTCTTCTCGTTGTTATGTGTTGACAAGCATGTGGGTATGCCTCCATGCACATTAGAAATGCTCTGACTTACTTCCTATCAGCAACTTCCACACAACTCTTGCGAAGTTAGTTGCTGCTAGAAGTAAACGCTATAGTTCAGGTGCAGGTTGATCTTTTATGCACCCCTCGTAAATCTTATCATTGTCGAGTGCCTATATGTCCCATAGGCCTCCAATGATCGTTAGACAGCTCTCATAGAGCTTGTTGCTGCTAGGTGTTAACATTATAATTTGGACGCAAAATGATCGTTCAAAAATCATCACAGAGCTTTTCATTGTCAGATGTTGATACGTTCCATAAACCTCTGATGATTGTTAAACACCCTTCGCAGAGCTTGTCACTATCCGTTGCTAACTTTATAATTTGGGTGCATGAATATCTTTTGCACACCCCTCGCAGAGCTTGTCATTGTCAGGTGTTGATAAGTCCCATAAGCCTCTTCTCATAGTGTCAGCTCCCCGAGCGTGATAACACCAGTTCCATGATTATCAAAATAAAGCGAACATAATATTTTTAGAGAGGTTTTGAACCTATAAACCCCAAACTATTGGATGCTATGTATGTAAAAAATAAGTTCCTTCATTAGATAGAGGGCTTTTGAAAAAAAGAAGGTGTTACACATAACCACGATAGTGTTTTCTTCAACAAGTATGGACAATTTTAAGGAAAAATATACTTAGATAGTCACCACTCCAAGTTTGAGGGGCATCATTTCCCGCAAACATTTTCAGGTTGTAAACCCCAGGCACATCTCTCTATTCGATGATGTAGGGGTTATTCCATGTCTAATCTAACTTTCCAGCGGGGTTGGCTTTTCACAATATTAAGTCTTCTGAAGCAAACCTTTTATGGTAAACATGTTTTTTGCAATAAATGGTTTTCTTTCACTTGATTTCTTCTTGTTGAAGGGCTGTGTTGGCTTGATTCTCCTCGGCAAGGTCTAGGGCTAGCTTAATTCCTTCATCGTTCACCTCACACCATTCTTTTAGGTTTTCCTCAATAATACTGAGACAGAGAGTACCCTCTAGCTATGATTGTTCTATTTGTCCAGCTCCATCGCCTCTATTCTGCGGGACAACATAAAAGGAGTTTGTCCGGTGGATGATGATGGTGTCATTCGAATTGCTTAAAGCACAAAGGGGCTTAGGTCTTACCATTTTCTTTTGTAAATTTAGAATATTTTTGTTTGTAGCCTCCACTTATCTGTTAGTTCGGGGGCGATGTACGAAGGTCTATAAAAAAGGTAAAAATCTACATTTTCTAATCCTATCTATGACCTCTCGTTGTTCCTGGAGATTCCTCAGAAATGTGAAAAGGTGTCATTCCAAGTGTCGAGATTTGTCAAATAACTCCCAGGACGTGCCCGACCCAAGCTGTTTCTAGCACCTAGGCGCCAAAGTGTAGCTCCATGGCACTGAAACTGGTGCTTAGGTGCCAGAATTTGGTACCTAAGCGTCAGGTCATTTTTGCCACCTTGCTCAATTTGCCTCTTTTAGCTACGTTTTAGCTCCAATTCACTCCAATTTGCTCCAAGTGTTATACTTTGCTCATTTGACTCCAAATTGCTCCATTTCTCCAAAACTCCAGATATTGTACATGAAATAAAAAACAAGCAAAATACATTCCATTAAAGTGCAATATCATTAAAAATGAGCGTAAAATATATATTAAAAAATAAGAAATTTTTAAGCGTGTCAATTCTCCTAAACTTAAACGTTACTTATCCTCAAGTAACACTATAACTTTAAAAACAAAATTTATTAATTTGAGGTAGTGGGTTTCAGTAGTGTTTCCTAAAATTTTGTCACATAAACGTAGTACTAGTATGTAAAAAAATCTCATATTCAACTTAGAGATCCTGATTTTCTATTTACTTCAAAATTTGTTGAAACTTGTCAAACTAAAGATTCTTAGAAAATTTAAAAACAAAATTTAAGCACCTTATTTATACCAATTTGATCAATACTTTTTTGAAATAAGAATAAGTTTAGGATTGTTTCTATGCATTTTCATTTAAAAAGATTCAAGTGAAACAATTTTTCATTACGCTTCTCCTCAAGCTCCTCCTCACTTTTCATTTTTGTGTGTGTGAGGATTACTATAATTGGATACACCTCTAATAGTTTTGAATTTCACTATCCTCTTTGTAAAGTCCAAAACTAAAAACTTTCCATCACTTTTAAAATGTGTAATTATTAGTTTAAAAATGTTTCAATAAAGGGTCAATTCTCATAAAATATAAATTTAAGAATTTTATTTTTTTTTAAATATTCAAATCCTTTCTACCATCAATAACAAAATAATTTTCTTAATGTTCCTATAAAATATCTTAACTTTAGAACAATTTCTCCTCCCAACTAAGTTTTTTCTAACTTTCCTAAAATCAAAATTATATGAACCTAAAGATAACACTAAATACCACAAGTCATTTTAAAAGTGATATTAAAATAAATACAGGCTAGTAAGGACAAATAAAGTTAAGTCTGAAAAATTTTTCTTCCCCCCCCCCAAACTTGCGTTTTAACATGTATAGCATTCTGTACCAAAAATATATGCATGAAGAAAAATAGCTCAAAAATTCTATGTACCACCAATGCTTAGTAGAACATTTGCCAATATACATAGGACAAAACAGTGTGCAGTAGATAGTAAATCTAAACTAAACAAGCCAGGACGAAATTGAACTAAAGAAAAGTCTAACAAGCATGATAGGTTTCAACATAGGAATATATATTTAAGTGTTCCTTAAGTCCTCTATATTATTGTAACACAAACACAAACACACAAGATAAATGAGGTCAATTCTTTCTTTAACTCATAATATCTCATTACCTTCCAATTTCTAACAGAATCACTACACGGATATATTAAGTGCCTTCCATAAAATTTATATGGTTAATCTCATGGACACGTTGGCTCGCAAAAACCAACCTCAGGCATCACCTTGTCCTATTAATTAAGCTCATCTAACAGTTATAAGGATAGTGTGAGCTCATCCACTTGTTGCTCGTCAAGTAGGTTCATGACCCTACCGATGAAAACAAGGTCAGATGAAGGAAGTAACATAATTGAGATAATGTCACTGTCCAAACTCAAGATGTCTCCTGTAAAAATCGTTCGATTGAGACCCGAGTCGTAGTGGACTCGGCAATCCAACTACTACAAGAGAATATATACAAGTCTAACCATAATACAATGTAAAGAATCACCTCCCTAATGACAAACAAAGATCAAATCAATCCACAAATTATCCAAACACCCACCAACATTAATCAAACTGATCAATTCACAATGACACACAAAGATCAAATCAATCTATTAAAAATCCAAACATCCACCAACATCAATCAAACTGATTAATCCACACTAAAACAAACACAATACATCACAAAAAATCACAACTCATAAATTTACTAACTCAAATAATCATGAGCTGCCTTCCACGAAGTGCTTGTTCTAACATCATCAGCCCGAAGAATTCTAAGGTTATAAATACTTCACATGCTCACTAATTTTCTCCTTAGAGTTTTCTAAGCCTCCTAAAAGTTCTCTGTAATTCTGATTCTTACAATTCAAGGTTTGCAGCTCCTGAACTAAGCATTTAAATCTAAAAACTTAACTAATGTTACAAATATCTCGTACTTCAAGCACTCAAAAATATTTTTGGTATTTTGGATTTTCTTTGTTTTTTTTAAATAAACTCATAATAACTAAACACACTACATAATACAACTACAATTTCCAAATCTAAGTCTCCTAGGTTCAACTAAAATTCTTCTAAAGTTCTTACGGTTGCATCCCCGAGAACGACGCCAAAAACTTGACCCCACCAGAAATTACATAATTATTTAGTTTCATAAACATTGTTAAAAACTTGACCTAATTTATATTTAGCGGCTAGTGTGCAAAATGAATATGTTATAGAGTTTAGAATTTTATTTATAGTTTACACATTAGGGGTTTTACGTAAGTGCATGTATCATTTCAAATAATACAGGCTTTTCTTTTAAGACCCATAGTATTAATCCCACAGAGAGGCGAGGTATGAAATCTCTTAGGATAATTCTAGTCTACTACTATCAGGTCTTAGTTTGAAATGTCGATTAAGAGTGTATTTCTAAGAACATATCCTAAATACAAACCTAAATCTAAAGATAAACCTAACTAGATAAATTGGTTTGGTGAATTTTGCGATGTTAAAAACTACCTTTCTCGTTCGACGACTTAAATAATGTGCAAGAATGGAATGCTTAGAATTTAATGTACTATATTGACAAATATGAGCATATCTAATTTGTACCCTCTTTCAGTTGCATAAAGAACAATAGTTAATCTAGAATTAAGTTCCAAATTGATATGGTTATGTTGGGTAGGTCCTAGCCGCTCACTTCCAGATCACCCACCGTGTCCTCTCTATAGGACTAACCATACCTTAGGTTTTAAACTCTCGTTCTAGTGTGTCACCCTATAATCACCGATCTAAGCCTATAAAAAATTATCTCCCCATTTATTTGCACTCACCCTAGAACTTGACTTCCCTTCATCCTAAGGGTTAGTGTGGTTCAACTTAGTTGAGAATTATACTGCCCTTCCGGATCCTAATGAAATTGCAACAAATTTTAACACTATAATAGACCAAAATTGCAATTTAAATAATGTTCAAGTAAAATACCATCGCATTTATAATATAAGATAATTTCTAAGAAAATCTAAATTTCTAAATATTCATCCAATTCATTGCAAAAGAAAAGTAAAATGAGGAAAATGGCATAAGCATTAAAAGGATTGATAGAATTGTTTAATAAATTATGTGCCAACAACAAGGATCATATGTCTACATATACTCTTTCCAGTGTATATGTATGCTTAGTATTCTATTAGTTTTACGTAATTAGAAGAGATGCAAAGGTAGGTAAAAATGTGCCCCTACAACTCATGGCAAGGACCCCAATCACTTACATCAATTGCCACCTAGAACCTCCTAATAGAAACTGATCATGAATTATATTTTCTTAAAGGTTGCATTGCCTTCTAAACTACTTCACCATAGCCAGCTAATCAATGTGAGTATACTCAAGTTGCGACATCACCGTTCTCTCGAGTCGTAGTTCACTTACAATAAAATTTAACATAACCTATTGCTAGTAAGTTATGTCAATGAAGCATAAGAGATATTACTCATCTCATGGAAATAAAAATTATTTTACCTTAAAACAAAATTTCCTACTCATGCCACTACTTCATAACAAAAGAAAAGAGTAAAGAAAACTACTCACGAAGCGTGAATAAAAAGTAATAAAGAACTTTATTAAATTGAATTAAATCCACTATAAAAAGTTTACAACAACAATACTTAGCTTTTTTCTTTTGAATGAAAGATGGAAATCACTCCAACAAAGTCTCTTGCTGATCCACACAATGCTCATACAATTTGATATATTTAAAATATATAATTATTTTATGCACATTTTCATACCTATTTTTGATGATATTGCACTTTAATGGAAGGTATTTGTGTGTTTTTTTCAGGTATACTTAAATGAACCAAATATGTCAAAAGGAGTGAAAAATGATCAAATTTGGAGCAAAAATGAAGAAGGTGTTAAAATGAACTGGGGCGCCTAGAAAAGGTCGCGCCTAAGTGCTAAAACCCTGCGCTTAAGCCCCAGGTAGTTATTTTGCAATTTTAATAAATTTTTGGTGAATTTTGAAGAGGATTTTAAGGCATCCTTTGGTATAAATGTGGATAACTGATCAAGGGACCAAAAGACATTCAAATTCCACTTAAAAGGATGCATCTCTTAGGTAGATTCATTGAATATAGACACATTTTGAAGAGACGCCAAGACACTTTTTGAGAAAAAGGAGGACTATTAGAGAGGCTGAAAGAAAGAAGAATTAGTGTGTTTTTAGTGAGTAGTTAAAGTAAGAAACTATAAGATTCTTAAGTAGGGTTTCTTCACACCGTTCTCATTTCTAGTGAAATAGAAGGTGAGTAGGGATTCCTAAGTAAGAATCTATTGTTATAGAGAGAGATTTAAACCCTCTTGAGTTGGGCGACTAGTCCAAGGGAGTGTTGTAAGAGAAAGGAAGAAATTCAAAGGAACTTCAAGGGTTTGGTGGAGAGAAACTTGAGATATGTTTTATCTTTATACTTCATTTGGTTTTAATTGAGACTTCTTGTATTTTCTACATGGTTTCTACTTTTAAAACTACTTGTTGTTGTGTTTTCTCCATGGATTCTGAGCAGTCTTCTTTAACTTTTTCCTTGAAATGAAAAATAGTTAAGTGTTGGATGAAAGTTGTGTAAGTATTGATCTTTAATGTTGGAAGAAGTTGTGATTGATTTAGTCCTTGCAATTCATTTATTTCTTGATTTGGTCAATTAAGGTGTTAACATTTATTGTGAGAACATGTAAGATCCTAGAGAGAAATCACATGAGATTAGATGGATGAGAAAGTAATTCATATAATTTTGTGCAAATAAATATGAAAATATACTTTGATGGGTGTAGAATTAGAGACTTTAGGGTGACAGACTAAAGCCCTTAATTTGGTCTACTGTTTTAGGTTTTGATGCTAGATGTTAGCCCCAGGTGAAGGGAAAGGATGGAAATCTAGAGTGAGAGCTAGTATCTTCCCTACCTAACCCGTTTACAAACTATTCAAACTTTAAACTAACTAATGTTATTTATAACATCTCTAATAAGGGTAAAAAATAAAATTTCTCCTATTTAACACATCACATTTTGAATACTTCCACAACAGAAATCCTGTACTTATTACTTATTCATGATAAAGAAAAATATATTTTCATCTATACTTCTTTAATCTTACAAAAATCTTGTTATAGTTAGTAAATTGTTTACTTTATTTCACAATTTAATAAAATATCAAAAAGAATCGCATTTTAAAGTTTTATATTATCTGAAACTGTTTACATGTCATTTTTAAATAGAATTTGTGATATAAAAACCTTTTTATCTTTTAAATTTTCAAAATTTTTCCTCGTGGGATCAATATTTCGGGGCTTAATCAGAAAGTTTTATATTACTGGATGATGATATGTATACTTGAGTATAATTCCTATATTTAAATATCACTGTTGCATTCTAATTTACATCGGAATCAAGTTTTTTATATAGTTGTAAAGAAGGAAATTTTATATTAAAAATATAAGTATAATTTGATTACCATAAGTATAAATATACCAGTATTTTTCAAGTTGTTAAAAAATCAGGACCATAATTCCTTACTCAAATCTCTCACCAATCTCTCTAGAAAAGGTAGAAATCTACATTTCTCACTCCTATCTACGACCTCTCACTGTTGTTGGATATTCCAGGACTAAAAAATGTGAAAAAGTGCCATTCCAAGTGTCTGGATTCGTCAAATAACTTTTGGGACATGCCAAAACTGACTAGCTTATTTCTTGCGCCTAGACGCCATAATGTGGCATCATGTTGCCAAAACCGGCGCTAGGCACCAGATCATTTTTGCCAACTTGCTAAATTTGCCTCTTTTAGCCCCGTTTTAGCTCTAACTCATTCCAATTTGCTCCAAGTGTTATACCTTGCTCATTGGACTCCAAATTGCTTTATTTTCGCTATATCTTATCCAAAACTCCATCTCTTATACCTGGAACAAAGAACAAACAAGATATCTTCCATTAAAGTGTAATATCATTAAAATGGGTGTAAAATGTATAAAATAAATAGTAAATTTTTAACCATGTCAAATATCACTAGTTGTTCAATAATTAAATTTTTAGTCTTGCCTTCTATTTAGCTGAGCCACCATTTTTATGACATGTTAGAGCTATTTTTGCATGAATAAGGAAAAGAAGATTCAATTTGCTAAATGCCTCATCTCTTGATGATGAGAAAGTCATTAAATTTTAGAGGAAAATATAAAATGTTAGTGATTAATTTGGATCTCACTTAAGTTTGGAATTGATAAAGCCCAATAAGCTTGATTAAATGAGTACACTGAAATTGTTAGATTGTACATAAAAAGAGTCTTGAAAATATTTTCTTTGATGCATGATCATAAATATCATGCCATATGCATACATATAAAGATTATTGACAATATAATATGTAACAAAAAGATAATATATGATTCATAGTTGTTGGAGAGTAAAGTGACAAAAAAAATATAATCTCATTATTTCAAATTTCTTGCTATTGCATTGTATGTTTGAATCAATTTTATAAAATTAAACAGTTCAAATCATAGAATGTTGCTTATTCTTTAAGTATTTAACCATATTTTTGCAAAAATATTATCATAAATTTATACAGCTAGGAAACTAACCCCATCGAAATTCTTCGTCAAAGAAAGGGTATAGCTTCCATAAATAGAATACATCAGTTTGCTTCAGTATGGGGCTATTTTTAATAATGAGAATAATTTAAAACATAATATATTTAAAATTGTCATCATGCTCATTTCATCTTCATGTATCCATGACATTCTTGTGTCCCAAAAATTAATGATTGAGCTTGTAGGCTAAGAGATTCCACACATATATTAATTGTATACTCACAATATTGTGTGAATAAAATTTGCTTGAAAAAAGTTTTTTATTTAACACTGTCATAGCTGGTCCCAAGCCCGGATGTGAAAAAGTGGAAGGTTGTGTTAGGTAGTCGACAACTAGCGTAAAACTTGTCGAAAAAAATCATAACATGAATCGTTTTGATCATTGTGTAAGTGCTAGAGTGTCTTTTGGAGGCAACTCGTTGTATGAACTGAATACAGTGGCAAGTGTGCAAGGGCCGCTACACTGGCGCCCGGATGTAGTGTCAAGTAAGCAAGGGTTCCTACATTACAGAAGGATGTGGGTAAAGAAGTTAGTCCATGATACTAGTATTAGGATAGGATCTTGGAATATAGGTATTCTCAATGGTAAATTAATGGAATTGGTTGATATTATGATTCATAGAAAGATAAATAACTTGTGTACGCAGGAAACTAAATGGGTTGGAGAAAAACTAAGGAGATTGATAACTTAGGTTTTAAACTATGGTATTCTGGTAAGAGTGTTACTAGAAATGATGTAGGTGTAATTATAGATAAGAGTTTGAAAGATAATGTTGTTAAAATTAATAGAGTTGGAGATAGAATTATAGCACTTAACATTATTATTGATACTAAGATTTCTAATATTTTAAGTGGTTATGCTCTCAGTTGGTTTAGATATAGGCTCTAAAGATAAATTCTGAAATGATTTAGAAGACTTAATACACTTGATACCTCTTGAAGAAAAAAAATTTTATTGGTGGAGATTTAAATGGACATGTTGGTAGAGTGGTAGAATATTTCAAAAATATTTATGGTGGCTACGGTTATGGAGCGATTAATGAAGAAAGTAAAGTCATTTTATATTTTGATTTAGCGTATGACTAATATTTTATTCAAAAAAAGAGATAAACATCTTATTACTTATAAGAATGGATCTAATAAAACATAAATTGATTATTTTCTTATGAGAAGAAAAGATCGTCGATATTGTAAGGATTGTAAGGTCATTATAAGTGAGGAATTAAGTACCCAACATCGATTATTAGTTCTAGATTTTAAAATGAAGAGTTGTAAATTAAAGAATACTAGGATTCAACATCGTAGAATTAGATGGGGGTACCTAAAAGACACAAATAAAATTATTTTTATGAGTAAAATTCAATATTTAAACTTTTGGAATGTCCATGAAGACGTAAATGCTATGTGGGAAAAATTAACTATTACTATTAAATAAGTGGTTAAAGATGTACTTGGAGGATCAAAAAAAAGTTTCTATAAATAAAAATAGTTGGTGGTGGAACTAATAATGTGCAAGAAAAGATAAAATATAAGTTATGTTATAAAAATTGGTTTAAATGTAAAAGCGTAGAGAACTGGGAAAAATATAAAACGGCTCGTAGGGAGTTTAAAAGAATAATTTGTGACGCTAAAAATTTTGCTTTTAGTGATCTTTATAACATGTTAGATACTAAGGAGGGAGAAAAATATATGTATAAACTAGTCAAATAAAGAGAAAAGAAAAGTAAAGATTTAACTCAAGTAAAGTGTATTAAAGATGAAAATAAAAAAAAATGTTTTTCTTAGAGAAAGATATTCAACATAGGTGGGCGAGTTATTTTGATAAACTTTTTAATGAAGATGTTGAAAATACGATCGACCTTAGTGATCTTAATATTATTAATAATAATAAAACTCTTCATTTTTACCGTCGCATTAGTAGAAAAAAAATTGAGGAGACTTTAAAGAAAATCAATGGTGGAAAGTCTGTAGGACCCGTTGATATCTTAATTAAAGTGTGGAAATGTTTAGGTGATTTGGGGATTTCTTAGCTTACTAAACTTTTTAATATTATTTTAAAAACTGAAAAAGATGTCTGAGGAGTGGAGGAAGAGTATTTTGGTCCCCATTTGTAAGAATAAAGGAGATGCACAAGAGTGTGCAAATTATAGAAGAATTAAATTGATGTGCCATACTTTAAAATTATGGGAGAGGGTAATTGAACATAAGTTAAGACGTATTACCAAGGTTTCTCATAATCAATTTGGATTTATGTCGGGCAGGTCTACTAAGGAAGCTATACATTTATTGAGAGGTTTGATGGAGAAGTATAGAGATAATAAGGAGGATCTACATTTGATTTTTATTGATTTAGAAAAAGCTTACGATAAGGTTCCTAGAGATGTTCTTTGGAAGAGTCCTTGAGAAGAAAGGTGTTGAAATGACTTATATTCAAGTCATTAAAGATATGTATACTAGAGCTGTTATATGTGTCCGAACTGAAGGAGGATTGACCAAATATTTTACTATTCATTTTGGTTTACATCAAGGATCGGCTTTAAACACATATCTTTTTGCTTTAGTTATGGATGGTCTTACTGGACATTTACAAGAGGATGTACCTTGGTGTATGCTTTTTGCTGATGATATCCTTCTCGTGGATAAGAAGAGAGAAGAAGCTCAAAAAAACTTGATTTATGGAGGTCTACATTGGAGTCTAAAGGCCTTCGTTTGAGTAGAACTAAAACTGAATACATGGAATGTAATTTTAGCACTAGTAGCTCTAGTGACAGAAGTGCAACTTTGGGTGATCAAATTATTAAAAGGTGTGATCGATTTAGATATCTCGGATATATTGTTCAAAACGATGGTGATATAGGCGGAGATGTTAATAGTAGAATTCAAGTTGGTTGGTTGAAGTGGAGGAATGTTTCGGGCCTATTGTGTGATTGAAAATTACCGCTTAGACTGAAAGGAAAATTTTATAAGCGGGTTGTGAGACTTGCTATGCTCCATGGTGTTGAATGTTGGCCTTTTAGTGAAGAGGACCAGGATTTCAAAAGAAGAAGAAGGTTTTCAAGTGCTATGTATATAACTGTAAATAGTAATGTTTCAAGTGCTATGTATATAACTACCCCCAAAATTTGGAGTACTTTTGTAAAAGTCCTCTCACAGCAAGCTTCAATAAAAGGGATAATTAGAAACAACCACCATTCCACTAACTCAAATCTCCAACACTACATAGTACACAAAAAAATAAAAATAAAAAATACTAAACTTCCCAAATGAAAGAGAATTTTTTTTTTGAATTACATGAAGATGACAGAATCAGTTGCTTGAAGATGAATATTAGACCATCCTTGAAAAATTATCTTTCTCGAATTTAGAAAAACTGAATCACAATAGATCTGCAGTAATTAAACAAGAAGGCTCCACAACTACACTTTCTCAAGTCGTAATTATGCAATATCGAATGGTATTCAACAATAAATCACCTCAAGCGCTCGCCACTGATACTTGATAGAATACACAACGGAATGAGTTGGTACAAAAACACAAAAGTCATGCATCCACCACAACAACCCCATTTGTTAAAAAGTACGCAATACAGTAAGCAGATCACTGTGCATTTAAAGCCAGCTATTTGGATAAATTTCATTTTTCCTACCTTATCAACTAAATCCAATATTTGTTAAATCTCATCATTCACATGTTATAAAATATTACTCTCACCCGCAAATAATAGATCCGGAATCAAATAGGCCACTAACTATTCACAATCTATCAAATTTTACAAATTGCAATGCAAAAGGTTTCATGTTTTAGAATGATAATAGCAAACATCAATGATAAGCACAGTATGCTACTCTCGCAGAAATCCAGTTAATATTCCAGTAAAAATAAGACAAATTATAGTGCTGGGTGCTAGAATTGTAAAATGTAATGTTTCAAGTGCTATGTATATAACTCCCCCCAAAAATTAGAGCAGTCAAGCAAGGAAAGAAACAATCATATGTTGTTGCACCTGCTCCATCAAACCAATCCTCCAATACTTGTAATTCCTTAATAGTTAGCACCTCCAACGATGGAACACATAAACCTTGTCTTTCCCATATTTACAATCAAGCCGCTTTGATTTTGGCTTGTTACAAAGGTACAGCGACTTGAGGTTGGGAAGCTGCCCAAAAGATGGAGGAGTTTCCCACTCCAAGCTCCCGTTCAGACTGATGTACTCCAGATTTGAGATCAAATCTGCATTTTACATCCATTTTGCAGAGCTTACACCCTCGCATGAAAATATGGACAAACTCTTTAGATTTTTGTATGGTTTAAGATTTTGAAGCACATTCATATGCTGTTCCACCTGCTCCATCAAACCAATCCTCCAATACTTATAATCCCTTAATATTTTGAAGCATACATTTGAAGCTCTCGTTTCAAGCATACAAATTTAAAGCAGTCGGAGAAAGAGGGAGAGAAAATTACTGATAGAGATGGGAGGCCGCCGCTCGTCGGAGTTGCAGTCGGAGATTACACTGACCGAGAGTCATTCTTAGTAGGGGTGTAAACGAACCGAACACGAACGAACAGAGCTAGTGTTCGTGTTTGAAATATTCGAACACATCATTGTTCGTGTTTGGTTCGTTTAACAAACCGAACGAGAAAAAATTGTTCGTGTTCATCTCGTTTGCTTATCAAACGAATCAAACACAAACTTCCTGGCAAACCGAACACGAAGTGTTCACGAACAACGAGCTTTTTTGATAGCTCTAGCTTTGGTAGCATACTTCCTCAAAATGAAGCAAATTAATTAGGTATTCCGTACACATCAGGTAATTCATACTTCCTCAAAATAAAGCAAACCGAATAAAGCGTTTAGGGTTTTGTTTAGAGTTTTAATTTAATATATAGTATAGTATATTAATTATAATATTATAATATTTATATTAAAATAATTAATATTATAATATTATTATTTTTATTAATAATTTATGATGTATTATAATTTATAGAAGTTTAATTATTTAAAATATGATAAATTTTTATAATATATAATTATTTTTAAAATATCATAAATTTTTTATATATAATTATTTTAAATTATTTTATATTTCGATTAATAACGAACCAAACACGAACGAACACATCACTGTTCGTGTTTAGTTCGTTTAACAAACCGAACGAAAAAAATTGTTTGTGTTCGTCTCGTTTGCTTATCGAACGAATCGAACAAGAACTTCATGATGAGCCGAACACGAACTTTTCGCGAACAACGAGCTTTTTTGACAGCCCTAATTCTTAGTCGAAGAAGGAGCGAGGCTTCGTGAAATCACTCGGGAACACCAAGAAGCAGGACGGTAAGACGAGGCGGGTGTGTGCTCCAAATAATTATTCGGCGGTTTCCAATGATTTTTTTTTTGAAAAAATAAATTAAAGTGGGACCACTCCAATACACTTTTTGTTAGGGGTGGTCCTAATTGGTTCACCGTATGTAAATTTGCGTAAGGTGAACGTACATAATAATTTTTCGTGCGCTAGGCAGAACACGAGGGCAAATAGAAATATAGAGTGGTGAAAGTTGGGGCCGTGGAGTCGATCCCACAGTCTGCTTTTCGCAAACTTTTGCTTCATCCCGCCGTGAAGCTGCCAGCCAAACGGGTATCTGTCGCGGTTTGGGGCCGCGCCACATGAAAAAGCGGCCTCAAACAAAGCCTAAACTGCAGCTGCTCCAAACAGACCCTAAGTATATACTTGCTCTAACTAGAGACAGAGATTGGGCTATGAAGTTGCAGTTTTAAGTAACTATATCAGAATGATTTAGCAATCGCTTTCAAAGAGAAATTTGACAGCACTTCTAAAGAACATTTTTAATCAAATGTTAACCTCTAAATGTGGACAACCCTACAAGCGTGATGAAATTTCTTTTAAAAAATAATCTCAGGTTAGTTCTTAATCAGTGAAGTGTTTGTACACATCCATATAACTAGAAGTTCGGTTATATTTTACTTTCCCCCTAAAACACAAACAATTTTGCATATTTTTCTGCTTGGAGCAATTATCAATGATATTACTGCAATAAGTAAATTCCAAATATTATTTTCATTATCGTTCTATTCACTTCTTCCATTCTCATTTCCACGAGAAATTATTACATGTGACAACTGCACGTCTGGACAATGGTCCGGATGTCCACATCCAGACCGTCATACGGACGTGAAGTCAAAGTAATATGTTTTAAGGGACTAACATAATCACGCAACAAAAATAGACTATAACCATTTACCGGGCCTTAAAATTCATGTACAAATTTGCTTCTAAACAAAAATGGTCTCCAAAATTTTCTAATTTAAACCTCGAGAACCATCATTCATAAAGAACTAACACATATATTGTTTGTCTTTTTGATAAAATTTAATAATATGTCACATATCTTAGAACTGTATGACATAAATACTCAATTTTAAAACTTACACATTAACTTACAAATTACAACTATTACCAAAAAAAGAGGGGAGATTTACATGTACAGCATCTAAATTTTGCTTATCATTTTGTACCAGTAAAATTCTTCATATCACATCAAAAATACCATTACTTTCAACTTTTAAGAAGTGAAATATACATTTTCATTTATGGATAATATTGCATATATGTAAAAGTTGAAGTTTAAGTGATTACTATGTAAATACATAAAATATAGTGATATGCATCTAAATCTTACCCAAAAGTCCAAATGTTCAAGGGTCATGTTTCATTATATTTTAAAAAGCTTAAAATGTTAGTGTTTCTGTAATGAAATTATAACATTTTAGTGTCATGAACCTGTACATGAAAAGTGTACTTCATATTTTTCATCTCATATTGAATACTAAATTTTATGGATGTAAATATGAAAGTTTATATGTTACATATGTAAATACATAAAAATTGAATCGTATGTATGTAAATGCCCCCAAGTAATTAGATAGCTTGTTTTCCTATAAAGTCAAAAAACAAGAACCCATTTCAAACAAACAAGTATCATATAGTTATCTTTCTTTCATCTTTAATAAGTTCTCATAGAAAACTCAAGTCAAATTAAAATCAATTCATAACGAACACACAACTTAGGTTGTATTTGGGACAATGATGCAGCGGTGTCGCGGTGCAATGCCGCACATTTAAGTATTTGACAAAATTGTGTTTTGCCAATTTTTTTCAAAAAACTGCGGTAGGAAGTTACATTTTACAACCTGACACAGCTAAGTGTAGTGGTTGTCATAAAATAGTCTACCTTAGAAAAATAAAATAAAATTCTAATAGCCATCACAACTTTCAGAATCACTTCTTTTGTGAAAGATTTACAACTCTTCTTCAAACAACCACAGCCCCCCAAACAGACCCATACTTAGACTCATACTTAGGTTAATACTGATAAAAAACAAAATAAAAAAAAATACTAACAAAAAATCACAAATCATCAAATATCATATTCAATAATTATAATCACTGACTTTCCATTAAATAATCCTAATATATATATATATATATATATATATATATATATATATATATATATATATATATATATATATATATATATATATATAATTTATTAAATAAGCCTCAAACATATAAGAAACAACTTGATTATCAGTTCCGCTGAAAACTCAACATATAGAAAAGCACAATGCCTACATTACTAATATCAAACTTCCATAAGAAAAGCAAAACATTAGCTCTCAACATTCTGATCGAATTTTTATTCAAATAAATCTTAAAATCATAAAATTTTTTTTTTTGAGACGAATTATAATTCAAAAAGAATTAATTTATGCCAAAATTCATCTCAAAACAAAATTTCATGATTTTACAAGACTCAGCCTAAATAAAAATCGATCAAAATACAACAGATCCAAACATCTGACAACACTCACAAGTAATACATGGGATTTGGGAGCTTGAAAGTTCTCTTAGCCGTAGAATCCCCAATAAGACTGCTCCACTGAGAGCCAACAATGCCCCACAAACGGTAACCTTGCTCCACCAGCTTCTTCCTCTGCTCTGCTTTGTAGCTCTGGGCATCAACATAGCTCTCTTTATCACACTTGAGGATGAGTTTGGTCCATCCATGATAGCCGGCTTTGAAGAGGTTGTCAACGGTGGCCGCTCGGAGATTCTCCGCCCGCCACGAGATGATGAAGATGTTGAGTCCTTTGGCTTTGACTTCTTCGAAGAGCGTAAGTATGTCTTCGATCACTGGCGCTTTACCTTTAGCCATCCATTTCTCCAGCGAGACTCTGTCTGTGGGATCGCTCCGGCAATCGACAATTTCCCTTCATTTCATTTGTTGTTGTTGTTGTTAGAATTGAGTGAAATAATGAAGGGGAGATTTAAGAGGGAATATAAGAGGCATGCACTCTCTTATGAAATTTCAATGTGCCTTTAAAGAATAGGGACATTAATACAAATATCACACAAATCTTATGTATTTACATAGCTAACCCCCTAAACTTCAATTCCTACATTTACAACTCAAATCTTTTACATGTGAAGTGATGTAGATCTAAAAATGAAACTTTACATGTTAGATGTGCAAATACATAGGAATTGTACGTTATGTATGAAAAACTTCATTCATATAATAGACATATATTTACTATCCCTTCTTTGATAGTTTTAATGAATCTAATTTTGATGATTTAGATGATGTCCGTAGGCTGCAGGGACTTACTAATATAAGCTAAACATATATTAAGTTGTTCTAATTATATAAACCCTTAAATCTTGCAACAAATAGCCAAAGAGTTTACCTGGATCTAAATAGATTTAACACCTATTATATATATATATATATATATATATATATATATATATATATATATATATATATAAGAAAACTTAATTTACTTAAGATTTTCGGTTTCTGAATTTACTATCATAAGTCATATTGGCAGCTAAACAACCCTTGGTTAAACTTGAGAAGTTTAAAACTTAACAAAATTTGATAATAGTAACTTTTTAATCTTATTAATATATATATATTTTTTAGTAGAATCAAGATTTACATTTTATGAGAGAAGAAATAATCAATTCATCAAATCCTTTTAAGTTTCAACAAATCCTGGATTTAGCTAATAATAAGGAGATTTATCAAACTAATAAACTTCAAAATCCTAAAATAATTTCATTGGCCATGATTTAAGCCAAATCTTGTGAAAATTCGTCTAAGATGGTGTTTGGTAGCATCCTATTTATTAGATTTAGCCAGTAACTTAACTTAAATCCAGTCAAACACTCAAAAACTAAAAATTAAATCCAATGCCCCGTTAAATCCACTTTTCTCGTGTCCGCCTTCTTCTTTGCACGTTCCGTTCTGTCACTTATCCGATGCAAATTCGGATGTAAGACAGACTTATTCTTCAGTCGTTCACGAACAAAATCGTGGTATTATGGATTTGACAGATTCAGGGTCTGTTTGGGGCAGCTGCAGCTTATTGAATAATCTACTGGTAAGCTGATTTAAAATAATCTGCAGATAAGTTAGGTGCGGTAGCTATTACAAATTATTATTTTTTTTGGAAAAGTAAAATCGTAGACAGAAAGCTCCCGAAAACGCTGTTTTCAGCGTTTTGAAAACACATAAGCTGCCAACATGCGATTTACCCAAACAGGCCAGGTGTGTTTTCAAAACGCTACCGCACTAAATAAGCTGCCCCAAACGGACCCTCAAATTTATCGGATTTGATAAATCTTATTTAATGTAAATCAAAATAGATAAAAATATTTGATGGTAGTTTTGTGATATTGACGTGATATTGACCTAAATACTATCCCAATATCATCTTAATACCAATCCACACATTAGGATGACTAAAGTAAAATCATCTTGAGGAAAAAAAATGAAACAATTAGAAATCAAATCGAATGAATAGTTCTAAAGTTCAGCAGACTTACCCAAAATGGTGCTTCTTGAAGAACGGAACTGTGGAGATGAGAGTATCGTCAACATCAAACACCCAAGCATCCCGGCCATCGCCGGCGAGACGAAATGAATTGGTGAGGAAGCGCGACGCCTCGACGGCGACTCGTCGGACATCGGACTTGTACTGAGAAGAAGACATGTAGTGACCCACAGAGCTCGCACACTCTTCAGGTATAACGGAGAAGCTTCTTATGTTATGAATCTCCACATTGAACCTCCAGCTTTCACAGTAATTCTTATGAGTCAGCGCCTTCACTGTCTCCAAATTTTCTTCCCCTCTCTTAGCCTCGCATTGAGCCTCCAATGACTGCAGGATGTTGCTCCAGGAATGCGAGTCATTTTCTGATGCTAGGGTTTCGGTGGCTAATGATAGGCTCAGAAGAAAGAGAAACCATGGAGCTGCTCTGCTTGCCATTGCTATCGTTTCTTCCTTCGTTCACGCTTGATAGGAGATGTTTGAAGGGGGAAGAAGAAGAAGGTAGATGGAGCTTTTATTTTTAAAAAAATGAGGGAAGTGAGCAAGTGGCAGGCAAAGCAAGTAGAGAGGCCAGAAGTCACATGGTTTGGTTGCGTAGATGAAATAAACAATGGATACCCAATTCCCAAAAAATAAATAAATAAATAAATAATAAAAGGATTATCTGCATTATTTTCCTTTTTTTTTTTGAAAATTAACTAAAATACCACATAATTCTTATATAATTTGTATCATCTAGTAGTGTAGCTTTGGGTTGGTTCGGATGAGTTTTGATTAGTGTGAGCGGATTAATTTTTATTGGTCTCTGGGTCATTTTTCAGTTGTTCTAACTTTGTCGTGTCATTATTTTTTGGGTTGTTGAGATTTGTGCTAACCCATTTTTTTATACATATTTAGTTCATTGATCTATTGCTTCTTGGAAGTTAAAATGCGATAAGAACAAGAGAATTTAATATAAAAAGTAAACAATATTTATGATTACATAATAGTACAATAATTTAACTCCCCTTAAAATTTAGGCCCTCAATTCCTTAAATGTGGAGTAAGGATACTCCCTTTAATTTGGTCTGAACTCCGATCGCTAGCACAGTGAAGGGTTTATCTTCCAATCCTGACAAGTACAACAAACCCACTTACTGAAGGGTTTCAAAGATATAAAGCGGGAGAGTGAACCCGCTCGGAAGGGGAGTGAGGGGCAAAAAGTGTATGCAAATAAGTGGGAAGAGACCTGACCCGAAAGATTGGGTGGGGTCGTCAGACTCGCTATATAGTTTCCACGGTGAGAGAAGAAGACATGTATGGATAAAAGTTATCTGGGAGAAGCATCTCGAGTGGAGGAGAGTGGCCGTCCGAAGGAACAATCGGCCGGTCTGTTGGCTCTTGCTGAGATTCCAGCATTGGAAGTAGAGCTTGGGGTGTTGAAAGTAGTTGTTGGGGGAACTGCCCGAGAGGCGGCTAATGCCTCAACGTCGTCGGGTGCGCGGAATGTCACCAACCTTCCTCCTCCACTCAAGGGACAAAGACAAGTGAGGAAGGGTTCTCTTTCATCACTTTAGAGTGGAAACAAATCATGAGTGTGTAGGGTCTTTATTGGGTGAATTTTTTTTTTGAATCTTACTTTATATTATTTTTTTGATGTAGATGACTCTGTCACCAGAGTGGTGACTATAGACACCCCCTTGGGAAGGTTGATGTTGATTCGGTCGCCAAGGCAGAGCAAGGGTTTTAAGGGAAGAATAAAGGAAGTAGTATCAAGTTTTCTATATCAACCGAGTCTTTAGGAGAGCAGAACTCAGATACTCAATAATAAAAAAAGTAATAACTTTTGCTCTTATTATTTTCACACATAGGCTCTGCTACTGTTTTCAAGCTTGTTTAGTTTGAATCATTATTGATCGTCCCCTCAAAGTTGTTTTGGGCAAGCCCGAGCATTTTGGTCGACTCCTTAAATATGCTATAGAGCTCAGCGAATCCAACTTATCTTGTGTACAAAGGATAGCAATCAACGCTCAAGTTGTAGCGGATTTCCTGACCAACTTTACCGAAACCAACAACTCATTTGATAAAATCCCTCAAGATATTACTTGACTCTTCAAATTGATGGGGCATCCAACCGAGGTGAGGACGGACTTAGGCATTCCCTCACATGCCCGAGCAGTGACCACCTATACCACTCTTTAAAAGTGGAGTTTAATGTTACCAACAATCAGAATAATTATGAAGCTCTTATAGTTGAGTTATGTTTTGCTTACGAGATGGGCGCCTTATATTTCCTTGTGAAATTCAACTCTCTACTTGTAATCAGACAGGTGAACAAGTGATTCAAGGCTAAAGACAAGATACCAACAAGATACATGTCGAAAGCAAAAGTGAAAATCATAAAATTTAAACAATTCAGGATCGAACATATTCTCATGAGCGAAAATCAAGTAGCAAACACTTATCAAAATTTATTGAAGAAGTTGAGACCTTGAAGATAGGGGTCGAGGGGATAAATAGTTTGCTTAACCAATACATTTATTTCCTTGAGATTGGAGATATCCCAAAGCACATTGCTAACATCAGGTGCTTCAAATTCAAGGCCACCAAATACCTTATGATTGATGATAACTTATTTTATAGATCAACTACTTCTATGTACAACATATGCATTCACAAAAATGAAATCAAAGAGATCCTTAGGTAAAAGCATTCAAACACGCGTGGAAGTCATTACTAGGGTAAAACATTGGCTCATCCAGTATAGCTTCAGAGGCACTTCTAGCTGAATCTCACAAAGGATGGGAGACAATTCTCAAGAAGTTGTGAACAATGCTAAAAATTTGCACCTATATAATGCCAAACCTCTCAACAATTTTAAAACATTATCATCCCTACAAAGCAAATGTGTGTTAGTGGCCATAGATAGCTTCTTCATATTAATCTTACAAAACTTTCATCCACGATGGAAGAGGCAATGACATGACCCAACATAAGAGCATGTCAGGCAGAAGCAAGGTTCCATGAGTTCCAATCATTCATAAGGTTGAATCAAGTGAATCAGCCTCCTTAACTTATCACCACATTTGGCAGTCACTTGTACTATGAGACCCATTAATGTTAGGACATTATGAGGAGAGCCACCCGCTTATGCTTGTGGGAAAGTCCACCAATAGAAGCTTTCCCTTTTTGACATCGCTCGCTCTCCCAACGATTTAACTCATATGGCTCCTTTTCACTTTACTCGTTTGTCCTTTAGCTCATCGACCATGGCTCAATAGAGGGACCCAAACAACAATGTCTCTCCATGGTGACTATCATTCCTCCATCATTTCTCTCTCCGGTCCCCACCAAAGGCGTGTTTAGAGATGACGACATGTTGACAGCATTCCTTTGCCCCATGGAGAGAATCCCTACTTTAGTTCTGTCTTTTGCCTGATCGAGACATGCACCTTCATTCGACTCATTCTTTAGGTTATCTGCAATAGTCGGAGACATCATTTTTCGATAAACCAACTTCCTGAGAAACGATCAATTAATTGGTCCCTTTAAAAAGAAAAAAACATAAATGTTGAACGAAAAATCGAGTAAGGCCATTATCTGTGAAACTCTCTACTGGTTGTTCCCCTGCCTCCTTAACAACCACAATGATATCAAGTTTTTCTCGCTTGGCCTGGATGTTATCCCAAATATACCATTCATCCGTGGACATCTCACCAGTCTTTACGACAACCAACATTTTGTAAATCTTGGGAGCATCCAAATACTGACGAATTTCCAAGGTCTCTTATTCAATTGCATCAATTTCCTGCTGCACTTCTGTTAAAGTTTTCCTTTAGATTTTGTAAGAGAAATGACATTCAGGGTCATGGGAATCAACCAAACATCTTGAGAGATGGAAAAGCAGAACTTCAACTTCCAGTCCTTGACTTTGTTCTCAAGATGGCCAAAGTGGAAGCGACCCATATATGAAAATTGCTTGTACCTCTTGGGTACAATCAAAAGGAAAACAAATGCCTAAAGAGCTCGATTGACCACACAATCTTCCTCTGGCGAATGAAGATCTCAAATGTCATTTTAGAGGTAATCGAGTTGGTCATCAAATGAGGGAGGTTGACCCCATAGTACTTCAAAATTTCAGGTAGCTCCTCGTGCAATGGTAACCTAAAGCCAAGGCAGAACCAATCTCAGCACACCACCATCTCATTCTCCCTCATGTTGTTCGCTCTGTCATTTATAACATCTACCTTAAGATGAATGGTAGGCCTAAAACATGGCATGATTGGTATTCCAACACCTTCGCTTTTGACATCTTAGACGAAATATATGGGGGATTGTCAAGAGGTTGTGGGCAGTATAATGATAGGGGCGGGCTCGAAGAACTACTTCTCTATGTCAGCGATCCATTTCTTAGTCGAAGGCAAGAGCAAGAAGCTGTGAGGAAAAAAATATTATTTTGGATATCATACTCCTATTTGTAGGGATCCCAACAATCATGAGATATAACATGGGACAATCACTTTTAAAGCTAAAAGTAGAAAGGACTAGTGTAAAAATAAAAAATTCATTTCACTAAAACATTATAAAAAAATAATCATTGCAAACTTTCTAATCAATGCAGAGAAAGAAAATGACTAAAACTAAGTCCAAAACTATTTTGATCGAGGCATATGCAAGTTTACCATCATTCAAAACAAAAAATTTCCACCAGACTTAAATTAGCCGACCCTATTATACTCTAGATGAGTCTGGAGAGATCGAGATAGCTCTCACGAACTCACAAGGTTACACTGTAGAGCAAACATAATATGCTTCACTATTGACAACTTCTCCTCCAATTGAGTCACACGATCCAATACAATGTTCAACTTTGAGCTCTGTTGAACCCCAACATCACGAGCAAGAGAGCTCTCAATCTTAAATAAAAGGCAGGTCAAAGCATGGGGTGAATGCACCCCATTTTCTTGCATCATGTTTGAAAATGAGAGGTTTGTAAGGCGGTCGGCTTGGTCTCCCTCTTCGATGAGCCGATCACCTCCTTCCCTCAGTCTCCATCAACACCGGTGGATCCTCATCCAAAATCGAAGGGGTTTTATCAACTATCTTAACCTTGTTTGATAAAATCATCAGCCAATAAGCATCAATAGAATAATTCGACCGAATACTAGAACTTACCCATGACTTAGATCAAATTCAGAGAACTCTTATGGATGTATCTGCTACAGAGGCAACAAACCAAAATGCGATATGAGAGCTTGGCCTTCTGACAAACTAGGGAATGTGGCGAGTGGCACGGACATGTAGGACGACCGAATGTTAGAGGTTATAGAAATCATCCACAACTGCAAGCATAGTACCCTTGGGAGCTGCTCTAAAAGATCCAACATGACCCGAGGGCAAGCCTCTGCTCTTCATCTTTAGTATTTTCTTACGGCCACTCTCGGGAGATCTCTAAACATTTTCCTCGCAAAGAAACCATGAGTAAAAACTTACTCTGAATGGGAACTTGAGATTCGGGGAACTTGTCCATGATAAGATTCTCCTTGAAAGGCGACCAGAGCACAAAGGAAAAAAGAGCATGCATAACCTATTTATAAGCAGTTAAGTGCACGAGAATCAAGGAACTATCAACTACTAGTAGTTAATTAAATAAATAAGAACCTTACAATTGTTGCAATTAATTCTCTCGCTCTTAGAGAAACTTACAACCTAATATTGCTTGAGAGAATAAAAAAATTAAAATATATAAGCAAAATACGATGAAGTAGATCCAACATTCTTAAACAAGACATCTGCGAAAAATCCACCCCGACGAGCACAAAGAACATTCAGCTGACATAGAGCATATTGTCTGACCAATCGAGTCAATAGAGCTAGTCGAATAAGCGATAAAAGACTAACGATCACAGGGGCGGGTGAAGCGACACTCTGGTCAAGAAGAATTTAGCAAAAGTAACGACAAATTTGATGATCACGATGGCCAACAGGTAGTAAAGAATCTCAATGATATTATCTACATTTTATAATGTAAATTTCATTTACTATAAGTGTGAGAACAATAACGTGTAAATGGAGAAAATATTTCATCCGGACGGCCAACCACCAACCGCCGCATCACTATACACGTCATCATGGGGTGGCGTGGCGGCCGTTGGTTGGCTGTATAGACGTGCGGACGTCCGAATAGATATTTATCCATGTAAATGAGACTCTTCCCAAAAAAGGCATAAAAGGAGCAAGTAAATTTTTGGTGCTCCAAAGAATACATTCTTTCTCTAACTTTCTCTCTCTCTCCCCATGCTCTATTTATTAGGTAATTCACCAGAGGTCTTAATTATATTGAAATATATGCATAAAAAAAATATATTTCACTTTAAGAGTGAATATTATTGATATTTTCTATGTGATTGAAAAATTCAAAAAAATTATAAATAAATATCAAATTCTGGCGTTGTTATGTAAAAACTTAAAATTATAAGATGCCTTTGTAAATATGATATATTATTTAGATTCGAGCAATCAAATTAGCCCTAATTCAACTGAAAAGCTCCACTGTATTAATTTTTTACAATTAAAATATAAGTTCATCCATTTGTAAGGCTGTGGTGTGTGTGTAAAAATAGAAGTGCAGTTATTAGATTTATAAATACCACTGGTATGCATGTAAAATTATATTTAGAACTTTTTATATATATTAATGCTGGTTATTAGTATTTTTTTAAGGGCAATGTGAGAGCTCCTACTCGGCCGTTTTGGATTTCTTCTCCATTAATGCATATTAATTAAAAATTAAATGAGCAGCTACTCGTGGCATTAAAATATCAAGATATGATTAAATACCATATCCTAATCAATAGAAACTAGTGTGCCATTTCATTTTAGATGGCGACTGTCGCCACCCAATTTAATGTTCACACACCCATAAAGGATTGCAATATAAACTCGCCACATCATCTAGAAACTTTGGTTAACCCGCTAAATTGAATCGACTCCCTCCCCCTCCCCCTCCCTCCCCCCCCCTCTCTCTCTCTCTCTCTCTCTCTCTCTCTCTATATATATATATATATATATATATATATATATATATATATATATAATTTTTTCGTTCAACACAAATCATTTTGAAGCGAAAATGTTTAAACTTTGATTAAAAGTCACCTAGTGCTTGGATTCAGTAAACATATTGTCAAATTGACTGATGAGATGAACCCAATGATATCAAATTGGTCCAGTTCAAACCAAATCAAGCTCTGATCAAGACGATAAACCATGTTTGGTAGTATTTCAAATATATTTAAAAGGTCAAACTAATGTCATATCCGTCGCGTTCATAGTAGAATCGAACGTCTCGACAAAAAAATTCCAACGAGCCAAAGATTGCTCAATTCTAACATTACTAAGGCACTCAAGTGTCCATTAAACAGTGTATGACTAAAGAAATCTCTTTGAACCGTCCGATCAAAGAAATTTATGTTCCTGCATTAATTGCATGAGAACTCTATAAATATACCCCACCCTTCACTTGAAAGGGGAAGAGATTGAGGCTTGAAGCTTTGAAAGGGAGTTTGATGCATGAGGAAGAGCTTGGAGCTTTAAGGAGCTGAAATATCACTCCTGCCGCTAGTGACCACTGCCAACCATCGTCAACCACCACTCGTCGGGCCGCCTCTGATTATTATTATTATTCACGTTTGCTTCTTACGACAAGTTCATCTACACACCAACTTTGTAGCTAGGAAGATTATGTAACTATTTCCGCATGTGGGTCAAGTAATTGTACTTGTAATCTCCACTTTTAGTGGATCTCTCCAATTGAGCCAAATTCTGTGGTTTTTTCCCTTTATAAGTATTCCACATAAAACGTCTGGTGTATATACTGGTTAGTTTCTTTTATTTGAGCGTGTACTAAATTTTTGTGCAACACTAAGACGATGATTCATTACTAGGTCGCTGTGAATTTTCTAGCACGCATTAGTTCGACGCCATCTGCGGGAAAAGAGCATTCCCATCACTAAAGTACTCGTGAGACTTATTGAATAGCCACCAAACGTAACACTCACAATAATGGAGCATCCCACTACAACGCTCATCATTCCATAAGGAATTCATAGGATCAAGGCATCAGGCCTCTACATCATCCTACTGTGGAAGGTGACATCTCACTGATGAATGTGGCTTGTCTTCTTCTATGGAAGACCGAGTACGTAGAATAGATGTATCTCAACTGAAGATTCTATAACTCTTAAGAGGGGAGCAAAAACAGTTACCCAAGGAAGCTTACTTACCACAAGTTCAGCATTCAACAGAAAATGAACCACTCATCGGGTTCTCCCCCAATGATAAAACTATTCCCCTGTCGAGACAAGATGCCAATCTTTTCAACATTACAAGTTTCACTCCTCTGTTTCATGCAGTCCACCTGGCACCGCCCCTCCTTACTCTCTCTACTTTTGATATCATCCGTGATGAGCTACGACGCCTAGTTCAGGAATAGTTCCATCTGGATAAATGAGATCGCTTCCCTGCTTGCTGCAACTTCAAAGAATCCTCTCCTTTTGGTGACGCGGCTCATCGATACTCTATCTGAACGAGATTCAAATTCTTGAATATCCATGCCTACAATGGTGTAACTGACCTATACGAGCATGTCGACTACTATCAAACTATCATGCACATTCATTGTGCCTATGATGCGCTTCTCTATCAAGTGTTCCCTGCAACTCTTAAGAGTCAAGCTCGCACATCGTTTTACTCTCTCCCAGGGGGCACCATCAACACCTTCAATGAGCTTGTCAGACTATTTGTAGAATAGTTCATAGCAAATAGAAGGATCATCAAAGATTCATCCTACAAATCGAGAGTTCGCTAGAATGAAGGAGAATCCCTCAAAGAATACTTTCATAGGTTCTCTACTGAAAGCCGCTAGATTCTGGGAGTGAATCAAGAGTTACTGAGATGAGTCTTCTTGGAGGGCTCTGCCTAAGACCTTTCTACTCATCACTTATGTGGGAGACGGTTCACTCTTATGTTGATCTTGTCCATCATATTGAATCTCAAATCTCTGCAGATGAGGCTATCAGTGCACACGAGGAACAATTCGAGCTGGGGGAGCAAGCACATGGATAACGTCAGTGATACAGATCAAATTTCACGATGAAAAAAGATCATACCACATAGGAATTGTGTGTATTTAGCATAAAAAAGCATACACACAACAAAACACGTCTTGTGTGAACACCCAAATAGGCATCAAGGATGAAAAAGTCATCAAGTGTTCAAGACCGTTAAAAAATCTAGTTGGTGGAGACCAGTCTTAATATTGTAATTTCTACCAAGCGAAAGAGCATTCAACAGAAAAATGTTTTCAATTAAAGGAAGAAATTAAATGTCTAAACGCCACAGTCATTTATGTCATCACTTATAAGAACGAGGTGATGTGAACCAAAAGAAAATCATTGAAGTTATCAAATGAGAAGTCAAACTCCAAATTATCTTATTAGAGTAAAAGACTGACATATAAACTCCAAATTTTATTCCAGCATAATTTTTCATGTTCATTTAAACTGTCGTTCAGTAAAATTTTCTTATTATCTTACAAAAGATTTTTGTGTAGAAAGTTCATTTGAGGGCAAACAAAATACAAAATCTCCACCAATATCCCTGGAAGTCGAGCCGAGAGGTAGTCGGTCGCCAAATCAGAAATTATCAGTCGACGGAATAAGAATCTCGTCACCCAGTTTAAAATAAATTTAATTTAATATATATATATATATATATATATATGGAAAGTAATGTTTTGATTTTTGAAAATATGAGACCAAAACGATCTCATATCCTTAATAGTTTAAATAAACGAATCATACACCGCAAGTCATGCTCATATCTCGAGGGTTGGACACATTACCTGATAGTGAGACTCAATTAAATAAATTAATAGATTTATGACACCCATTTGGTCTAAGAACTAATTTTATGTTGATCAACAAGTTCCCATATCTAATACAAAAGAATTAGGCAGGGTTTATATTATTTGAGTTCTAAAGTTCCCTATAAAGGCAAGCCCTTATAGTTAATTACATCTTAAATGACCGAAGTCACTCAAGAAAACTCTCGATAAAGATCAGTGGTTTTGCTCTAAAGAATTTCAAAGTTTAAGGTTTTCACGATTGAACGTCGGAAATTCAAAGGGGAATGGTTCAAGTAGGAATAATTATTTTTAAGAATCCAAAGGAATGAGAGGTAGGGGACGTCACGGATCCAGAGGAGAACCTTGGTGATTTCCCAAACTATCATATTGTGTGGCTTTAATTTTGGAAGTGATATTAGATGTTTCATCCTGCCAATTTTATTATTTAGGGCTTACATCCGCATGATACCGATCATTCAAATAGCCTGGAAGATAGGAGCATTTATGTCATAACAAACGACAACCTTAGAAACCTAAGACGAGTTAGGGCTTATATTGCATGACATTCAAAGTCTAAATAAATAAAATGAGGGTTTATGGTGTACTAGGCAAACTACCTCGAAGTCTTATGACTTGTTGTTTATTTCTAAGGAAGGTTTCCTGTTGTAGATCCACTTTGCTTCATCGTCATGCTGCCCACTGTGTTTGCTCCAAGCTCCTCGTTGCAGCAGGTTTAGTTTTAGAAGTGTCAAATTGAAGGGATGAGAAAAGTGTAATGTTATGAAGTTCAAGTTCTGTTTTGTTGTCATTAGGTGTCTTAATTAAGGGGAAATATTTAAGTTGATTAAGTGATACCGGTTATGATCTCACGGTTCCCTCGTTGCAGAATCACTATTTTCTTTGACTTCACTTAGTCTAGATAAATTTACTAAACACAAATGAATAGTTTCATAATTTCATCCTGACTGTGAGAAATCTTGTTAGCAACCGTAGGTTACCTCTTCCGAGGGATTTCAAATCATCCAATAGAGATGTTTTAATTTAATTGCAATTGTTGTTTTGTTGTTGTGTTCGTAATTAAATTTTGAGTTGTCTTATATTTTGATTTTTGTGGCGGAGAATTTGAATTTTGTTTTATTTTATTTTATTTTGATTTTGTGACTATCCTAAAAGTTTCAGTTTTGACATGTAGGAAGAAGTAAAGCATTTAATAAATAAAGCAGTATAAATTATAATAAATAAATGCGTACCTGACAGTCTTCAAGTACATCCGCTGAAATGTTTAACATTTAAAGCATGTATAGAAGTGTTGATTGAAGTTTAGAGGTTTAAGTCCAACAAGGGATCCTATCTCACAACTTGGTAGGTCCCTAAGATATGTTAAGGATGATTTTCTTGATTAAAGAACAATTAAATCCAATTTTTATTTTATAATAACCCATTAGATTAAGGAACTGCTCGAGGCATAACTCTGAACATCTTTCTCAAAGCTTTGATCCACTTAAAGTTCATTTGGTCTCCTCATATTGTTCAATTAATCACTCATACTGAATTATGGTTTATTAATACTCTTTTAATTTTTGCTCAGTGAACTTAGTCGTTTTGATTATCCCTTGAGTGGGGTAATAAGCAAAACTCTTTTTTGGTCAAGAGTATTCTTAGGTAGGGCTGTAAACAAGCCGAGCTTGAGCGAGCTCAGGCTTGGCTCGTGTTCGGCTCGTTCGAAATTAGCTCGGCTCGAAATCGGCTCGTGTTCAAAATGGCTCGTGAAAGTTGTGTTCGTGTTCGGCTCGAATTAAATATTCTTGTTCATGTTCGGCTTGTGTTCGGCTCGAAATTGGCTCGTTAAAATTAATTGGAAAAAATATATGTCTAGCGCCGGATTCAAACCTGGACCAAATGAATGGAAACAAGAAGCATAACCACACTATCACACAAGCAATTATGATTTAAACTTAAATATAAATATATATAATATATTAATATGTAAATAATATATATAATAAATTATTATATAAATAATTATATGATTATTTTTTTATTTCGAGTCAATTCGAGCCGAACACGAGCGAACAAATAGTTGTTCGTGTTCGTCTTGTTTACATTTCGAGCTTAAAAATTTGTTCGTATTCGGCTCATTAGGCTTAATGAACGAGCCGAACACGAGCTACTCGAACACGAGCTGTTCACGAACAATGAGCCAAATTGCCAGCCCTATTCTTAGGCAACCCCAAAGATGTAATTAATTCAGTGGGATATCTGCCCTTAGGAGCACTGTGGACCCTAGAACAGACAATCACACATGATTCTCTAGTTATTGGGAGTCTAAGTAAGCATTCTTTCGCGGATATTGGTCCAAGTTGCCTCCACCCGATCATGTTTGGGCGGGCATACTTGACCTATCCTTATTAGATTTATTAAACGTAGGATCTTCATGTTCTCTTTCTCTTTGTTTGTTTCCTTCGTTGTATGTCCATGCTTTTTCAGTTTCTTTATTCCTCAGATCATTCTGATGATCCATAAGAGAAACTTATTCGGAAAAGGGAGTTACATGACAATAGACAAGCTAGCGACAACTTCAAAAAAAAAAAAAGGAAAGAAACAAAAACAACCGTTAGGCCCCTTGGAACTTTAGCACAACATATGTATTGCTCATCGAGACATCCTCGCGGTAAATACTAGCTGTCAGATTGTGACCGACAGAGGGTTACTCAACTAAGGAGCCAGTTTCATCCTCGAGATGGTTAGAAAGAACATGCAAATACAACATGATCCAATGTGTTTTGACATTGTATGGTGCCATCACGAAATAACACATATTTGTCATAAGTATACAGTGGCGTATTCTAAGGATGAATGCGCCGACACTGTTGTGATATACATGTGAAAAAAACAATAAAATTTGGCCTTGCTTACATTATCACGACAGCTATATAGGTGAATGTCGGCATATTTTTAGATTTTAAGTTTAATTTATATATATAGTTTGAAAAGTAGCATTTGATTTTTGAAAATAATTTTAAGTTTGAAAATTTCAAGATATGAAATTAAACCGATCTCACATCTCAAATAGTTTATATAAACGAGCACCGCACCATAAACCGTGTATCTATCCCGAAGAATAGACACACTGCTTGATGATGGGGCTCGATTAAATAAACTAGAAGATTTGTGACATCCGTTTGGTCTGCGAACCAATTTTATAAGCCGACAAGTTCCCCTGCTTAATATAAAAGAATTAAGCAGGGCTTATATTACCTGGGTTCTTAAAGTTCCCTATAAGGGCAAACACATATAGTTAATTACATCTTAAATGACGGGAATCATTTAAGAAAACTCTCGATAATGATCAATGATTTTGCTCTAAAAAATTTCAAAGTTTAAGGTTTCAATCAAATTGGATTTTGGAGATTTCAATAGGGAATAGCTTAAATTTGGAACGGTTTATTTTTAAAAGTCCAAAGGAAATGAAGTAGGGGATGTCACGGACCCGAAGTGAACTTCGGTGACTTCCTGACTATCCTATTGTTTGGCTTCAATTAGAGGATTTATTTAATGTTTTGATCCCGCTAATTCTAGTTAATTAGGGCTTATATTTGTTTGACATAATCATACAAACAGTCTCGAAGATATGAGGGTTTATGTCATACCAAACAACTACCTCGGAGGCCCAAGACCGGTTAGGGTTTAATTTGCATAATATGATTTGTTCAAATGCCTAACGAAAAGTTGAGGATTTATGTTGCACTAAACAAACTACCTCAAAATCCTATGGCTTAGTTATTTAATTCTAAGAAAGGTTTTGCTGAAGTAGACACAAGTTTTGCTGATAAAGATGACTGTGTTGCCCACTGTGCTCCAAGCTCCTTGTTGTTGAAGAGGTTTGGTTTTAGAAGGTGAAAATCAAGAGATGAGAGAAGTGTTTTGGTTTAGAAAAGTTGAAAATTGAGATGACTTAATGTTTTAATTAAAATAAATCTTAAAGTTGATCAAGCAGAACCAGTTAAGATCTCGCGGTTCCGTCATCCCAGCACTACTATTTTCATTGGATTCACTTAGTCCAAATGAATTTGCTAAACCCAACTGAATGAGTTCCACATCTTCATTTAGACCGTGGAATATCTCATTAGCAACATGTGGGTTACATCATCCGAGGGATTCCCAATCATCCAACGAGACATTTTAATTTTAGTTGTAATTGCAGTTTTATTTTCCTTGGTGATTAAGTTTTGAGTTGTTTAAACATCCTGAGTTAGATCATTTTCATGCATTTGTAAATACAGGGAAGTAAGACATTTAATAAATCGCTGAATGTAAATTGCAATAAACTTAAATGCATACCTGGTGGGCACTTCCATCATTTTCACCTGCACTTAAAACACATGTTAAAGTATTTATATGTTTGCAGCAAATACCTAGGTAAAGCTAAGGGAAGGTTCTGGTTGTCTACCAAAATCCTAATCCTATAGCTAGTCAATTCCTATGACGTCTAGGTTCTTGTGTTTTGTTAAGGATTATTTTCTTCACCAAAGAACAATGAAGTCTCACTGTTCTTTTAAAACATCCCATCAAGTTAGGGAAGTGCTCGGAACTTAATCTTGAACATCTTTCTAAACATTTTAGGGACTATTTTGAGTTCAGTTAGTTTCATTGTGGTGACGAATCAATCACCCATGTTACTTTAAAGTTCTGATTTTTGTTTGACTCTTGCTCAGTGAGTTAGGATGTTTGATTATCCTTGTGAGTAAGGTGACATCTTCATTTAATGCTTCATTTAAGAGTTATAATGTTGAAAGCCTTTAGGGGCAAATTAATTAATTGAGGAATTTAACCATTCTTAATTTAAAGTTTGAATTGATGGTTTAAAGTGATTTAATTATAAAGTTTTGATTGATCTTTTTCAAATGTTTTAAATTATTTTAAGTTTGAAAAAATGTTCAAGTTGTTTAGTTCAGTTAAGTCTTTATGTTTTAAATAACCTTAATATTTTAGATTGATTTTAATGGTTTTAAACTGATTTAAATTTTAATTTATGATATTTTAATCATGACTTGTTCCAGGTTAATCTTTGATGTTTTAAACTTGTTTTGATTTAAGTCTTAAACAATTTTCAGGTTGATTTTAACATCTTAAATTTGTTTCAATTTGATTTTCAAATAATTACAAGTTAATTTAAATGTCTGTTAATTTAATGATAAAATTTCAAAAATCGTTCTCTTTTTTAATTATTAGTTTCAATCATCATTTTTAGAGTCTCATTAATTGATGTTTAAATAATATTTGATCAAATTATTGTTTAGGGATTCAATTTAAAGAATTAAAATCTTCCTATATTCAAAATATCTTAATCTTAATAATTCACCTTTTAATTAACTTCCAAGGTTTAAATGTTTTAATTAATAAAAGTTTCTTCTTTAATGTTCAAAGTTATTAATGAGTTTCTACCCTTTAATCTCCTATGTTTCAATCATCCAATAGGAATTTAAGATCAAATATTTTACCCTTCCCTTTAGTTTAGCTTAAATTTTAATTAAGGTTAAAATTCCTTAATTACCATTATGCCCTTTTAAACTTGTTTACCTCATAACTAATCAAATTAAGCTCAAATGAACTTAAAATTTTTATGTCACCTAACTCACATGTCAATTAAGACATTAGAGGTGAAAATTTGATTTTTCTATTTTTAATTTAATTTATATAATTATTTTAGTAGAAAATAGAGATTTTCAATGAAAATTTCACAACATGACCAAGAAGAAGTTTCTGTCCTTAGGAAAATTATGAAAAGTTTATATTGACTAGAGGACCATTTGGACCAATTTTGGTGATTTTTTAGATTTTATTTTATTTATTATAAGTATTTTAAGTTTTGGAGTATTAATTAATTATAAAATAAAATTGAGGTGAAAAATTAAGTTTTATATTTTTCCTAAATATTTTTGATCCCAAGGAACTCAGAGAAATAAATTTGATATTTTTATTATTTCTTTTTGAATTTTTAGAATTAATTTAGTGAAAGGGTTGAAAAATTCATTTTTAATATAAAAAATTGCCTTAAGCCTTTAAAATTCAATATCTTTACTTAGAGGCTTAGCAAAAATATTTCATTGGTTCCTAAGTGATTAGGAGACCAAATATGATATTTTTATGAGTTTTATAATTTTTAATTATTAAAATATCTAAAAAAAGGTAAAAAATGAAAATTTTAGAAAAAATCCAATTTTAATTTTATTAGACTCCTCTGATACCAGAGAGGCCCCAAAATCAATTTGGTGAATTTTTGAAATGTATTTTGAGTTTTATGAATTTTTAAATTTCCAATTTTGCTATGTTACTTGAAAAATCCATTTGATGAGTTAAACCATTTTAAATTAGTTTAAAGATTTTTATGAGGGTTCATATTATCCCATGGGATAGTGGATAATTGATTTTAAGTTATTTTGATTTTTAGTTACCCTAATTAATTCAAAGTTGATTTTAGGTTATGTAGCCAATCAGGTTTATTTTTAATGTTTTAGTTTATGAAACAATTTTCATGAGTTCCTCTGGTTATAGGGAACCTATCCAAATTTTCCTAAAATTTTCTAAACACTATACTTGTTTTTGGAATTAAAATACCAAAAACAGGCATAAAAATTTGGAAAATAGATAACTTGCCATGGACATAGCCTCTAACATTGAAAAATTCAGGAAATGATCCCAAGATCAGAGATTACAAAAGCCCTATAGCCTCATGCCATGGTGAATTGTGTGTGTGAGTGGAGAATTAAAATACTCAGATCAATTTTTAATTAATTAAAAATCATATACTTAACAAAATAACTTAATTCTTTTTCCACATTATTCTCCTCTGTTCACTGAGCAAGAGGGTATTTTTAAATTATTTTTGTGATTTTTCTACGCAAAGATATGAATTTTTAAAGTTCAGGGTATTTAAATAAATAAAAAATAACCCTATTTTCCTACTTATCCGACGCGGCGCCACCTCAACCTACAACGGATCGAAGCTCCACGCGGGGCGGTTTGATTCGGTGCCGCCATTTGACTCGGCAGACACTCGGCCCGCGGTTTCGTCCCATTACTCCATCCGGCTTAATCCTGTCTGTTCACTCGTTACATTCGCGATCCGATGGCATCCGTTCATCGTCTCCGTCCGGTTCGACCCGAGAGCCGTCCACCTTCTAGACCTAATATCTCGCTCATTTCTCAACCAAATCACATGGGGTTTGATCCTATGTGTTCGTCTAAGCAAGGGCTACAAATCCATACGGCTAATATACATCAAAATGAAGTTAAATAAAATGGAGAATCGCTAGAAGCTCGGGAGCAAGAGAAGTCTCCATACTTTGGTCCAAGAGGTGAAGGCTCGATTGCATGTGCTCGACACGTTCGTCTGAGTCCCAGGAGCCTACGGATTGAGCCTCGAGCGATTGTGAAACATCTGGTTGTGAAAGTGTTGAAATTCGATTTAGTGTTTTCGCCTGCAGAGCAAATGGCTGGTCTAGTGAGGGGGCTTTCAGTGGGGAACTTCCTTTCTTTGTGTTGGGAAGGTGTGGGTGAGTTTAATTGGATTTTTGTGGAGTTTTAAGGAGTGTCCTGTTTCTGGTCTGATTTTTGACTGAGAAATTGGGCTTAGCCAGTGGGATTCAGGGTAGGAGGACAGTGGAGTTGAGCTTCTCTTGGCTGGGAGGAGCTCTGGGAGTAATTGGAATGAGTTTTGTTGAGAAAATTTTCAACACCCTTCTCATGGCTGAGAAGTGGTGCTTATATGGCCAGGGCCATATGTCTGGGTTGGGGTTCAATTGAGGAGTGTATTCAACTGCTCAGGTGGAGGGGAGAAAGGCTCCAAGGTCAATTTTGGTTGAGGTGGCCAGTTGGGGAAGTTTGGGTGTGCTTAGCCTAGTGGTGGCTCTCGGTTTTGACTCCCTCCAGCGACTAGGCCGGCCGGCAAGGACAAGGGAGCTGGCCCCTGAGGTCAGGTGAGTCAGGGAGAGGTTTAATGGTGATTAACAGTTGTGGGGAGGTTTTGGGGTAAGGCAAAAGGAGATTTAACCATTTAAGGGAAGAAATCCCCTAAAATGGGGGACCCTTGGTCCATGGCTCACTTATCTTGGGCTAGGTGGATCTAGGTTGGTTCCTAGGGTTCAAATGGTGGCTGTGGAAGGGTTGGTTTAGCCACATTTGGTTCAATTTGATTAGGTTAGGCCATAAGTTTAATTTGGCTCATTTGGGTTTAGTTTGGGCTAACTTGGATTTAAGTTAGTTTAAGGTGGGGTCTATACCCAATTGAATGCTTTAAATGCTTTAGTGGAATGCATTGAAGAGTTTCCAACATCAATTGGGAGGAAATTTTAGGATTTGGCCAATCAATTTGGTAGATTTAGGGCATGTGTTCAATTTAAGTTAAAATGGGGTATTCTTGGATTTCAAGTGGATTTAGGCTAGGCTTGAGCTCAAATTGGGACAATTGAATGTTGCATGGGTTTCATAGGAATGCCATGGAAGGTTTAGGATTGAAATTTGAAGGTAAATAGTTGACATTAGGTTAATTGGGGAATTTTGGATTAAATTGGCAAAATTGGGGATTTTGGATTTCAAGTGGAATTGAACTCAAATGTGAATCAATTTGGACTTATATTTGGTTTAGATTGGTATTGAGAATGTTGATTTAAAGTTTAGAATTGAAATTGGGCAAAATTAAAGTCAAATGGGTTGATTTGGTTTAACATTGGGTCCATTTGTGTTAAAATGGGTCAAATTAGGGATTTTGATAAAATTGGGTAAAATTGGCAAAAATAGGCTATGGTGTTGTTGAACAAAATGAAATTGGAAATATTTCGGATTTTTTGGAATTTTCTAGGAATTTTTGGAGTTTTTAGAATTTTGGGCCAAAAGGGTATTAAGGGTATTTGGAGGTTATTTGGAGGGTATCGGGGTATTTTGGTAGATTTAAGAGGTGGGAATTGTTTTAAAATAATTTTTAGGATTTTTGGAAATTTTGGGTAATTTTTGAGAAATTTTGGAGAGTTTTGGTAGTTGTAAGGGCAATTTAGGTAATTTTAGGTAAGTTTAAGGACCCAATGTCAAAACCAGAAATTTTTGCAAAATGGAATTTGGTTATGGTTGAGTAGAGTGGAAAAGCTTAGATTGAGCCATGGACCAAGAATTATTCATTTTGAACATCTCATTTGTTGTTACTAACCCTCTTAGCCAAGGAGCTAGGGGTTTGGGCTTATCTATATGAGTGCTCTAATGAACCACGAGTCAAGATTGGGTAAAAAATGGTTCAGGGTTCAGGATGTGTGTAGGGAGTGTAGTGTGTGCCAGCCAGACCTCACCAAGACCAGGCCACCCAGGGTTGTCCTAAGGCTTGAACATCCTATAGGAATTCATCATTGTCTTCATGCACATTGGTCCTAACCTTCTAAGTGACTTGGAGGTTAATGACCATCTGTGTAAGATTCCAAAGAGAGTTAAGATTTGGTTTGAATTTCTAAATGGTGGTTTCCATCTCTAGTCTTCAAGGATAGTCAAGGAGAAGTTCTATTGCTAGATCCTAAGCACTAAGAGGAAAGAAAAGACCTCAACAAAAATGGGGTCAAAAAATGGACCCCCAATAGGTGTGGTGTGCTAACCAAGCACACTGCACGTATTGGCGTTGACTGAAGAGCTCAGCAAAACCAACACAGACGTCTAAGTGACACACTTAGAACGAATCGTAGAAGATTTCCACTGGGGAGTATTAGGTAAATCTTCAATACTGAAGATTCCAGAACTCTCGCTGAGGAAAAAGGAGGTGAATTTCAAATCACAAGATTTCAAAAGATTGGATTTTAGATTCATTTAATTTTTTTATTTTAAGTTTTAATTTTGAGTTTGAATTTTGATTTGATCAGAGTTTTGATTTAAATTCGATTTAAGATTGATTTCAAGATCGATTATGTGGAAATTCTGGATTTGAAATAAGAATTGTAACCTAGGTTCCAACCTCGGGATTGAAAAGAGGAATGGAATTTAGGCTCCAGCCTCGAAGATTTGAAAGAGAACTGAAATTTAGGCTCCAACCTCTAAGATTTGGAAAAAGAACTAGAATTTAGGGTTCAACCTCGAAGAAGAGAGCTGGAAGTTAGGCTCCAGCCTCGAAAATTGAATGAGAGCAAGAATTTAGGCTCTGGCCTCAAGAAGAGAGCTGGAAGTTCGGCTCCAGCCTCAGAAATTTGAAAGAGAGTTAGAAGTTTGGCTCTAGCCTCGAAAATTTGAAAGAGAACTAGAATTTAGGCTCTAGCCTCAAGAAGAGAGCTGAAAGTTAGGCTTCAGCCTTGGAAATTTGAAAGAGAACTAGAATTTAGGCTCTACCTCAAGATGAGAGCTGGAAGTTAGGCTTCAGCCTCAGAAATTTGAAAGAGAACTATAATTTAGGCTCTAGCCTCAAGAAGAGAGCTGGAAGTTAGGCTCCAGCCTCAGAAATTTGAAAGAGAGCTAGAATTTAGGCTCTAACCTCAAGAAGAGAGCTGGAAGTTAGGCTCCAGCCTCGAAGATTTGAAAGATAACTAGAATTTAGGCTCCAGCCTCGAAGATTTGAAAGAGAACTGGAATTTAGGCTTCAGCCTCAAAGAAGAGAGCTGGAAGTTAGGTTCCAGCCTCGAAAATTAAATGAGAGCTAGAATTTAGGCTCTAGCCTCAAGAAGAGAGCTAGAAGTTAGGCTCCAGCCTCGAAAATTTTAAAGAGAGCTAGAATTTAGGCTCTAGCCTCAAGAAGAGAACTGGAAGTTAGTCTCCAGCCTCAGACATTGAATGAGAGCTAGAATTTAGGCTCTAGCCTCAAGAAGAGAACTGGAAGCTAGGCTCCAGCCTCGGAAATTGAATGAGAGCTAGAATTTAGGCTCTAGCCTCAAAAGGAGAGCTAGAAGTTAGGCTCCAGCCTCAGAAATTGAATGAGAGCTTGAATTTAGGCTCTAGCATCAAGAAGAGAGCTGGATGTTAGGCTCCAGCCTCGAAAATTTGAAAGAGAACTAGAGTTTAGGCTCTAGCCTCAAGAAGAGAGCTGGAAGTTAGGCTCCAACCTCAAAAATTGAATGGGATATGAAGGAGTTTCAAATCCCGCTCAAAGGGTTTCTCAAAAGGAGATCCGTGCGAGGAGAGACTGACTAAAGAAAAATATATTGAGAATTTCATACCGATTTTATATTAATTTTTGATGATATTGCACTTTAAAGAAAGGTATTTTCTATGTTCTGTTGCTGGTATGAAGATTTATAGATAATGGAGCAAAAAGATGAGAAAAGAAGCGAATTTGGAACAAAAAAGACCAAAAGAGACAAAAATTGATCTTGCCCCCGATGACGAGGAATTGGCAGCCGACAACATATTTTTCCAGAGAATAAAAAAATGTTATATGGAAGCCCGCCGACGGCGACATCGAGCCCGCTGACAGCGAGCCTTAGCAGTTGGCACATGTTCTAGAAGCTCACCGATGGCGCCAAAGAGCCCGTTGACGGCGAGAAGGTCGGTTCAAGCAATATGCATTGAATCTAGACACTTTTTGAAAAGGTGCTTAAGCAACCTTTGGAAATATTTCTCCCTCTTTAAAAAGAGACGAATTTAGACCGAAAGTGTGTCCTTTTTGAGTGTCTTATTAGTGTCTTTAGTGTCTCCAAAGTGTCATTAGTGTGTGTAAGTGTATTCTAGAGAGTATAATAGAGTTTAGTTGAGTGTGTTGTACAAGAAGGAAGAGTCAAAGGAACTTCAAGGAGTCTGCTTGGGGAGAAAATTTGAGATAAGTTATGTTTATTATTTTATAACTTTGATTTTATATATGAAATTCAAGTTTTGTGTTATTCTTCCTATGCATTCTGAGTAGTCTTCTCTTTCTTTCTCCTTGTTTTGAGATTTTATGAAATGGAAAATTGAATTAGTTGTGCCTAAAATATTCAATAAAAATTGTGATAATCTTTTTACTTAATTCTTAATTTACTTTTAATCTAGCCAATTGATCTGTTAAAATACGTTGATTTAACAACTAAAGTAAAGGTTAAATCCAAGATTTCGGGAGGTCAAATTCCTTGAAAGGAGGGTGCAAATAAATAGGGAAATATTACTTATCGGGGGTAGAATTGGAGATTTTAGAGTGACAGACTAAAATCCTTAATTCGGTCCTATCATTTGGGTGCTGAAGTGTAGATGTTAGCCCTCAGGCGAGGGGAACGTGGGAGCTCCGAAGTGAGAGTCGGTATCCTCCCAGCCTAGCCGCAGATTCAATAACCAAGCATAGGATTAGTCAATGTTCTTTATGCCTGGACCAAAGGGTAAAGAATAGGAATGCTCCTATTTAACACAATATAATTCTAACTAATTTAATTATCCATTCACTTAATTCTCTTAACAAGAGGAAGATACTTTTTCTATATTGTAACTTTCCCTTCAACATTAGTGGTAGAATTTAGTATAATTCTTCTTAATTTACGTTTACTATATACTTATTTCAACTGTTGTAATTAGTTCGTAGTTTCTAAACTTCCCTGTGGGATCGATATCCAGGACTCCATTAGAGCCCTGTATTACTTGAACGATATGTATACTTGCGTTGATAAGGGGTGACTTTGCTATTATTGAATATATATATTTTACATTTGTTAACACTTATAACGTTAAGCATCGCCATCGTGGGTCAAGTTTTTGGCGCTGTTTCCAGGGAAGTAAAGTAATTATTAAAGTAATTAGTGCGATAATTATTAAGATAATTACTGGAATAATGGACTATTTTAAATTACATAAGTTTTAATTTCAATTGTGTATGCGCAAATTTGGAACTAAAAATTTAATACTTTACGATTTGGAATTAGAATGCACTATTAAAAAAATTACAAAACAGAAAAGAGAAATTATAAATTTAAATCAAATGACGAATAATCCAGTAAATGAAAATCAACCGAGACCTTTAAGAGACTATGCTAACCCTATATTAGATGAAATTCACTCAACTAGCCAAAACCCTGATGTGGCGGCTAATTCATTTGAGCTTAAACCTGCAATTATCTAAATGGTACAGAATAACCAATTTAGTGGTTCACCAAACAAAGATCCTAATTTACATCTCGCTAGTTTTTTAGAACTTTGTGTTACTTTTAAATATGATGGAGTATTTAATGATGTTGTTAGACTTAGGCTTTTTCCTTTTTCTTTAAGGGATAAGGCTAAGATGTGGTTAAATTCGTTAGCACCTGGATCTATTAGAAATTGGGGAGAATTATCACAAAAATTTCTATCCAAATATTTTCCTCCTTCAAAAACTACTGAGCTTAGAAATTATATAACCTCTTTTAGTCAGTTTGATGGAGAATCGATATATGAAGCTTGAGAGAGATTTAAAGATCTTCTTAGGAAATGCCCACATCATGCGTTACCAGATTGGTTAATTATACAAACTTTTTATAATTGATTAGTAGGATCTCTTAGATCTATAATTGATGCTGCCGCTAGTGGTTCATTAATGTCAAAACCATTTGATGAGGTTTATTCGTTAATTGAAGAAATGGCTACCAACAATTTTAAATGGCCTTCTGAAAGGCTAAATCCTAAAAAAATTGCTAGTATCCATGATTCTGATGCAATATCTATGTTAGCTTCTCAGATTGTTGCTATATCTAAGAAATTAGATAATTATGGAATGAATTATTCTCCTATTATAATAGAAAAAAATTAATCTGGGCAATTTGTGGATGTTCAACCTTTTTATGAAACTTTAAATACTATTAATAATAGACTCAATAATCCTTATGCAAATTATTACAACCATGGTTGGAAGAATCATCCTAATTTTAATTGGAATAACAATTCTACTAATCAACAATGGGAAAACAACTCAGTAAACCCATTAGGAAATTCATCTAATTAAGGAAATCCTAATTATAAACCTTCTTATCCACCTGAATTTAATAATAACTCTCAATTTAAGGAAAAGAAGTTATCTATGGAAGAATTGATATTAAATATGGGTCAGCATTTGCAGAATCAAGGAAATCAGTTAGAAATTCAACGAAACCAATTACAAAATCAAGGAACTGCTATTAAAAATATTGAAACTCAACTTGGGCATATCACTACTGCACTTAATAATAGAATTCCTGGAACTTTTCCTAGTAATGTGGAAATTAAACCTAAAGAACAAGGAAAAGAACAAATAAAAGCGATACAGCTACGAAGTGGAAAAGAAATAGAAATAAGAGTACAAAAAGAAACAGAAATTCAAAAAGAGAAAGTGGAAACTGAAAAAGAAAAGGATCAGTAAGATCAAGATTTAGAATATCCACTAACACCAATGAAAATTACATAGAAAAACCACCACCATCATTTCCTCGGCGATTAAAGCAACCTAAAAAGATAAACAATTTTCTAAATTCATTGAAATTCTGAAGAAATTAACGGTGAATATTCCCTTTGTAGAAGTATTAGAACAAATGCGCAATTATGTGAAATTTATGAAAGATATTCTAAACAAGAAGAGAAAATTCACAGACAATGAAACTGTTGCACTTAGCGAAGAGTGTAGTGCAATTATTCAGAAAAAGCTTCTTGAGAAATTAAAAGATCCTGGTAGTTTCACTATACCTTGTCTTATTGGAGAAAAATTTTATGGAAAAGCTTTATGTGACTTGGGAGCCAGCATTAATCTTATGCCTCTATCAATTTTTAAAAGATTTGGATTTGGAGAAGTCTCACCTACTTCTGTAACTCTTCAGTTAGCTGATCGTTCAGTGACTTATCCTAAAGGAGTTATCGAAGATGTGTTAGTAAAAGTGGATAAATTTATCTATCCTGTGGATTTTATTGTTTTAGATATGGAGGAAGATAAAGAAATACCTATAATTTTAGGGAGACCCTTCTTAGCTACTGGAAGAGCCATGATTGATGTTTAAAAAGGAGAATTAACTATGAGAGTAAATAATCAAGAAGTAACTTTTAACATTGCAAAATTAATAAAATATCCTGCTATTGAAAAAGATGATGAATGTTTTCGAATGGAAATTCTTGAACATTTACGAAATGAACATTTTAAAGAATATTTTGAAAATAAAAAAGAAATAGAAAATGCAAAATTATTTAAAAAAGTAGAAAATGAAGAATTAGATTATATACAAGAAAGATTTGAGATGCTGGATGTTACAGAAAATGCCGAAATGAATATAGTGTCGTCAATTATAAAACCTCCTGAACTTGAGTTAAAAATTTTACCTACTCATTTGAAGTATGTATTTTTGGGAAATTCTTTAACTTTACTGGTTATTATATCAGCAGAATTAAACGAATTACAAGAGCAAAAACTTTTAGATACATTAATGACATACAAAAAGCTTTTGGTTAGACCTTGACAGATATTAAAGGAATTAGTCCTTCAATTTGTATGCACAGAATTATTTTGGATAATGAACGATGTAGTTAAGAAAGAAATTTTAAAATGGTTAGACAATGGTATTATATATCCTATCTCGGACAGTGCTTGGGTAAGCTCAATTCATTGTGTTTCTAAGAAAGGAGAAGTGACTGTTGAAGATAATGAAAATAATCATTTGATACCTATCAGGCAAGTTATTGGATGGCGTATATGTATTGATTATAGGAAATTAAATGCGGCCACCAGAAAAGATCACTTCCCTTTACCATTCCTAGACCAAATGTTGGATAGACTTGCTGGGCACAAATACTTTTGTTTTTAGATGGATATACTGGCTACCATCAAATTCCTATTGCTCTTAAGGATCAAGAAAAAAAACTACATTTACTAGTCCTTATGGAACCTATGCTTTTCGAAGAATGCCTTTTGGATTATGTAATGCACCTGCAACATTCCAGAGATGTATGATGTCTATATCTAGTAAATTAATTGATGATGGAATAGAAGTATTTATGGATGATTTCTTTGTATTTGGAACATCATTTGACGCATGCTTAAATCATCTTGAAAAAGTTTTGGAGTTATGCGAAAAATCTAATTTAGTTCTAAATTGGGAGAAATGTCAATTTATGGTTGCAGGAGGAATTGTATTAGGGCATAAAATTTTGGAAAACGACATGGAAGTAGACCCTGAAAAAATTCAAGTTATAGCTAAATTACCACCTTCTACTATAGTGAGAGGAGTAAGAAGTTTTCTTGGACATGCTAGTTTTTATAGACGATATATAAAAGATTTTTAAAAAATTACCAAACCTCTATGCCAACTTTTAGAAAAGGACAATTAATTTGAATTTACTAAAGAATGTCTAAATGCTTTCGAATTATTAAAAGATAAATTAATCACAACACCTATAATAGTTTCACCTGATTGGGAGAACCGTTTGAACTTATGTGTGATGCTAGTGATTATGCTATTGGAGCTGTTCTTGGACAAAGATATGATAAAATTTTTAAAGTTATATACTATGCTAGTAAAACTCTTAATAATGCTGAAATTAACTATATAGTTACAGAAAAAGAATTATTAGCAATTGTATATGCTTTTGATAAATTTAGATCTTATTTAATTGGAACTAAATGTATTGTGCATACAGATCACTCTGCTATTAAATATTTAATACAAAAGAAGGATACCAAACCAAGATTAATTAGATTGATATTACTGATGCAAGAATTTGATTTTGAAGTAATTAATAGGAAGGGAACTGATAATCAGATTACTGATCATTTGTCAAGATTAAAATATTGTGAATTATCTGACACTGACAATGAAATTATAGACAGTTTCCCTGATGAACAACTTTATAATATAAATGAGTGAAAAATACGTTGGTATGCTGATATAGTTAATTCTATTGTAAGTGATATTTTACCACCCATGTTAACTCTGCAACAACAACAAAAATTCATTCATGATGCTAAAGCGTATTTTTGGGATGAACCATATTTATATAAGCAATGTAAGGATCTTATTATTAGGAGATGTGTGCCTTATGAAGAAACCAAACTAATTATTCAAAAATGTCATGATTCTAAATTTGGAGGACATTTTGGGACTGATAAAACTGCACATAAAATTTTACAAGCTGGATTTTATTGGCCTACTCTTTTTAGAGATATTTATAGATATATTAAAACTTATGATAAATGCCAACGAGTATGTAATATATCTAGAAGAAATGAAATTCCTCTGAATTTCATATTGGAAGTTGAAATTTTTGATGTTTTGGGATTAGATTTCATGGGACCATTTATTCCTTCATTTGGAAACTCATATATATTGGTTGTTGTTGATTATGTTTCTAAATGGATTGAAGCACAGACCTTACCTCGTTGTGATGATAAGAGTGTTTCAAAATTTTTAATCAAAAATATTTTCACAAGATATGGAATGTCGAGAGTGATTATCACTGACGGAGTATCTCATTTTAGGAATAAATATATTCAAAGATTGGCAGAAAAATGTAATATTATTCATAAAATATCTACTGCTTATCATCCACAAACCAGTGGATTAGCTGAAGTTTCTAATCGAGAAATTAAACGAATTTTAGAAAAAACTGTAAACCCTAGTAGATTAGATTGGTCCACCAAATTAGACACTACATTATGGACATACAGAACTGCTTATAAAACTCCAATTGGAATGACTCCTTACAGACTTATTTTTGGAAAGACTTGCCACTTACCAGTTGAATTGGAGTATAAAGTATACTAGGCGATTAAAGAATTTAATTATAATTTGAAAGATACTGGTGAGAAGAGATTGTTGCAGACGAATGAGTTAGAAGAATTAAAAAATGAATCTTATAATAATGATTGAATCTATAAAGAGAAAATGAAGTTATGGAATGTTCGAAAGATTAACCAGAAGAACTTTAAACCAGGACACAAAGTTTTGCTTTACAATACAAGGCTGAAATTATTTCCTGGGAAATTGAAATCTCGATGGTTAGGACCTTTCACTATAACTCAAGTATTTACATACGGAGATGTTGAAATTGAAGATCCAAAGACTGAAAATATATTCAAAGTAAATGAACACAAATTAAAACCATATTTTGAGGGTAAAAGACCAAATTTGAAAGAGGTTTTAATGCTCAGTCAACCTGATTAACACCCTGAATAGGTCGGGCTGACGATGTTAAACCAAGCGCTGTATGGGAGGCAACCCATAGTTATCTTTATTTTTATGCGATGATTATTTGTTTGATTTATTGATAATTTGTGGTATGAATGAACTCTACTACTCGAATTTACCCTTATGATCATCATGATAATTGAATCCATAGAAAAATTTGAAACACATTCGGACCAGAGCGAGACTGGACAATTTTTGCCTTGGCCGCCGACGGCGAGATTGAGCTTGCCGACGGCGAGTTTTTCCCGCCAAGTATAGTTTGTGTTATCAAAGAATCCCGCCGACAGCGAGATCGACGCCGCCGACGGCGAGTTCGACGAGTAAACAGTTTAGGGAGTTATTTTGATGGTTTTTAGCGATTCTAAGTATATTAACTCTTTAAAAACTCCTAGAACTCAAATTTTAAACTATCTACTTCCTAAAAATGAATTGAAACTCCACAAAAACTCATTCTTATGGAATCCAATCACCATGAAATCCCTAGATCTCGAGTGTTCAATAGAAGAAAATTTATCAGTTGCGAGGCTCAGTGAATATTCAATAAGGTTATGATGAAAAAGAGATTGATCAAGGAACACAGATTCATGAATCGAGGAGAAGAGAATTCGACGATGCTGATAGAAGAAATGATTGTGCGACGACGTTGGGAAGTATTGTGCTATACTACCTCCGCAGTAGTCATCCCTGTGGTAAAAAAATTCTATGCCAATTTACATGGAATCAACCACGGAGTCGTCTATGTGCGAGACAGATTGGTAACTTTTACTCCTTCTAGAATTAATGAGTTATATTCTATCGAGAATACACATATTTGCCACTATCCAACTTTGTCCCTACAAGGAATAATATGAATGAAATCTATCGTTACTTGAATGATGAAGCGGAAGATTGGGAAATGAGAGAAAACGGGTATGTTATTTTCTCTGCATCACTTCTAAATCCCATTTCTAAACACTGACACTTCTTCATTTCTTCAAAACTGTTGCCTACTATGAGAGTTAGCAAAGTTTCTAAGGAATGTGTGATTCTGAACTATTGTATTCAAACATGATTACCTATTGATGTTGGTTCGATAATTGTGAAGTCTGCTTTAAACCTGATTGTTCATGGATCAATTTATGGGCTTGGACATCCTTCTACAATTTTTGCACTCTGCAGTCAGAACCAAGTTTCATATGAAGCCTGGGAGAAGGTACTTCTGCCTTTGAAACCTTTAGATCCATCTGATATGTTTCCTACACTGGATGATAATAACGATGCGACTATTACTGTGGATCAAACATCTCAGAATTCTTTTTCAATACAGCCTCTCACTGATAAAACTGATATGATCTTACGGAAAATCAAAGGACTGGAAAAAGAGGTACAAAACGTGATGACTTCAATTAATAACATCTCTGATTTATTTGATCATATTGACTGGAGAATGAAAGAACATTTCGATCATTCTGAACATCTTGAAGCTAGTTTCATACGGCTTATGAGAAAGAAAGGATGGATAGAAGCAGATTTTACTAAAGAGTTTCCTTACAGGCCCTTCTACAATCTTTTCGTTCATTTACATTCAATAGGTGATATCAGAGATGAGTTTAGCACTGATTCTGATCAGTAGAAGATGTTCGTAATTGCTTATGTGTTGAATTAGTTTGGAATCAAATTTGTGTGGTTTGCACTTGTGTTATTTTAGATATTTTGATCTCGGTATAGATGAGATTATGCATAGATTGTTTGTTTTCAGCATTTTGAGTATTATGGCTTGGATTGCAACGCTGATTTTGATATATTAAGGTTGAGAAAATACCTTGTTATAGTATGTTGTGTACAAATATTGTAAACGCTTGGATTTTATATATAAAAGTTTTGATGTTGTGTTGTGTAAATTTTTTTGAGTTAAAATAATATCTAATCACAAAAAAATATATTTAAATCAATTGATCGGAAGTAAACGAGGCTTAAAAATACAAAATATAAAAAATTATTTTTTTTAGAAAGCTAGCTGACGATGCCCTCGACGCCGCCGACAACGAAATTTTCCTGAAAGAATAGACCTCTTTGAATTAATTAGCCTGCTGACAGCGAGATTTTGCCGCCGAAGGCGAGATTCGTAAAACGTCTTTATTTGTCCGGTCAACCGCCACTATTCATCATACCCAACCTCTAAACTCCGAAAAACCGACCTAGGGCTTGAGAGATCTTGGATTTGGAGCGTTTTTAACTCATTTTGACGCCGGATTTCATCTTCCTTTAGTAAGTGCTTCACTCCCATGCAAAAAATTTTAATTTTCACCGTGTATTTCTTCCACATTTAGGAATTTTGGAAAATCAAAATTTTAAAGAAATTAGTTGGAAGAAATTTATGGAATTCATTTTAGATTACTTTAAGTCACCTTTGGAAGCCATTCTAGTGTTGTTTTGGAATTTAGTTGAGATTTTTGTAAATTTGATAGATCGAGAAATGGCTCCACGACAGAAGAGGCGACTCGACTTTGACGAGACTCGTTTTGTAAACATTAAGGCTCAGTCAAAGTATAACTCTATTAACAAAGTAAAAAAATGCATTCAGGACAGAGTTTTTGAATATCCGGGAGGAGAAATGGAACAAACCATTAAGGAGCAAAATTGGGAAAATTTTTGTTACTCGACGAACAGAGCTGGGGTAGAAGTTATAAAGGATTTTTACGCCAACCTAACCCAGATAAAGGACATGCCTGTAAAGGTTAGAGGATTTTTAGTTGATTTTAATGCTGCTCGGATAAATTCTTTCTATGAAATATGAAATCTTTATACCAGTGATTATGAAACGTTCGGAATAATGGAAGGACCGCTGGAGGAGGTGATTGACTTTCTCACTGATGAGAAAGGAACGTGGAAAATTAAGCAACGTGAACGGGTAAACTTCCCTCTTTCCATGATGAATGCCACCTCTAAGGCTTGACACTATTTTATTTGCTCAACCTTATTACTTACTTATCATCATAGTGAAGTATCGAGAGATAAAGCAGTTCTAAATTTTTGTATTCAGAACTACCAAACTATAATGTGGGAAATATTATTTATAAAAACATATTAGCCATTGCAAATAGTGAATTAGGAGGAGGATTGGGACATCCTGCTCTGATATATGCACTCTGCTAGTTGTCTAGAGTAGAGACTAGAGATGATGAGGAATGGGTTCATCCTATGAAGCCCATTAAAAAGGCTAATATAAAGACTTATGAATCCCACGAAGGATGGAGAGATGGGATAAGGAGCTCTGCACCTTCAACTAGTAGAGATATTCCCTCTACTAGTTATGACCCTCTTGCCTATAGTTCTCCGACACTCCATGACTTGATGAATGAATAGACTCTGCAGCGAAAACGTTTTGAGAAGTTGGATGAAAAGTTGGAGCATACAGATCAGAGGATTGGAGGATTAAAGCGAAGGCACGATTATGATAGTGAATATCTTCAAAGGCATTCTGAGTTTGAAATAGTTTACTATGATGCGAAGAATCATTATAGGAGAGGAGAGCTTGATGTTACATTTTTGGAGTGCCCTCGTTATACACACTACCAGCCCAATCCATCTGTTGAAGAGGGAGATGAGGATATTGGATGGGATTTTAATATTTTCCCTTAGATTCTGTGATCAGATATTTGTTGTCATATGTATGTTTGTTTTCTTTATTTTAGTAATTCGGTTTTGGATTTATATTTATTGTGTTGTGTAAGTTATTTACGTTAGTTTAGTTTTGTTAAAAACAAATAATTATTTTATTTATTGCAGATTGTGACAGTAACTCTGAAATTGAATTAGTAAAATATATGTGATCGTTGTGTTTAATGTGCTTAGTATAGTATAATTAAATGTAGTAGGAAATTGTGTTAGTAATTTGTGCTTATTTCAAAAATTTTCTTATCCAGTAAATTCTCTAATGTTATATATGTATAGAAAGTTCTTAACAATACATGTTAATTAAGTGATGAGATGCAAAAAGAACCTACAAAAACTTCGAGGAAAAAGGGGAAATACCTAAAGCACAAAGGTATGATTTAAATTTATAGTATTTTTTTTCTTTCCACCTATATGATTAGATAGAAAAATTTAAGTTTGGGGGAGAAAAGAATAAGATTAACTATTATATGTTCTCAATTAAATATTTAAAAAAAATATTATTATTATTATTAAAAATGATTTCTGTAGTAAATTTAATTTAGTCAACTAGAATTAATTTATTTAAATATTATAGAAGGTTAAAATAAATATTTTGGTGATTAAATTAATTCTATGGATTAAGATATTTGGGATAAGAGGATAAGATTATAGTCAACTATTTTAAGTAAAGAAAACTATATTTTGAGATATTGAATATCTTAGGACTTTAGTTGAGAAAGAAAAGATTAAAACTCAATAAGGTAAAAACTATGAAATACATATAAGATAAGGAAATGTTTCAAGTATCAATTTTAGGAGGAGAAAAATGAAGTTCAAAATTATTAACAGGCTATCCAGAAACAGTAATCCTCTCTTGAAAAAGAAAAAGAAGGACTGAAAAGCAATCCCTGAAAAGAAAAGAAATATATATATATATGATTGAAATATAATTCAGAAAAAAAAAACAAAAGTAAGTGAGGAGAAGCTTGAGGAGATGCCTTATCGAAAATTGGCTTCATTTGAATCAACCTATAGGGTAGACTCAATAACATTCTTGAACTTATATATATGAATTAATATTTTTACTGAATAGTGTTTTCATGAATTTCCTATCATCTGAACATCCTAAATAATTTAATATTGCAACTTATAGTCATTCTTGAAATAAATAGAAGACTAGAACTCTTAAACTTGATGACTAGATAGTCTTACATATATAGAGTTAACTCAATTATCTAAAAATCTTTCTAATAAACTTTACTATAATATTTATTTAAAATCAAACTCATAGTATTTCTGAATTAAAGATTTACTACAAATAATCATTACTTTTATGTAGTATCAAGATTACTTGAGGACAAGTAATAATTAAGTTTGGAGGATTTTTACCAAAGAAAGATATATTGAGAATTTCATACCAATTTTATATTAATTTTTTATGATATTTCACTTTAAAGAAATGTATTTTCTATGTTTTGTTGCATGTATGAAGATTTATAGATAATGAAGCAAAAAGATGAGAAAATGGGCGAATTTGGAACAAAAAGGACAAAAAGAGACAAAAATTGATCTTGCCCGTCGACGACGAGGAACAGGCCGCCGACGACGCATTTTTCTAGAGAATAAAAAAATATTATATGGGAGCCCATCGACGGCAAGATCGAGCCCTCCGACAGCGAGCCTTAGCAGTTGGCACATGTTCTAGAGGCTCGCCAACGGCGCCAACGAGCCCGTCAACGGCGAGAAGGTCAGTTCAATCAAGATTCATTGAATCTAGATGCTTTTTGAAGAGGTGTTTAAGCAACCTTTAGAAATATTTCTCCCTCTTTAAAAAGTGACGAATTTAGGCAGAAAGTGTGTCCTTTTTGAGTGTCTTATTAATGTCTCCAAAGTGTCATTAGTGTGTGTAAGTGTGTTCTAGAGTGTATAATAGTGAGTTTAGTTGAGTGTGTTGTACAAGAAGGAAGAGTCAGAGGAACTTCAAGGAGTCTGCTTGGAGAGAAAATTCGAGATAAGTTGTGTTTATTATTTTATAACTTTGATTTTATATATGAAATCCAAGTTTTGTGTTATTCTTCATATGCATTATGAGTAGTTTTCTCTGTCTTTCTCCTTGTTCTGAGATTTTGTGAAATGGAAAATTGAATTAGTTGTGCCTAAAATATTCAATAAAAATTGTGATAATCTTTTTACTTAATTCTTAATTTACTTTTAATCCAGCCAATTGATCTGTTAAAATACGTTAATTTAACAACTAAAGTAAAGATTACAGCCAAGATTTAGGGAGGTCAAAGTCCTTGAAAGGAGGGAGTAGAATTGGAGATTTTAGAGTGACAGACTAAAATCCTCAATTCGGTCCTATCGTTTGGGTGCTGAAGTGTAGATGTTAGCCCTCAGGTGAGGGGAACGTGGGAGCTCCGAAGTGAGAGCCGGTATCCTCCCAGCATAGCCGCAGATTCAGTATCCAAGCATAGGATTAGTCAATGTTCTTTATGCCTGGACCGAAGGGTAAAGAATAGGAATGCTCCTATTTGACACAATATAATTCTAAATAATTTAATTATCCATTCACTTAATTCTCTTAACAAGGAAGAAGATACTTTTTCTATATTGCAATTTTCCATTCAACATTAGTGGTAGAATTTAGTATAATTTTTCTTAATTTACGTTTACTAGATACTTATTTCAACTGTTGTAATTAGTTCGTAATTTCTAAACTTCCCTGTGAGATCGATATCCAGGACTCCATTAGAGCCCTGAATTAATTGAACGATACGTATACTTACGTTGATAAGGGGTGACGTTGCTATTATTGAATATATATATTTTACATTTGTTAACACTTATAACGTTAAGCATCACCATCGTGGGTCAGAGACCCAGCTCCAAGCCATCAAAACCAAATCGAATAAAATTCATGGCTCTGTGTCAATAAACAGGTTGATCTTTCAACACACAGAGAAAAGATTTGAAAGGAACTGGTAAGTATACCAAGCTGAAAAGACTCGACTTAGTAATAAGTCGAGGAAAGGATTTGAATTTCAGAAGAGTTTTAAACGGATTTCGATTTGAAGAAGAATTGAAAGATTTGAATCAAAGGATTCAGATTGAAATTCAATTCGAGATTTAGATTCGTTTTGTTTATTTTAGTGATCCGATTTCATTTTTGTTTATTTAAAGTTCACGTTATCTTGGAAATTGTTTTGACATTCAGATTTTCTTAAAAAAGTTCTTATTCATTTTCTTTTCTTTCTTCCTCTTTTTTCTTTATTGATTTATGTTCAATTTCGTTTTATCTTATCTATTTGTTTATTTCAAATAATTCTTCGTTCGAGGTTCATTCAAGTTAATGGCGTTTCTTAGTCAATTTGCACAAAAGGAATGAAGGCAAAATACGACACGGTCGTTTTCATTCAATTTGCTGAAAATACATCATATAGCTTGATCCAAAACATGATGATATTTTCCTTGAAATTTAGCATCTCATACAATCCACATAAATCCAAAAACAGATTGTGTAAGATTCTTGCAGGTTTCTTCCAAAAGCATCTGTCGAAATCCATGTATGAATAGTGAGACACATGGGTAATAACATCACCTTCTAAGACATCCTTGGCAGGAAATGCCTTTCGTATGTGCATTGGAGGTGTGTTATATTCCATGTAGCTCACAGCTCGTAAGGCTGGAGGCTCTCTAACTCTGGATCCAGTTGAAAGCGGAAGGTCATCTAGCTGGCGTCCATCCTCCTGAAAGTGATGGAGATTCGCTGAAAAGGTACGCCCGAGATGTAGTGCTTTGCTACGTCCGCTCCATTTCCTTTTAGCATCAAAACGGAACCTACCGGTAGAGGTATCTCCACTAGCCCTTGGAATTCTCCGGGGCCTGCTATCCGGAGGTCTGATCCTAACATGATGTTACACTGATTTACGAAGGACACCGTGCAGAAGGGTCTGACGAAATCATGATGATCTACGTGTGGCAGTATGCAGTCGCCTTCTTCATATATGTTGATAATGCAACTGTTGGGTATGCAATCTATAGGTGGTACCCGCCATGTCACCATCCTCTTAACCATCCTTTTGATGATTCTCGGCATCGAATCCACATCGCTGTGACGGAGAATCCATGTTGGATTTCCTTTCCTGTCCTCGGCAAAGTTGTAATAACATCCGCACTGGATTGTGACTCTTCCTTTTCCTTTCATCCACCTCCGGGGTTCTGAGTAGGTCTTTCCTCTTAAGCTACCCGCTTGGCTTAATTTTTGAAGATCGATGATGCAATCCACAATCTACTGCTGCTCGTAGTCTGAAAATACATCAGTATGTAGCTCAAGGCCCTCCAGGTTGTTGATCTTTTTGCCTCGAATTCTTTCGAAATATTCAAAGGTCTTCTTCTCAACTTTCTGCAGCCTCTCCAGCTCGTATTCTGGAATTATCTGAAGTCGTCGAGGTCTGGTAACGTACTGTGGGATGTATAGCTCAACCCCAACACGCTCTCCTATGTGTTTAATCTCCTCGGGGATAGTCTCTGTCAAGACATCCTTCGGGGTTGCTTTCACAATAATTTTCTTCGGAACTGGTATGTCTGCTTGACGTCGTGGCGCTGATTTTGTTTCTGCTCTTCTTGGAATTTCTTTTGTCTTCTCAGCTGTCCTTGGATCTGATCTCTTCTTTTCTGGTTCCTGCCGAACCAGTTTCTTCGATGTATTGGTACTGACGGTAGCAACTGTTTCTTTATGCTGGTCCACCGCTAGCTTGCTCAACATCCTGTGAATGCGGCGGTTCTTGTTTCTTAGCTGGGTCGGAGTGAGAGTAGCTCTCCTTACTTCTTGGACCTCTGTGGGCACGGTGCTGACAAGCCTGCCCTCTGTTGTAGTAACCATGGACTAGATTTTCTTGTCTGCTCCAGTCATCTTAGCAGCATTCACTTTCTTTTCTTATCAGTAGCTGGCTGACTCGGGCCACCCAATTTCATCTATGTCTGGCTGCGGAACTCTTCCCGGTCAATCGGGGTCCAATCAGCCTTCTCGTACTGTAGCCCGACCGGTGTGAAATCCGAGTCGATCTCAATCACGGCCCCATCCTTCATTCTTTCTTCATCAAGTGCTAGACTTACGCCATTCTTGAATTTCTGAATTAACCGCCCGTTCAACATTTCCTTGCAAAAATAAGGAAGGGATCAGGGGTTGTATCAAGAACGATAATAATAAGAAAATTTGTTCATTAAATGGAAGAATTTATTTATTTAGTTTGAGTTTTAATAAATGAAAAAAGATGAGGAAAACTAGGAATGAGTTTCAGTTTGAAAGGAAAGTTCAAAATTTACTATTCAAATGATTTCATTCACATATATATTTTTCTTTTTAACACATTCTTTTGTTCATCATTTTTTTTTATCAAATTTTGGGTTATGACCTAGTTATAAGTGATTATTGTGCCTGTGCTTCTAGGAATGAAACTTCATCTTTGAAGTTCACCCTTCGAAACATCAGGTTGCGTAATACTTCTTCAAATATCGTCCATTGATCGGAAGCATAGATCGTTCTCCACGGCAATTCACAAGCTGGTAGGAACCTCCTGAGTAGACTGTCTCGACCATGAACGGCCTCTCCTACGTCGATTCAAATTTACCTCCTATTTTACGGTGTGCAAGAATAGGTCTCTTGAGAACTAGAACCAAGTCACCGACTCTGAACGTCCTCGGGCGGACCAATTTATTGTGGGCCAAGATCATCTTGGCTTGATACAATTCCAAATTCTACTGTGCTGAAATTTGTTTCCCTTCCAAGCTTTCCAGTTCTTCCAATCTTAACCTGGCGTTCTCTTCTATAGTAATCTTATTCGCGACTGAAATTCTGAGAGACGGAAGCTGAACCTCCAAGGGCAAGACGGCCTCAGACCCATACACTAGAGCTTAGGGTGTAGATTGAGTAGGAGTTTTGAACGTCGTTCTGTAGGCCGACAATGCTTCTGATAACTTCTAGTGCCAATTTCTCTTGTTGTTGTCTAAAGTTTTCTTCAGGATCTGGACGAGAGTTTTATTAAATGCCTCAGCTAAGTAGTTTGCTCTTGGGTAGTAGATCCTTGAATAGCACCAGTCGATCCTGTGCCTTCCGATAAAATTGTTGATCTTCATGTTTCTGAACGCGGACCCGTTATCTGAGATAATTCTGCGCGGTACCCCGAAACGGTAGATGACTTGATTCTTGAAGAATTGCAACACGTGATGTGCCTTCACTTCTCTGAGTGGTACTGCTTCTGCCCACTTGGAAAAGTTATCTATCGCTGCAAGAATGAAATGATGTCCCCTCGAAGAAGACGATTCTATCGGACCCACGATGTCCGTGCCCCAATACTCAAACGGCCACGACGTGATTGTCGGATGTAGCATATTTGGAGGTTGATGTAGAATCACTCCATGCACTAGGCACTGGTGAAAGCTCTTGGCAACTTTTATGCAGTCGGTCTTCATTGAGGGCCAGTAGTACCCTAGTCTTTTAATCTTCATCTTCATCTTCGGACCTGACTGATGAGCGCCACAAAGTCCTGAGTGCACCTCTTTGACAATTTAACGAGCCTCAGACCCGCTCAGGCACCTTAGCCACATCTGATCGAAATACCTTCTGTATAAGGTATCATTTATTAATGCGTACGACAGAGTTCTTTTCTTGATCTGATGGGCTAATGACCTATCGTCCGGTAGGTTTTCTGTTTGCAGGTAGTCTATTCATGGCTGCCAACAATCTTCTGTAGTTTCTGCTGCTACTGCAACTGTTTCTTCTTCTTTTTTTGATCTGTGCATTGCATCCATGTCGAGTTGTGATAGGACCTATCGTCCTTGAATTGACATTTCAACTGATTCATCTTGTAAGCAGGAAAATTTTTTTGCGAGGCGGGCTAGTGCACACAAGGAAAAATTCGAGCTGGGGGGAGCAAGCACATTGATCGCTGAAAATTTTATTAAGAAATTCATACCTATTTTTGATGAAATTGCACTTTAAAGAAAGACATTTTCTTGATTTTATTGCAGGAATTGAGAATTTAGGTTATAAAAGCAAAAATCATAAAAAAGAGCGAATTTGGAGCAACAAGGAAGAAAATAATGAAATTTGTGCTGAGTCGCTGACGGCGAGATCAAGCCCGCCGACGGCGAGGCTACGAGGAGACATTTCTGAAGGAATTATAACTGTCTCGCCGACGGAGAGCCCGAGCCCTCCGACGGCGAGCTAGCGCGGTTTGAAGATCTTAGAAGCCTCGCCGACGGCGAGGTAGTTCATCGCCGACGGCGAGCTAGTTCAAATGGCTCTGATACATTGAACCTGGACACTTTTTGAAGGGATGCTTACACACCTCTTGGTCCTTTGCTCACCTCTATATATAGAGGCCGAAATTAAGTCTTAGTGTGTGTCTTAGTGAGTCTTTGAGTGTTATAAGTGAGTTATTTTGAGTCTTTAGTGAGTATTTAGTGAGTTAGTGAGTTTTTAGTGAGTCTTCGTCATCTTGGAAGGAAGAGTCGAAAGAAGCTATGAGAGTGCGTCGGGGATAAATTGAGATAAGTATTTGTATTTATTGTTTTTAACTTTAAATGAAATCCATGCTTAGTTTAGTTCCCATGCATTACGAGTAGTTCATTAGTCTTTCTCCTCGTTATGAAATTAAGTGACTTGATGAACTAAAAATAGAAGTACTTTTATATATTAATAAATTGTGATAATTTTTACTTAAAACTTAATTTACTTTCAAACTGGCTATTTGAAATGTTAAAATGTGTTGATTATCAACTATAGTAAAAATTACATTTGATATTCGGGGAATTCAAAAGCCTTGGAAGGAGGGTGCAAATAAATAGGGAAATAATATCACTGGGCGTAGAATTGAGCATTTTAGTGTGACAGACTAAAATATTCAATTCGGTCCTATTGTTTGAGAGCTGAAGTGTAGATGTTAGCCCTCGGGCGAGGGGAACGTGGGAGCTACGAAGTGGCGGTCGGTATCCTCCCGGCTAGCCGCGGATTCGGTAATCAAACATAGGATTAGTCAATATTCTTTACACGTGGACCAAAGGGTAAAGAATAGGAATGCTCCTATTTGTCACAATACCTTAAAATTATCTATTTAAATTCATCAATCACTTAAATTTCTAAACAAGGGGAAAGATAATTTTTCTGAGTAGTTAAGACTTATTTAGCAATTAGTTTAATTTCCTGCACTTTCAATACGTATTAATTTTCTACTTAGTTAAGTTACCTAATTGAAATACTTAGTTTACTTTATTGTGCTTAAATTTAGAATTCCAAATTTTCGTATACTAGTTTTTTTATTATTATTATTTTAAAATTAGCTGTTATTTTATTTTCTCTTTCCCTGTGGGATCGATAACCAGGACTCCACTAGAGCCCTGTATTACTTGATACGATACGTATACTTGCGTAGCATCCACAACATAAACAATTACAATTCTATACATATAATATAGCGGGGTCAAGTTTTAGGCTTCATTGCAATTAAATTAAAATATCATAATATAAAATTGTGGTCCAAGTTTTTGGCGCCGTTGCCGGGGAAAGTAAGAAAAATTTACTAGAGTAACGGACTATTTTAAAATAATCATAATAAATAAATTAATATCTATTCTAAAATTGTATGCGCAAATTTGGAAACGAAAATTTAATACCTTACGATTATGAATTAGAGCGTACAATTAAAAGAATTAGAAAACAAAAGAAACAAATAATAAATTTAACACGAATGACGAATATTCACGAAATTTAAAATATGAACCAACAAAGACAATTAAGAGATTATGCCAACCCTACATCGGATGAAATTCATTTAACTATTCAAAACCACTGATGTAGTTGCTTAATTCATTTGAACTTAAACTCGCAATTATCCAAATGGTACAAAACAATCAATTTAGTGGTTCACCTACTGAAGATCCTAACTTACATCTTGCTAGTTTTCTAGAACTTTGTGCTACTTTTAAATATCAAGGAGTATCCGACGATGCTTATAAGACTTAGACTTTTTCCTTTTTCATTAAGGGATAAGACTAAAAATGTGGTTGAATTTGTTAGCACTTGGATCTATTAAAACTTGGGGAGAATTATCACAAAAATTTCTATCCAAATATTTTCCACCATCTAAAACTGCTAAGTTTAGAAATGATATAACTTCATTTTGTCAGTTAGATGGAGAATTAATATATGAATCTTGGGAGAGATTTAAGGAACTTCTTAGGAAATGCCCACATCATGCATTACCGGATTAGGTCGATTATTCAAACCTTTTATAATGGATTAGTAGGATCTTTAAGATCAATCATCGATGCTTCTGCTTGGAGGTTCATTAATGTCTAAACCATTTGATGAAGCTTATGCACTAATCGAAGAAATGACAACAAATAATTTCCAATGGCTCGTCGATAGAGTAAATCCGAAAAGATAGCCGGCATTCATGAAAACGATGCAATATCTATGTTAGCTTCTCAAATTGCTGCTATATCTAAGAAATTATATCATTTTGGAATGAACTACTCTCCTACTCTAGAAGAAAACTCATCTGAACAAATCATAAAATCTCAATCTAATTATGAAACTTTAAATGCTATTAATAATAGAACTAATAACTCTTATTCAAACTATTATAATCCTGGTTGGAAAACTCATCCAAATTTTAATTGGAATAACACATCTAATCAACAATGGATGAATCAACCTAATCAAGCAAATCGAAACTATAAACCTAATTACCCACCTGGATTTAATAACAATAACCCTCAATTTAAAGATAAGAAATTATCTATGGATAAATTAATTTTGAATATGGGTCATCAACTACAAAATCAAGGAAATCAACTACAAATTCAAGGAACATCTATTAAAAATATCGTAACTCAACTTGGACATATTGCTACTGCGCTAAATAATAGAATACCTGGAACTTTTCCTAGTAATGTGGAAATAAATCCTAAAGATCAAGGAAAAGAACAAATTAAAACAATACAACTAAGGAGTGGAAAAGAATTAGAACCTCAATTTCAAAAAGAACTTGAAAGCCAAAAAGAGGAAGTGGAAATTGAAAAGGAAACAATTCAACAAGATTCAAACTTAGAACATCCTTTAATACCTATGAAAATTTCTGTTGAAAAACCTCCACCACTATTTCCTCAACGACTAGCTCAACATAAAAAAGATAAACAATTTGCTAAATTCCTTGAAATATTAAAGAAATTAAAAATCAATATACCTTTTGTCGAAGCTTTAGATCAGATGCCAAATTATGTAAAATTTATGAAAGATATTCTAAATAAGAAAAGAAAATTCACCGATAATGAAACGAGTCGCACTTAGTGAAGAGTGTAGTGCTTATTATTCGAAGAAGCTTCTGAAAAATTGAAAGATCCTGGTAGTTTCACTATACCTGCTGCTATAGGAGAAAAATTTTATGGAAAAGCTTTGTGTGACTTAGGAGCAAGCATCAATCTAATGCCTCTATCGATTTTTAAGAGATTAGGATTAGGAAAAATTACACCTACTTCAGTAACCCTTCAATTAGCTGATCGTTCGATTACCAATCCTAAGGGAGTTGTTGAAGATGTGTTAGTAAAAGTGGATAAATTTATCTTCCCAGTAGATTTTATTGTTTTAGATATGGAAAAAGATAAAGAAATTCCTATCATTTTAGGAAGATCATTTTTAGCTACTAGAAAAGCTATGATTGATGTTCAGAAAGGAGAATTAACTATGAGAGTAAATGACCAAAAATTTACCTTTAATATTGCAAAATCAATGAAATATCCTGCGCTAGAAAAAGATGATGAATGTTTTCGGATGGAAATACTTGAACATTTACAACAAGAACATTTTAAGGAATATTACGAAGATAAATTAGAAAAAGAAAACACTCGAATTAATTAAAGATAATAATGAAGAACTAGATTATATTCGGGAAAGATTTGAATTTTTGGATAATACCGAAAACACCGACAAGAATATAGTTCCATCAATTATTAAACCTCCCGAACTTGAGCTAAAAATATTACTCGATCATTTGAAATATGCTTATTTAGGTAATTCTTCAACTTTACCAGTTATTATTTCATCTGCATTAAACGAATCTCAAGAACAAAAACTTTTAGAAATTTTAAAAAAATATAAGAAAACTTTTTGTTGGACTTTAGCTGATATTGAAGGATTAGTCCTTCAATCTGTATGCATAGAATTATTTTAGATGATGAACATAAACCTAAAGCAGATCCCCAAAGGAGATTAAACCTGATAATGAAGGAGGTAGTTAAGAAAGAAATTTTAAAATGGTTAGATAATGGTATCATATATCTTATATCCGACGATGCTTGGGTAAGCCCAATTCATCGTGTTCCTAAGAAGGGAGGAGTGACCGTCATCGCCAATGAAAATAACAATCTTATTCCTATAAGACAAGTTACTGGTTGGCGTATATGTATTGATTATAGGAAATTAAATACCGCCACCAGGAAAGATCACTTCTCTTTACCATTTCTAGACCAGATGTTAGATAGATTAGCAGGACATAAGTATTTTTGTTTTCTAGATGGATACACCGGTTATCATCAAATACAAATTGCTCCTGAGGATCAAGAGAAAACTACATTTACTAGTCCTTATGGAACTTTCACTTTTCGAAGAATGCCTTTTGGATTATGTAATGCACCAAGCAACATTCCGGAGATGTATGATGTCTATATTTAGTAAGTTAATTGACAATGGAATAGAAGTATTTATGGATGATTTTTCTGTATTTGGAACATCATTTGACACATGCTTAACTCATCTTGAAAAAGTATTAGAAGTATGTGAGAAAACAAATTTAGTTCTAAATTGGGAGAAAAGTCAATTTATGGTTGCGGGCGGCATTGTATTAGGGCATAAAATTTCGGAAAAAGGCATGGAAGTGGACCCTACAAAAATTCAAGTTATAGCTAAATTACCACCTCCAACTACGGTAAAAGGGGTAAGAAGTTTTCTTGGACATGCTTGATTCTACAGACGCTATATAAAAGATTTTTCAAAAATTACTAAACCTCTATGCCAACTTCTCGAAAAGGATAAGAAATTTGAATTTACTATCGAATGCCTGAATGCTTTTGAACTCTTAAAAGAAAAATTAATTACGGCATCTATAATAGTTTCACCTAGCTCAGGAGAAACCATTTGAGCTTATGTGTGATGCTAGTGATTATGCTTGTAGGAGCGATTCTTGGGAAAAGATATGAAAAGATTTTTAAAGTTATATACTATGCTTAGTAAAACTCTAAATGATCTTTGAAATAAATTATACGATTTACGAAAGAGAATTATTAGCGGTAGTATATGGTTTTAATAAATTTAGACCTTATCCGATTGGAACAAAATGTATCGTGCATACCGATCATTCTAGCTATCAAATATTTAATGCAAAAGAAAGATTCCAAACCAAGATTAATTAGATGGATGCTATTAATGCAAGAATTCGATTTTGAGATCGTTAATAAGAAAGGAGCTGATAATCAAATTGCGGATCATTTATCAAGATTAGAAAATCATGAACTATATGATATTGAAAATGAAATTATAGACAGTTTTCTTGATGAACAACTATATAATATCAATGAATGGAAAATACCATGGTATGCTGATATAGTAAACTATATAGTTAGTAATATTTTACCACCTATGCTAACTTTGCAACAACAGAAAAAATTCATCCATGATACGAAAACCTATTTTTGGGATGAACCATATTTATATAAGCTATGTAAGGATTTAATTATTAGAAGATGTGTACCTTATGAAGAAAGCTGAACCAATTATTCAAAAATGTCATGATTCGATTTTGGAGGACATTTTAGGATCGATAAAACTGCTTATAAGATTCTACAATCTAGATTTTACTTGGCCTACTCTATTTAGAGATGTATACAGATATATTAAAACTTGCGATAAATGTCAAAGAGTAGGAAATATATCTAGAAGAAACGAAATGCCTCTAAATTTTATATTAGAAGTTGAAATTTTTTATGTTTGGGGATTAGATTTTATGGGACCTTTTATTCCTTCGTTTGGAAACTCATATATATTAGTAGTTGTTGATTATGTTTCCAAATGGATTGAAGCACAAGCTTTACCTAGCTGTGATACTAAGAGTGTTTCAAAATTTCTGATGAAAAATATTTTTACTAGATTTGGAATGCCGAGAGTAATTATCACTGACGGAGGAACTCATTTTAGAAATAAATACATTTACTAACTAGTAGAAAAATACAATATTACTCATAAGATAGCCACTGCTTATCATCCACAGACTAGCGGATTAGTCGAAGTATCTAATCGTGAGATTAAACATATTTTAGAAAAATCGTAAACCCAAATAGGTTAGATTGGTCTATTAGATTAGACACTCGCATTATGGGCTTATAGAATCTGCTTATAAAACTCCGATTGGAATGACTCCTTACAGGCTTATATATGGAAAAACATGCCACTTACCTGTTGAATTAGAATATAAAGCATATTGGGCGATTAAAGAATTTAATTATAATATGAAGGAAGCTGGTGAGAAGAGATTGCTACAATTAAATGAATTGGAAGAATTAAGAAATGAATCATATGATAATGATCGGATTTATAAGGAAAAGATGAAGTTATGGCATGATCGGAAGATTAATCGGAGAAATTTTGAACCGGGACAGGAAGTTTTGCTATATAATACTAGATTGAAATTATTTCTCGGAAAATTGAAGTCTTGATGGTTAGGACCTTTCACCATAACTCAAATATTTTCATACGGAACTATAGAAATCGAAGATCCAAAAACTGGACATAAATTTAAAGTTAATGGACATAGATTAAAACCATATTTTGAAAGTATAAGACCTAACTATAAAGAGGTTTTAATGCTTAGTTGACCTGATTAATAATTGAAATTAGGTCGGGCTGACGATATTAAACCAAGCGCTTTATGGGAGGCAACCCATATCAGTTATCTATTTTTATTGTATCTTAAAAGTTAGTTTATATTAATGAAACTTTACTACTCATTTATTATTAAGAATCATCACATATACGAACCATTATGATGAGAAAAGAAATTATTCGATTTAGAGCAAAATTGGACATTATTTTGGAATCTCGCCGACGGCGAGGTCGATACTCGCCGACAGCGAGGTTCGCGCCTAAATTAATATCGGTTTATTTATCGAGCTCACCGACGGCAGAAACGTCCCGCCAACGGCGAGAACACCGAAAGGCGGTTTATAAGCCGAGTCGCCGACGGCGAGAAACTTCTCGCCGACGGCGAGGAAGTTATAAAGATGAGTTATTTATACTTTGAATGCCGATCCGGACGGTTTTAACACCAAATCCTTAGTGAAAACCCATTCTTAATTCATTCTAAATCTGCCTTCTTCACTATAATTCCTTCCATTCACCATAATGGCCTCCAAATTCTTAGATTCCTCTAAATGCGGAGTGTTTAACCGGAGGAAATTTGTGAGTGCGGAAGCGCGACGGATCTTCGACAAGGTTTTGGTAAAGAAAAGAGTTATCAAGGAACGGGGATTTGTCAATCGAGGATTAGAGAATTCCACTATGAAGATAGAAGAAATGATCGCGCAGCGGCACTGGGAGGAATTTTGTTACACTACGTCTGTTGTTGTTATTCCAGTTGTGAAAGAGTTCTACTCTAACTTACATGCGATCAACAATGGGAATATCTATGTCCGAAGAAGATGGGTGACGTTTACTCCATCAAGAGTAAATGAATTATTCTCTATAGAAAACACCCCGGTATGTCACTATTCAAAATTTGTGCCTTCTCGATATAATATGAATGAGATATTTCGATATCTGACTGATGAACCGGAAGATTGGGAAATGCGTGAAGACGGGTATGTTAGTTTCTCTGCATCACTTTTGAATCTTGTCTCAAAGCATTGGCACTTTTTCATCTCATCTAAATTGTTACCTACTATGAGGGTAAACAAGGTTTCGAAAGAATGCGCTATATTGAATTATTGTATTCAAATTGGATTGCTTATTGATGTTGGATCAATAATTGTTAAGTACGTATGGGTTTAATTGTGCATGGGTCGGTTCACGGACTAGGACACCCATCTACTTATTTTTGCATTATGCGATCGGTACCGGGTTTCTTATGAAGCTTGGGAAAAGGTTATGTTACCTTGGAAGCCGCTTGATCCTACAGATATGTTCCCTACTTTGGACAATAATGAAGACATTACATTCATCTCTGATAGAGCTTCACAGAATAATCCTATAGCAAGGCCTATTTCAGATAAAACAAAGTTACTTATGAAGAAAATTAATGGAATGGAGAAAGAACTGCAGAATGTGAGAGATTTAATCGACAATATATCTGATTTATTTGATCACATTGACTGGAGAATGAAGGAACACTTTGATCATTCTGGACACCTGGAAGCTAGCTTTCTTCATTTACTGAGACAGAAGGGTTGGATCACTGAAGAATCTGCGGAGTTTCCCTTCGGGCCTTTCTATAACTTATTTGTGCATCATCGTCATATCGGAAATATCGAAGAAGATGAAGATTCGACCTTGAAGAGTAGTAGTAAAGATTTCTATAGTATGTTTGAATTTATGTTATTTGATTTGATTTAGATTTTATTATGTGTGGAGTGATGATTTGAATATCTCGAAACTTAATTGAGATATGTGTCATAGTTTTGTATCGGCATTTAGTGTGTCGTGGATTGGTTTGTGATGCTTGATTAGTAGTAAGAATTGAAGTTGGAAGTTTGATTATAGAGTTAAAATTATGTTAGTTTGTACATCTCATGGATTTCAATATTAAAGTTAATTTGTTGTGTTGTGTGAATTTGTTTGTGTATAAGTAGCTAATCTTCATATTAAATTAATAAATGATGTGATCAAAAATATAATATAAGGCAAATCAAGGACAAAAATGAGTGACGAATTTCAGAAATTTAAAATTTTTGGAATCTCGCCGACGGCGAGAAAAATCTTGCCCACAGCTAGATCGATCTCGCTGACAGCGAAGAATTTCTCGCCGACAGCGGATTTTTTCCGAGAGTTTTTGGTTCTGAAATATATTAGCTCGCCGACGGCGAGAAAAATCTCGCTGACAGCGAGGTCGGGAAAAACATATATTTTGACCGGTCAAAAACACTATTCATCATCCCCAACCTCTCATTTTCGCAAAAACCGACCTAGGGCTTGAGAGATCTTGGATTTGAAGCGATTTCAACACTTTTTGCCACCGGATTTCATCTTCCCTTGGTAAGAGCTTCACTCCTATGCAAAAATTTTTTATTTTCACCATATATTTTCACCACATTGCAAATTTTGGGAAAAATCAAAATGTGGAAGAAATATTCGGTGGAAATCCATGGAATTTGATTTAAATTGCTTATAAATGTTGTAGGAAGCCTTCTTAGTATTATTTTTAAGTTTATTGAAAATTTTCATGATTTTCACAGATCGATCGTATGGCTCCACGACAAAAACGTCGAGTAGAATTCGACAAAAACTGATTCATCGATGCACGAGCACGAGGCTAAATATTTTGAAAACATACAAGGAAGAAAGTGCATTGCGGATCGGGTATTCAAAAATCCGGGAGGAGAAGTAGAGCGGATTATTAAGGAATGAGGTTGGGAGAATTTCTGTTACGTTCAATATAGAGCAGCTGTAGAAGTGGTTAAAGAATTTTATGCCAATTTGACTGCCGCTGAAGATGCACCGGTAAAGGTACGAGGTTTTTTTGTAGATTTCGATGTCGCAGAATTAACGCGTTCTATGAAGTTCATGACTCGTACTTTAGCGAGTATGAAACTTTTGGAACGATGGAAGGACCACCTGGAGGAAGTCATTAGCTTTCTCATCGATGGAATCCGAGTTTGGAAAATTAAGCGAGCGAGGAAAGAGTGAATTTTCCTCTTTCTAAATTAAATGCGATCTCAAAGCCTGGCATTACTTTATTTGTTCTACTCTGTTACCCACATATCACCACAGTGAGGTAACACGAGATAGAGCAATTCTGAATTTCTGTATTCAGAATAACAGAAGCATCAACATCGGGAGAATTATTTATCAAAACATCCTGGCCACTCCTCGAAATGAGAGTGGAGCTGGATTGGGACACCCTGGATTAATTTTTGCACTCTGCCAACTCTCTGGAGTTGAGGCTAGAGATGATGAAGAATGGGTGGAACCTATGAAACCACTCATAGTCGCCAACATTAAGAAGTATGAATCTCATGAAGGGTGGAGATCGGGAGTGAGAAGTTATTTCACTCGGTCGAGTAGAGATATACCCTCTACTAGCTATGAACCTCCTGAGCCTACCACCCCTACCCTACAAGATCCGATGAATGAATTGACCTGCATAGGAGGAGTTTTGAGCAGTTTGGAGAAACAATGGGGAGAAGATTTGATCATTTTGATCAAAGGATTGATAATCTAGAGAGGAGACATGATTATGATAGTGAATACCTCCAGTGACATTCAGAATACGAAATTGCATACTATGAAGCTGAACGTTGTCATAGGAGTGGAGATTTAGATGTTGTCTTTCCAGAATGCCCCAGGTATACTCAGTATCATCCTGCTCAGTCTTCTCAGCCTACAGATCAAGGAGGGGATGATATAGTTTGGGACTTTGATGCTTGAAGATTAGGACTTTATTTATTTTATTTGTTTGGTGTAAGTTATTTTGAGGACTTTATATGTTTGTAATATTCAGTACTTTATATTTTGAGACATTGGATGTTAGTTAGATTAATTTGCTTGAATTGTTATAGTAGTTAGTTTTTGTTTTTGTGTTAGTTAATTGCATTTATTTTTATGTTAAATAGGATGATAGTTTTCTTTAGTATGTTTTTATTTTATTTTGTATTGTTTTAAGTTTTTAAAATTGTTAATTTGTTAGTTCAATTGTTTTTAATATGTAGTAATTCATATGTGTAGTGTAGAGTTATTTTAATTGTCGTGTTTAATACTTATCTCAGATTTTATCCCTGTATTTTCTTTAAATTGCTATATATATATGGAGAATACTAACAGTACAGGTTCAATGAAAAATGAAAAATGCCTGCAAAAATTTCAAAAAAAAAAAAGAAATACCTAAACTTCAAAGGTATGATTTATTTACTTTCCTCCTTTTTCATTATTTAGATTAGATATAAAAATTTAAGTTTGGGAGGGGAGTAAAATACAAATTTAGTTATTAACTTGTTCTCAATTTCTATTTTTCAAATTATTATAAAATGATTTTTATAGCAAATTTTTCGATTTAATTAATATGAATTATTTTATTTAATTATTATAAAAGGTTAAATGAAATATTTCTAGTGCTTTAATTGATTAAATAGAATAAAATATTTGGTTAAAGGGAATAAGAATATAGTAAACTATTTTTAGTAAGGAAAACTATATTCTAAAATTAAAATTCTTAAGTATTCAAGTGAAAAAGAAAAGATTGAAAATCAATGAAGTAAAAACTATGAAGTATATATAAGCTAAGAAATATTTCTAAGTTTCAAATTTAGGAAGATGAAAATGAAGTTCAAAATTATTAACAGGCTCTCCAGATACAGTAATCCTCATTAAAAAAAAAAAGAAATTCATACCTATTTTTGATGAAATTGCACTTTAAAGAAAGGTATTTTCTTGATTTTATTGCAGGAATGAAGAATTTAGGTTATAAAAGCAAAAATCATAAAAAGGAGCGAATTTGGAGCAAAAAGGAAGAAAATAATGAAATTTGTCTTCGAGTTGCCGACGGCGAGATCGAGCCCGCCGACGGCGAGGCTACGAGGAGACATTTACGAAGGAATTATAACTGTCTCAGCGACGACGAGCACGAGCCCGCTGACGGCGAGCTAGCGCGGTTTGAAGATCTTCAGAAGCCTCGCCGACGGCGAGGTATTTCGTCGCCGACGGCGAGCTAGTTCAAATGGCTCTGATACATTGAACCTGGACACTTTTTGAAGGGATGCTTACACACCTCTTGGTCCTTTGCTCACCTCTATATATAGAGGCCGAAATTAAGTCTTAGTGTGTGTCTTAGTGTGTGTCTTAGGGAGTCTTTGAGTGTTATAAGTGAGTTATTTTGAGTCTTTAGTGAGTATTTAGTGAGTTAGTGAGTTTTTAGTGAGTCTTGTTGTACTGGAAGGAAGAGTCAAAGGAACTGCGAGGAGTACGCAGGGATAAATTGAGATAAGTATTTGTATTTATTGTTTTTAACTTTAAATGAAATCCATGCTTAGTTTAGTTCCCATGCATTACGAGTAGTTTATTAGTCTTTCTCCCTGTTATGAAATTAAGTGACTTGATGAACTAAAAATAGAAGTACTTTTATATATTAATAAATTGTGATAATTTTTACTTAAAACTTAATTTACTTTCAAACTGGTCATTTGAAATGTTAAAATGTGTTGATTATCAACTATAGTAAAAATTACATCTGATATTCGGGGAATTCAAAAGCCTTGGAAGGAGGGTGCAAATAAATAGGAAATAATATCATTGGGCGTAGAATTGAGCATTTTAGTGTGACATACTAAAATATTCGATTCGGTCCTATTGTTTGAGATCGAAGTGTAGATGTTAACCCTCGAGCGAGGGAACGTGGGAGCTACGAAGTGGCGGTCGGTATCCTCCCAGGCTTAGCCGTGATTCGATAATCAGAACATAGGATTAGTCGATATTCTTTACACGTGGACCAAAGGGTAAAGAATAAGAATGCTCCTATTTGTCACAATACCTTAAAATTATCTATTTAAATTCATCAATCACTTAAATTTCTAAACAAGGGGAAAGATACTTTTTCTGAATAGTTAAGACTTATTTAGCAATTAGTTTAATTTCCTGCACTTTCAATACGTATTAATTTTCTACTTAGTTAAGTTACCTAATTGAAATACTTAGTTTACTTTATTGCGCTTAAATTTAGAATTCCAAATTTTCGTATACTAGTTTTATTATTATTATTATTTTAAAATTAGCTGTTATTTTATTTTCTCTTTCCCTGTGGGATCGATAACTAGGACTCCACTAGAGCCTCGTATTACTTGATACGATACGTATACTTGCGTAGCATCCACAACATAAACAATTACAATTCTATACATATAATATAGCGGGGTCAAGTTTTTGGCTTCGTTGCAATTAAATTAAAATATCATAATATAAAATTGTGGGTCACACATGGATAACGTCAATGATACAGATCAAATTTCACGATGAAAAAGTTCATAACAAATAGGAATTGTGTGTATTTAGCATAAAAAAACATACACACAGCTAAACACGTCTTGTGTGAACACCCAAATAGGAATCAAGGATGAAAAATTCATCAAGTGGCCAAGACCGATAAAAATCTAGTTGGTGGAGAGCAGTCTTAATATTGCAATTTCTACAAAGCGAAAGGGCATTCAACATGAAAATGTTTTTAATTAAAGGAAGAAATTGAACGTCTGAACGCCACAGTCACTTATGTCATCACTTATAAGAACGAGGTGACGTGAACCAAAATAAAATCATTGAAGTTATCAAATGAGAAGTCAAACTCCAAATTATTTAATTAGAGTAGAAGACTGGCATATAAACTCCAAATTTTATTCCAGCATAATTTTTCATGTTCATTTAAACTGTCGTTCAGTAAAATTTTCTTATTTTCTTATGAAAGATTTTTGTGTAGAAAGTCCCTTTGAGGGCAAACAAAATACAAAATCTCCACCAATATCCCTGGAAGTCGAGCCGAGAGGTAGTCGATCGCCAAATCAGAAATTGTCGGTCACCGGAATAAGAATCTCATCACTCGGTTTAAAAAAAATTTAATATATATATATATATATATATATATATATATATATATATATATGGAAAGTAATGTTTTGATTTTTGAAAATATGAGACGAAAACGATCCCAGATCCTTAATAGTTTAAATAAATAAATCATACACCGCAAGTCATGCTCATATCCAAGGGTTGGACACATTACCTGATAGTGAGACTCAATTAAATAGATTAATAGATTTATGACACCCGTTTGGTCTACGAACTAATTTTATGTTGATCGACAAGTTCCCCTATATAATACAAAAGAATTAGGCAGGGTTTATATTATTTGGGTTCTAAAGTTCCCTATAAAGGCAAGCCCTTATAGTTAATTACATCTTAAATGATCGAAGTCACTCAAGAAAACTCTCGATAAAGCTCAATGGTTTTGCTCTAAAGAATTTCAAAGTTTAAGGTTTTCAGAGTTGAACGTCAGAAATTCAAAGGGGAATGGTTCAAGTAGGAATCATTATTTTTAAGAATCCAAAGGAATGAGAGGTAGGGGACGTCACGGATGCAGAGGAGAACCCTGGTGATTTCCCAAACTATCATATTGTGTGGCTTTAATTTTGGAAGTGATATTAGATGTTTCATCCTGCCAATTTTATTATTTAGGGCTTACATTTGCATGATACTGATCATTCAGATAGCCTGGAAGATAGGAACATTTATGTCATAACAAACGACAACCTCAGAACCTAAGACGAGTTAGGACTTATATTGCATAACATTCAGAGTCTAAATAGATAAAATGAAGGTTTATGTTTTACTAGGCAAACCACCTCAAAGTCTTATGACTTGTTGTTTATTTCTAAGGAAGGTTTCCTGTTGTAGATCCACTTTGCTTCATCGTCGTGCTGCCCACTGTGTTTTCTCCAAGCTCTTCGTTGTAGCTGGTTTAGTTGTAGAAGTGTCAAATTGAAGGGATGAGAAAAGTGTAATGTTCTGGAGTTCAAGTTCTGTTTTGTTGTCATTAGGTGTCTTAATTAAGGGGAAATATTTAAGTTGATTAAGCGATACCGGTTATTATCTCACGGTTCCCTCGTTCCGGAACCACTATTTTCTTCGACTTCACTTAGTCTAGATAAATTTACTAAACTCAAATGAATGAGTTTCATAATTTCATCCGGACTATGGGAAATCTCATTAGCAACCGTAGGTTACCTCTTCTGAGGGATTTTAGATCATCCAATAGAGATGTTTTAATTTAATTGCAATTGTTATTTTGTTGTTGGGTTTGTGATTAAATTTTGAGTTGTCTTATATTTTGATTGTTGTGGCGGAGAATTTAATTTTTGTTTTATTTTATTTTATTTTATTTTTTGACTATCCTAAAAGTTTCAGTTTTGACATGTAGGAAGAAGTAAAGCATTTAATAAATAAAGCAGTATAAATTACAATAAATAAATGCGTACCTGACAGTCTTCGAGTACATCCGCTGAAATGTTTAACATTTAAAGCAGGTATAGAAGTGTTGATTGAAGTTCAGAGGTTTAAGTCCAACAAGGGATCCTATCTCACAACTTGGTAGGTCCCTAAGATATGTTAAGGATGATTTTCTTGATCAAAGAACAATTAAATCCAATTGTTCTTTTATAATAACCCATTAGATTCAGGAACTGCTCGGGGCATAACTCTGAACATCTTTCTCAAAGATTTGATCCACTTAAAGTTTATTTGGTCTCCTCATATTGTTCAATTAATCACCCATACTCAATTATGGTTTATTAATACTCTTTTAATTTTTTCTCAATGAACTTAGACGTTTTGATTATCCCTTAAGTGGGGTAATAAGCAAAACTCTTTTTTAGTCAAGAGTATTCTTAGGCAACCCCAAAGATGTAATTAATTCAGTGGGATATGTGCCCTTAGGAGCACTGTGGACCCTAGAACAGACAATCACACATGAATCTCTGGTTATTGGGAGTCTAAGTAAGCATTCTTTCGTGGATATTAGTCCAAGTTGCCTCCACCCGATCATGTTTGGCGGGCATACTTGACCTATCCTTATTAGATTTATTAAAAGTAGGATCTTCATGTTCTCTTTCTCTTTGTTTGTTTCCTTCGTTGTATTTCCATGCTTTTTCAGTTTCTTTATTCCTCAAATCATTCTGATGATCCATAAGAGATACTTATTCGGAAAAGGGAATTATATGAAAATAGACAAGCTAGTGACTCTTTCAAAATAAAAAAAAAGAAGAAAAGAAACAAAAAACAATCCGTTAGGCCCCTTGGAACTTTAGCACAACATATATATTGCTCATTGAGATATCCTTGCGATAAATACTAGCTGTCAAATCGTGACCGATAGAGAATCAGTCAACTAAGGAGCCAGTTTCATCCTCGAGATGGTTAGAAAGAACCTGCAAATACAACATGATCCAATGTGTTGTGACATTGTATGGTGCCATCACGAAATAACACATATTTGTCATAAGTATACAGTGGTGTATTCTAAGGATGAATGCGCCTACACTGTTGTGATATACATGTGAAACAAACAATAAAATTTGGCCTTGCTTACATTATCACGACAGCTATATAGGTCAATGTTGGCATATTTTTAGATTTTAAGATATATATATATATAGTTTGAAAAGTAACATTTGATTTTTGAAAATAATTTTAAGTTTGAAAATTTTAAGATATGAAATTAAACCGATCTCACATCCCAAATAGTTTATATAAACGAGCACCGCACCACAAACCATGTATCTATCCCGAAGAATAGACACACTGTTTGATGATGGGGCTCGATTAAATAAACTAGAAGATTTGTGACATCTGTTTGGTCTGCGAACCAATTTTATAAGCCGACATGTTCTCTTGCTTAATATAAAGGAATTAAGCAGGGTTTATATTACCTGGGTTCTTAAAGTTCCCTATAAGGGCAAGCCCCTATAGTTAATTACATCATAAATGACGGGAATCATTTAAGAAAACTCTCGATAATGATCAGTGATTTTGCTCTCAAGAATTTCAAAGTTTAAGGTTTCAAAAAAATTGGATTTTGGAGATTTCAATAGGGAATAGCTCAAATTTGGAACGGTTTATTTTTAAGAGTCAAAAGGAAAAGAAGTAAGGGATGTCACGGACCCGAAGTGAACTTCGGTGACTTCCCGGCTATCTTATCCTTTGGCTTCAATTAGAGGATTTATTTAATGTTGTAATCCCGCAAATTCTAGTTAATTAGGGCTTATATTTGTATGACATAATCATACAAACAACCTCGAAGATATGAGGGTTTATGTCGCACCAAACGACTACCTCGGAGTCCTAAGACCGGTTAGGGTTTAATTTGCACAATATGATTTGTGCAAATGCCTAAAGAATAGTTAATGATTTATGTTGAACTTAGCAAACTACCTCGAAATCCTATGACTTGGTTATTTAATTCTAATAAAGGTTTTGCTGAAGTAGACACAAGTTTTGCTGATGAAGATGACGTGCTGCCCACTGTGCTCCAAGCTCCTTGTTGTTGCAGAGGTTTGGTTTTAGAAGGTGACAATCAAGAGATGAGAGAAGTGTTTTGGTTTAGAAAAGTTGAAAATTGAGATGGCTTAATGTCTTAATTAAAACAAATCTTAAAGTTGATCAAGCAGAACCGGATAAGATCCCAAGGTTCCGTCATCCTAGTACTGTTATTTTCATCGGATTCACTTAGTCCAAATGAGTTTGCTAAACCCAACTGAATGAGTTCCACATCTTCATTTAGACCGTGGGAAATCTCATTAGCAACATGTGGGTTACATCATCTGAGGGATTCCCGATCATCCAACGAAACATTTTAATTTTAGTTGTAATTGCAGTTTTATTTTCGTTGGTGATTAAATTTTGAGTTGTTTAAACATCCTGGGTTCGATCATTTTCATGCATTTGTAAATACAGGGAAGTAAGATATTTAATAAATCGTTGAATGTAAATTGCAATAAACTTAAATGCATACCTGGTAGGCACTTCCATCATTTTCACCTGCACTTAAAACACATGTTAAAGAAATTATATGTTTGCAGCAAATACCTAGGTAAAGCTAAGGAAAGGTTCTGATTGTCTACCAAAATCCTAATCCTATTGCTAGTCAATTTCTATGACGTCTAGGTTCTTATGTTTTGTTAAGGATGATTTTCTTCACCAAAGAACAATGAAGTCTCACTATTCTTTTAAAACATCCCATCAAGTTAGGGAAGTGGTCGGAACTTAATCCTGAACATCTTCCAAACATTTTAGGGACTATTTTGAGTTCAGTTAGTTTCATTATGGTGATGAATCAATCACCCAGGTTACTTTAAAGTTCTGATCTTTGTTTGACTCTTGCTTAGTGAGTTAGGATGTTTGATTATCCTTGTGAGTAAGGTGACATCTTCATTTAATACTTCATTTAAGAGTTAAAATGTTGAAAGCCTTTAGGGGCAAGTTAATTCATTGAGAAATTTAACCTTTCTTAATTTAAAGTTTGAATCAATGGTTTAAAGTGATTTAATTATAAAGTTTTGATTGATCTTTTTCAAATGTTTTAAATTATTTTAAGTTTGAAAAAGTGTTCAAGTTGTTTAATTCAGTTAAGTCTTTATGTTTTAAATAACCTTAATATTTTAGATTGATTTTAATGGTTTTAAACTGATTTAATTTTTAATTTATGATATTTTAATCATGAATTGTTCCAGGTTAATCTTTGATGTTTTAAACTTGTTTTGATTTAAGTCTTAAACAATTTCAGGTTGATTTTAACATCTTAAATTTGTTTCAATTTGATTTTCAAATAATTTCAAGTTAATTCAAATGTCCGTTAATTTAATGATAAAATTTCAAAAATTGTTCTCCTTTTTAATTATTAGTTTCAATCTTCATTTTTAGAGTCACATTAATTGATGTTTAAATAATATTTGATCAAATTATTATTTAGGGATTCAATTTAAAGAATTAAAATCTTCCTATATTCAAAATCTCTTAATCTTAATAATTCACCTTTTAATTAACTTCCAAGGTTTATATGATTTAATTAATAAAAGTTTCTTCTTTAATGTTCAAAGTGATTAATGAGTTTCTACCCTTTAATCTCCTATGTTTCAATCATCCAATAGGAATTTAAGATCAAATATTTTACCCTTCCCTTTAGTTTAGCTTAAATTTTAATTAAGGTTAAGTTTCCTTAATTACCATTATGCCCTTTTAAACTTGTTCATCTCATAACTTATCAAATTAAGCTCAAATTAACTTGAAATTTTTATGTCACCTAACTCACATGTCAATTAAGACATTAGAGGAGAAAATGTGATTTTTCTATTTTTAATTTAATTTATATAATTATTTTAGTAGAAAATAGATATTTTCAATGAAAATTTCACAACATGACCAAGAAGAAGTTTCTGTCTTTAGGAAAATTATGGGAAGCTTCTACTGACCAGAGGACCATTTAAATCAATTTTGGTGTTTTTTTGGATTTTAATTTACTTATATAATTATTTTAAATTTTGGAGTATTAATTAATTATAAAATAAAATTGAGGTGAAAATTAAGTTTTATATTTTTCTTAAATCTTTCTAATCCCAAGGAACTCAGAAAAACAAATTTTATATTTTTATGATTTTTTTTTAATTTTTAGAATTCATTTAGTGAAAGGGTTGAAAAATTCATTTTTAATATAAAAAATTGCCTTAAGCCTTTAAAATTCAATATCTTTACTTAGAGGCTTAGGAAAAATATTTCATTGGTCCCTAAGTGATTAGGAGACCAAATATGATATTTTTATGAATTTTAATATTTTTTATGATTTTTATAATTTTTTAATTATTAAAATACCTAAAAAAAGATGGAAAAAGAAAATTTTAGAAAAATTCCAATTTTAATTTTATTAGACTCCTCTGATACTAGAGATGCCCCAAAATCAATTTGGTGAAATTTTGAAATGTATTTTGAGTTTTATGAATTTTTAAATTTCCAATTTTGTTATGTTACTTGAAAAATCCATTTGATGGGTTAAAACATTTTAAATTATTTTAAAGATTTTTATGGTGGTTCATATTATCCTATGGGACAGTGGAGAATTGATTTTAAATTATTTTGATTTTTAGTTTACCCTAATAATTCAAAGTTGATTTTAGCTTATGTAGCCAATTAGGTTTGTTTTTAATGTTTTAGTTTATAAAACAATTTCCATGAGTTCCTCTAGTTATAGGAAACCTATCCAAATTTTTCTAGAGTTTTCCAAATACTATACTTGTTTTTGGAATTAAAATACCAAAAACAGGCATAAAAATTTAGAAAATAGATAACTTGCCATGGACATAGCCTCTGACCTTGAAAAATTCAGTAAATGTTCCCATGATCAGAGACTACAAAAGCCCTATGGCCTCATGCCATGGTGAATTGTGTGTGTGTGTGGAGAATTAAAATACTCATATGAATGTTTAATTAATTAAAAATCATATACTTAACAAAATAACTTAATTTTTTTTCCACATTATTCTCCTCTGTTCACTGAGCAAGATAGTATTTTTAAATTATTTTTGTGATTTTTCTACACAAATATAAGGATTTCTAAAGTTCAGGGTATTTAAATAAATAAAAAATAACCCTATTTTCCTACTTATCCAACGCGACGCCACCTCAACCTACGACGGATCGATGCTCCACGCGGCGCAGTTTGATTCGGCGCCGCCATCTGACTCGGCAGACACGCTACCCGCAGTTTCGTCCCATGACTCTATTCGGCTTAATCATGTCTGTTCACTCGTTACAAGAGCGATCCGACGACATCCGTTCATCGTCTCCGTCTGGTTTGACCCGAGAACCGTCCACCTTCTAGACCTAATATCTCGCTCATTTCTCAACCAAATCACATGGGGTTTGATCCTATGTGTTCGTCTAAGCAAGGGCTACAAATCCATATGGCTAATACACATAGAAATGAAGTTAAATAAAATGGAGAATCGTTGGAAGCTCGGGAGCAAGAGAAGTCTCCATACCTTGGTCCAAGAGGTGAAACCTCGAATGGATGTGCTCGACACATTTGTCGGAGTCCCAGGAGTCTACGGATTGAGCCTCGAGCATTGGTGAAATGTTTGGCTATGAAAGTGTTGAAATTCGATTTAGTGTTTTTGCATGCAGAGAAAATGGCCGGCCTGGTGAGGGGGCTTTCAGTGGGGAACTTCCTCTCTTGGTGCTGGGAAGGTGTGGGTGAGTTTAATTGGATTTTTGTGGAGTTTTAAGGAGTTTCATGTTTCTAGCCTGATTTTTTATTGATAAATTGGGCTCAGCCAATGGGATTCAGAGCAAGAGGACAGTGGAGTTGAGCTTCTCTTGGCTGGGAGGAGCTCTGGGAGTAATTGGAAGGAGTTTTGTTGAGAAAATTTTCAACACCCTTCTCATGGCCGAGAAGTAGTTCTTATATGGCCAGGGCCTTATGGCTGAGTTGGGGTTCAATTGAGGAGTGTATTCAACTGCTCAGGTGGAGGGCAAAAAGGCTCCAAGGTCAATTTTGGCTAACGTGGCCAGTTGGGGAAGTTTTGGTGTTCCTAGCCTAGTGGTGGCTCTCGGTTTTGACTCCCTCCGGCGACTAGGCCGGTCGGCAAGGACAAGGGAGCTGTCCCCTGAGGTCAAGTGAGTCAGGGAGAGGTTTAATTGTGATTAATAGTTGTAGGGACGTTTTGGGGTAAGACAAAAGGAGATTTAACCATTTAAGGGAAGAAATCCCCTAAAATGGGGGACCCTTGGTCCATGGCTCACTTAGCATGGGCTAGGTAGATCTAGGGTGGTTCCTAGGGTTCAAATGGTGGTTGTGGAAGGGTTGGTTTAGCCTCATTTAGTTCAATTTGATTAGGTTAGGCCATAGGTTCAATTTGGCTCATTTGGGTTTAGTTTGGGCTAACTTGGGTTTAAGGTGGTTTAAGGTGGGGTTTAGACCCAATTGAATGCTTCAAATGGTTTAGGGGAATGCATTGAAGAGTTCCCAACATCAATTGGGAGGAAATTTTAGGATTTGGCTGATCAATTTGGTAGATTTAGGGCATGTGTTCAATTTAAGTTAAAATGGGGTATTCTTGGATTTCAAGTGGATTTAGACTAGGCTTGAGCTCAAATTGGGACAATTGAATGTTACATGGGTTTCATAGGAATGCAATGGAAGGTTTAGGATTGAAATTTGAAGGGAAACAGTTGACATTATGTTAATTGGGGAATTTTGGATTAAATCTGCAAAATTGGGGATTTTGGATTTCAAGTGGATTTGAACTCAAATGTGAATCAATTTGGACTTGGATTTGATTTAGATTAGTATTGGGATTGTTGAATTAAAGTTCAAAATTGAAATTGGGCAAAATTAAGGTCAAATGGGTTGATTTGGTTTGATATTGGGTCCATTTGGGTTAAAATGGGACAAATTGGGGATTTTGATGGATTGACAAAGATCATAATCCGTTTTGAATCTACATGGATTGTATGAGATGTATTACAGATCGAGTTGTATGATGTATCTTCAACATGATCGGAATAAAAGTGATCATGTCACAATTTTGGCCTTCACCTCTTTTGTGCAAATTGACTGGGAAACGCCATTAAAGTTAAATGAACTTCGAACAAAGAACAGAAAAGAAATTAAAAAAAAGAGAATAAAAGAAAAACTTTCCGTAAACATCTAAAAATGATGAACACCAAATTCACATGAACATTAAATAAACGATAAAATAAATTCGAATCGTTAAAAGACAAACAAAATGAACACAAATTTCAAATCAAATCTCAATTAAATTCAAATTCAATCTTTCAAATCTCAAATCAAATCTCAATCAAATTCAATCTTCCAAATCTGAAATCCAATCCGTTCTACTCTTTCCCTTGTCTGGGATGGAAGCGGTTGATTCCATTGACACGGATCGAATCTGATGGCGAGGAATTATATCCAATCCAAACCAGTGACTTCCGATCAGCTCTTTTGAATGGGATATGTAACATCTACATATTCCCTCCTAATCTATTTCCTTCCATGAAAGTCTTTTACAACTTTCATGAAATTCTCGAAACATCAAAATTCCACACTTTTCAAATTAACACTACGAATCTTTGCAAAGTCAATGACTACATCAAATTCAAATTCTTGGGGTTGAGGATTTTACATCCAAGACTGCATTGCTTTAGGATCCTTTCCCTATCGCAATGAAATACATCAAATTCAAACTTTTGGGGTTAAGGATTTTACATCCGAGACTGCATTGCTTTAGGATCCTTTCCTTATCGCAATGAAATACATCAAATCAAACTTTTGGGTTGAGGATTTTACATCTACATAACCCCAAAGAGAGACACCCCCAGAGGTCATTCACATTGTAGACAGAGGAAAGGAGATTACGTCCGTCAACGGGGATGATCAGCTAAAGAAAGATACAACACAAAGTATGATTCCGAGAAAAGATATCAAAAGCTTGGTGGAACAGCAGGTGCGAGAAGCCTTAGCACAATCAAAGAGCGGGACATCCATTCGGACGGGTAGACCTTACTCGGAAGAATTCGACGCTGTCCAATACCCAAAAGGCTTTGTACCACCTCTGTTCAAGATCTTTGATGGAACCGGGAACCCCCGATAGCATGTTGCACACTTTCGTCCCGGTTGTTGCAATGCGGCGGGAGCGATGCATTACTCTTCCGACAATTCGTCGGCGACTCGTCGGGGATCGCCTTTGATTGGTATGCAGAATTACCGAATGGTTCGGTGAAGACATTCTCAGAACTAGAGAACCTCTTCATTAAGCGATTTGCCGGAGCTCAGCACCACGTCACTATAGGTGATTTAGTGGTAGAGAGGCAGAAGTCGAACGAAACTTTGGTGGATTACATACTTCGATGGAGGAACCTAAGTATGAAATGTGAACCACAACTACAAGAACAACATGCAATCGACATCTTACTTAAAAGCATTCACGGCCCGATAGCACTTCTCCTCAAGGGATTTACTATTAAGACTTTTGAGAAGTTGTTAAGCAAGGCCGGAAGCTTGCAAGAGGAGGCGAAGCAATTAAGTTTCGCCGACAAGACAGACAAGCAAAAGCCTGTGAAGACTTTTGAAAAGAAGTCCGGGATCGTTGCGGCGAGTTGACAAAGGCAAGCAACCGATACAAATATCGTCCGAACGACCGCAACAACCTCAACGAATTATCAACAACCTCGACCCAGCTATCGGTCATCTCCACGATATGAACAACCGCCTCGTCCGCAACGTACATTAAGGGAGCTTCGAGCGGGAATATCCATTCAAGAATGAGGCGATGCCGAAAATGTTCCGTAGTCGATGAAGACTCCGGATTTCCAACTGCTAGAGCTCGAGAGACCAGAAGAAGTCAACAAGAAAGGTGATCCCAACTTTTGCCCCTACCACCGGATGCTTGGGCACAAGATAGAAGATTGCATTACCTTCAAAAGTTGGCTCAATGACAACCTTCGGAAAGGGAATATAACAATCTCGAAGGAGTACATGAAGGAACCCCAGAAAGGAGGTTCCGTCAATGTTGTCTCGATCGATCTCATTGTTCCGATAGATCCCTATGCGACCGACGATGGATGGACTACCGCTTGGACAAGGTCTTCAAAAAGATTTTAGACGAGCATCCAAACCGCTTTGGTGCGAGCTTCAATCCGGAGTTCGAAACCCGTCGAGCCGACACTATCACTTGCAATAGAAGAACCACCTCAACAAGAGATGACTGAAGAGAAGAAGAAAATTGATGAAGAAGAGAAGACCGAGGCTTCTAAGGCTAGGCTAGGGGCTACTTATCCTAGGATAGTTGTTTCAGATTCGGGGGAGAAATCCCTCGAACCTCTGACTCTGTATGATTATTTGCTCACTTCGGTGGGATCTTATAATGATAAGGGTTATGGCGTTGGCTACGTTTTGACTGTTTCTAACGATTACGTAACTAGCGACAATCCGGACATCGATTTCGATACCAATGACATTTCTCAAATCATACACAATCTCGATGATCACAATGACGAAGAAGACATCCATCAAGGAGGCTAAGAGAGTTCAACAAGCAATGAATCTATTTGCGAGTTTCAAGGAGCTCCAGTCACAATAGAGTTAGAGCCTTCAGACTCTGAAGCTAATCAAGAAGAACCTGTCATTCCGATTCAAGAAGAAACACCAGCAAACTCAATACTGGATTCAGAAGAAATTACAGAAGTTAACTTAAGAAGTGGAAGAGTTCTACCTCCGAGAATGGTTCCAAAGGACAAAGGAAAGCACGTGGTTGTTCAGGAAGAACCGACCCCGGCAGAAGAAAAACCCATTCGGGAAGAAGCCGAGACACATGAAAATAAAGTGGACTGCAACGTGCTAGCCCATCTTAGAAAACTTCCGACCAAGCCGAGCATCTACGACGCTCTCATCTTATCAAAGGAGATGAGAGAAGCTCGATCAAGGCCTTACTTGATCCGGAAATTTGCTTAGCTCGAATGGCCGGAGATTCCTTAGATGAGGTTTGCTCGTTAAAGGAACGACGAGGTGTTATCTTCACGGACAATGATCTACTACTTGGGACGACAGATCACAACCGACCGTTGTACATTTCGGTTACAATTGGGAAGTTTACACTCTCCGGAGTATTGGTGGATCCGGGAGCATCAATCAATATAATGAGTCTCCGAACACTAAGCATATTTGGAAATTGATGCTCGCGAGCTCGAAGCGGACAAAATGTTATTAAGAGGATTCGACCGGAAAGGAGAAAGAGCCCTCGGATCAATAACACTGCTAATGAAGACCGGTGACTTAGCAAAGACAACCGCAAAATTTCACATAATTGATTCGAAACGTCGTTCAACGCTCTCTTGGGCCGACCATGGATACATGAAAACGAGGATGGTACCATCATCTCTATATCGGTGTATCAAATACTACGATGGAGGGAACAAGTACATCAAAGGTGATTTACAACCATTCTCCGTGCATGAAATTGGAATCCATGAAGATGCGGCTTATTATGCACCTCCGAAGAAAACAATCTTCTCCAGGAGATACCATAACGAATGAAGCAAAGAAAGTTCGGGACAACGAAGAACCCGAAGTTCTAGTCCAACCAGTCACTCACCACTCCCTTACGGCGAGATGGTGAAGGTTTCTCCACAACTCGCATCCGAGGTCGAGGCCGGGGACGAGGTCGTGGTAGAGACGTTAGGACAGTTGGACAGAGGAAACCAGCCATCAATGTTGATTGGGAAGACAATTCTGAAGAAGAAAAAGAGATCAAGCAAGAAGCAACGACAATAAGTCGAAAGAAGCCGCAATTCAAGATCTCTCTCGAAGATGAAAAGAATGAAGGATATAAATCGATGTACGAGAAGATTAATCACTATGTACATACTATGACCCTGACCCCGATCCTTTCTAATAAGGTCGAGGGTATGGTGGTCAAAGAGGTACGTAGCGGTGGTGCAAAGCCAATAAAATTCTACCGTGGTGCTCCTTCCTCCAAAACTGAAAATAATATACAATTTGAAGATGTCACTTCATCAGAATTAATGGAATTACCTTTTGAGTGGTACTCTCCCTGTGTTTAAAATTTAATTCAGCTTGGTTTCTTACCTCGAAAATGGACAAAAGGTCAATCACAACATTTTGAAAAATTATGGAATAACTCGGTCGTCCACCCAATTCAAAGCATGGTCTCCGATTCGGCACGGTAGGATCGGTTGACGATACCGAATTTTACTTGGTTGTCACTTGCGAGTCCAATGAAAGCCGCATGGAAACTACGGAAGAACTCGAAGATTTACAAATTGGAGATGCTCCACCGAATTCGAAGAAGAGATTAAATCTACGATAGATGAGTTAACGGAAGTTAACTTAGGTACTAGCGAAGAGCCTAGACCTACCTTTGTTAGCTCCTTACTCAATAAAGAAGACTCAGAAGAAATAATCAAGTTATTAATGGAATTTAAAGACTATTTTGCTTGGAGCTACGATGAGATGCCAGGGTTAGCTCCGGAGGTTGCGGTCCATAAGCTAGGAGTGGATCCTACTTCGTCCCGTCGGACAAGGTCTCGGAAGAATGCGTCTAGAAATCGAACAACAAGTCATAGTCGAAGTTAAAAAGCTAATGGACGCCAAATTTGTCCGTGAAGAACAATTCCCAACTTGGCTAGCCAATGTAGTGCCGATCGAAAGAAAAATGGTCGGATCGGAATTTGCGTGGATTTCGAGAGATTTGAACGAGGCATGTCCAAAGGATGAATTCCCTCTACCGATCCCGGAACTAATGATCGACATCGCTTCGACACATGAGATATTCTCATTCATGGATGGATCTTCGGGATACAACCAGGATAAAAATGGCTCCGAGAAGATGACAAGCTTACGACGATTCGGAATGCCGATCGGAGTATATTGCTACACGAGTGATGCCATTCGGATCGAAGAACGCAGGAGCAACATACCGGAGGGTGATGACAAGAATTTTTGATGATCTCATCCACAATCAAGTCGAATGCTACGTGGACGATGTGGTCATCAAAAGCAAAGTAAAGGAAAACCACTGTATGATTTGAGAATTGTTTTTGAACGATTAAGACAATTTAACCTTAAGATGAATCCCTTAAAATGCGCCTTCGGCGTCACCTCCGGGAAATTCTTAGGATTCGTTGTCCGACATCGTGGAATTGAAATCGACCCGGAAAAGACTAAAGCTATCTTAGAAATGCCGCCTCCCAAAACCTTAAAACAACTACGATCCTTTCAAGGGAAGCTATCATATCTTCGACGCTTTATCTCAAACTTTTCAGGTATGTGTCAGCCTTTCTCGGCACTAGTTAAAAAGGACACCAAATTTATTTGGGAAGAGAAATGCCAGAAGGCCTTTGAAGACATTAAACAATATTTAATGACACCTCCTGTCTTAGCATCCCCAGTCTCAGGTAGGCCATTGATACTTTATACCGCGGCTTTAGACGACTCTTTCGGAGCCCTGTTAGCCCAGGTCAATGATGAGGGTAAAGAAAATGCTCTTTACTACCTAAGCCGTCGTTTACTTCCTACGGAAATAAGGTATCCCGCAATTGAAAAGCATTGTTTGGCCCTAATCTTCGCCGCTCAAAAGCTCAGGCACTACATGCTTTCTCATAAGGTCAACCTGATCTCGAAATTTAATTCATTGCAATACTTGATGACCCGTCCAACACTTTCAGCGGACTTGCCGGATGGTCGATGATATTATTGCAATTCGATATAACTTTCGTGCTCGTAAAGGGACAAGTCCTAGCGGACTTCCTCGCGAGCACACCCTTTGCGGCGGAATCTCCTCTCAATGATGACTTGCCGGATGAACAAATAATGAGCCTAGAAGACCACGATGATCGACGTTGGGAATTATATTTCGACGGAGCATCTTCGACACACAAAGACGAAGAATCGCAAGTGATAGTGCCCGTAAGGCGGGAATCGGATTAATCTTTATAACACCGGAGCGGGGGATGTTGAGATACTACTACCACTTGACGGAACCATGTACAAACAACGAAGCGGAATACGAAGCCCTCATAACGGAGCTGGAATTAACTATTCGAATGGGGATAACGGACATCAATATCTACGGGGATTCGCAGTTGATCATTCAACGGATCACTTGGACGATGACGAATTTTAAAACCAAGACTCGAGCAATACTTCCAGGTATGCCATACAAGTTGTTGGAACAAATTCCGAATGTGACGATCTACAAAATTCCCAGAAAAGAAAATGCCTTAGCAGATGCGTTAGCTCGCCTCGCAAAAGAATTTGCCTGCTTGCAAGATGAATCAGTGGAAGTGTCACTTCACGGACGTCAGGTCCTATCACAACTCGACATAGACACAATAAACAAATCAGAAAAAGAAAAAGGATCAATTGCAATAGTGACAGAAAACACAGAAGATTGGCGACGACCATTAATGAACTACACCGCAAACGAGGAAAATTACCGGATGATAGGACGTTAGCCCATCGGATCGAAAAGAACTCGTCCTACGCATTAATAAACAACACATTATACGGAAGGTCTTTTGATCAAATGTGGCTAAGGTGCCTAAGCGGGTCCGAGGCCCGTGAAATTGTTAAAGAGGTGCATTCGGGACTACGTGGCGCTCACCGATCGGGTCCGAAGATGAAAATGAAAATTAAAAGACTAGGGTACTACGGCACTCGATGATGACCGATCGCATGAAAATCGCCGAAGAGCGTCACCAATGCCAAGTGCATGGATTGGTTCTACACCAACCTCCAAATGTGTTGCATCCGACGGTTGCGTCGTGGCCATTTGAATGTTGGGGCACAGATATAGTGGGTCCAATAGAACCACCATCTTCAAAAGGACATCGCTTCATTCTTGCGGCTACAGATTACTTTTCCCGAGTGGGCGGAGCGAGTTCCACTCGGAGAAGTGAAAGCACACCACGTGCTACGGTTTTCAAGAACCAAGTTGTCTACCGTTTCGGAGTGCCGCGCGAGATCATCTCGGATAATGGTTCATCATTCGAAGCACACAAATCAATAATTTTGTCGGGAGACACGGAATCGGTCGGCGATATTCAACAATTTACTACCCGAGAGCAAACGGCACTAGTTGAGGCTTTTAATAAAACTCTCATTCAAATTTTAAAGAAAATTTTGGACGATAATAAGAGAAATTGGCACGAGAAGTTATTAGAAGCCTTATGGGCCTACCGAACAACCTTCGAACTCCTACTCAAGCTACACCTTACGCTCCGGTGTATGGGTCCGAGCGATGTTACCCTTAGAGGTCCGGCTTCCTTCACTCGGAATTGCGAGTTGCAAACAAAACCACGACAGAAGAGAATGCCAAATTACGACTAGAGGAATTAGAAAGCACGGAAGGGAAAAGACTTGCAGCGTGACGAGAATTTAGAATTATACCAAGCTAAGATGGTTCGAGCCCATGACAGATCGGGTCCGCCCAAGAACCTTCGAAGTTGGTGACTTAGTTCTCGTTCTCAAGAGACCTATCCTTGCACACCGCAAGATAGGAGGAAAATTTGAACCCACTTGGGAAGGGCCGTTTGTGGTTGAGGCGATCTACTCGGGAGGCTCCTACCGGCTAGTGAGCTGCGAGGAGAACGACATATGTTTCCGATCAACGGACGATACTTGAAGAAGTATTACGCTACTCGATGTTTCGAAGGAATGAATTCTTCATCCCTAGAAGCACGGGCGAAGTAGTTACTTATGACTGGGTCCGAACTCAATAATAATAAAAAATGTGCTAAAATAATAAAATCATGATAATAAAGCTTTCCTTGTTTTCTCTTCCACATTAAAATCTCTTTCTTGATCTTATCCCACTTCATTCCTGTTAAATTTAAAAATACAAAAAAAATAATAATATAAAAAAAATGTGTCTTTAATAAACATTTTCTTAATGTTCTTGTTCTTAGTACGACCCCGATCCTTTTCCTTGTCTTTTCGCGGGGAAATGTCGAACGGGCGGTTGGTTTTGAACTATAGAAATGGCGTAAGCCTTGCACTCGACGAAAGAGGGTGAAAGATGGAGCGATAATCGAGATTGACTCGGACTTCGCACCGGCGAGCACTGCAATATGAAGAAAGTGGCCGGGTCCCGATTGACGAGAGGAACGCCCGATCGGACGGTGATGAAAGTGGGTGGCCCAAGCCACCAATCCAACGACAAGAAAAGGAAAGCAAACCGAAGAAGACAAGAAAGTCAAGTACGTAGTTGCCACGACGAGAGGGCGGGCTTGTCGGCGCCGCGCCCACGAAACTCGGGAGGTTCGAAGAGCTACTCTCACGACAACGCAACGAACAAATAAGAATCGCCGTATCCGTAAGATGTTAACCAAACTAGCGGCGGACCGGCGCGACGAGGCGATTGCTACTGCCGGTACATACACTTCAAGGACGCCAGTTCACCAGGTACCGGAAGAAAGGAGGCCAGCTCCTAGGATAACAGAAGGGACTAGGGAAATCTCACTAAGATCAGAAGAAAGAAGGCTACCACGCCACCAGATAAAACCACCAGTAATGCATAACCTTGTTGCAGAAGCAACCCCGGAGGATGTCCCGACGGACATCATCCCCGAGGAGCCGAGGTATGCGGGGAGAACGTGAAGGGATTGAGCCGTATATCCCACAATACGTCACCGAGCCCCGCCATTTGCGGATTATTCCAGAATACGAGCTGGAAAGAATGCAGAATGTCGAAAAGAAAACTTTTGAATACTTCGAAAGAATCAGAGGCAGAAGGATCAATATAATGGAAGGCCTCGAGCTACATACAGACGTATTCTCAGAATATGAACAACAACAAATCGTGGATTGCATCCGGGATTTGAAAAGAATGGGCCGAGCGGGCCGCCTAAGAGAAAATACCTACTCAGAACCCCGGAGATGGATGCCAGGGAAAGGAAGAATTACAATACAATGCGGATGCTGCAACAACTTCACAGAAGACAGGAAGGGAAACCCACCGGGAATACTCCATCATGGCCAGGTGGATCGAATGCCATTGGTCATCAAAAGAATGGTAAAAAGATTGATAACATGGAGGGTACTGCTGGCAGATTGCATACCCAACGGTTGCATTATTAACATTTACAAGCGGGGTGATTGCATACCCCCGCACATAGATCACCACGACTTTGTCGGACCTTTCTGCACGGTTTCTTTCTGAACGAGTGTAACATCATGTTCGGATCGACCTCCGGATAGCGAGGCCCGGGTGAGTTCCGAGGGCCGGTGAAGATACCATTACCGGTAGGTTCCGTCATGATGCGAAGGGCAACGGAGCGGATGTCGCTAAACATTGCATACCGGGAGTACCGAGTGAAGCGGATCTCGGTTACTTTCGGAAGGATGGACGACAAGAAGACACCTTACCACTTCCAGCCAGACCCGGAGCTGTGAGTTGCATGGAAAATATCACACCTCCAACGTACATCCAAACGGCATCCTTGCCAAGGATGGCTTGGAAGGTGATGTTATTGACCATGTACCCCACTATTCAGACATGGATTTTTTGACTGATACCTTTTTGGATGGATTGACAAAAATCATACATAGTCCGTTTTGAATCTACATGGATTGTATGAGATGTATTCCAGATCGAGTTGTATGATGTATCTTCAACATGATCGGAATAAAAGTGACCATGTCACAATTTTGGCCTTCACCTCTTTTGTGCAAATTGACTGGGAAACACCATTAAAGTTAAATGAACTTTGAACAAAGAACAGAAAAGAAATTAAAAAAAAAAGAGAATAAAAGAAAAACTTTCCGTAAACATCTAAAAATGATGAACACCAAATTCACATGAACATTAAATAAACGATAAAATAAATTCGAATCGTTAAAAGACAAACAAAATGAACACAAATTTCAAAACAAATCTCAATCAAATTCAAATTCAATCTTTCAAATCTCAAATCAAATCTCAATCAAATTCAATCTTCCAAATCTGAAATCCAATCTGTTCTACTCTTTCCCTTGTCTGGGATGGAAGTGGTTGATTCCATTGACACGGATCGAATCTGATGGCGAGGAATTATATCCAATCCAAACCAGTGACTTCCGATTAGCTCTTTTGAACGGGATATGTAACATCTACATATTCCCTCCTAATCTATTTCCTTCCATGAAAGTCTTTTACAACTTTCATGAAATTCTCGAAACATCAAAATTCCACACTTTTCAAATCAACACTACAAATCTTTGCAAAGTCAATGACTACATCAAATTCAAATTCTTGGGGTTGAGGATTTTACATCCAAGACTGCATTGCTTTAGGATCCTTTCCCTATCGCAATGAAATACATCAAATTCAAACTTTTGGGGTTAAGGATTTTACATCCAAGACAGCATTGCTTTAGGATCCTTTCCTTATCGCAATGAAATACATCAAATCAAACTTTTGGGTTAAGGATTTTACATCTGAGACTGCATTGCTTTAGGATTCTTTCCCTATTGCAATGAAATACATCAAATTCAAATTCTTGGGGTTGAGGATTTTACATCCAAGACTGCATTGCTTTAGGATCCTTTCCCTATCGCAATGAAATACATCAAATTCAAATTCTTGAGGTTGAGGATTTTACATCCGAGACTGCATTGCTTTAGGATCCTTTCCTTATCGCAATGAAATACATCAAATTCAAATTCTTGGGGTTGAGGATTTTACATCCGAGACTGCATTGCTTTAGGATCCTTTCCCTATCGCAATGAAATACATCAAATTCAAACTTTTGGAGTTGAGGATTTTACATCCAAGACTGCATTGCTTTAGGAGCCTTTCCTTATCGCAATGAAATACATCAAATTCAAACTTTTGGAGTTGAGGATTTTACATCCGAAACTGCATTGCTTTAGGTTCTTTCCCTATCGCAATGAAATACATCAAAAATTCAAATTCTTGGGGTTGAGGATTTTACATCCGAGACTGCATTGCTTTAGGATTCTTTCCCTATTGCAATGAAATACATCAAAATCAAACTTTTGGAGTTGAGGATTTTACATCCGAAACTGCATTGCTTTAGGATTCTTTCCCTATCGCAATGAAATACATCAAATCAAATTCCTGGAGTTGAGGATTTTACATCCGAAACTGCATTGCTTTAGGATCCTTTCCCTATCGCAATGAAATACATCAAATCAAATTTTGGGTTGAGGATTTTACATCCGAGACTGCATTGCTTTAGGTTCTTCCCCTATCGCGATGAAATACATCAAATTCAGACTTTTGGGGTTGAGGATTTTACATCCGAGACTGCATTGCTTTAGGATTCTTTCCCTATCGCAATGAAATACATCAAAACCAAATTCCTGGGGTTGAGGATTTTACATCGGAAACTGCATTGCTTTAGGATTCTTTCCCTATTGCGATGAAATACATCAAAATCAAACTCTTGAGGTTAAGGATTTTACATCCAATACCGCATTGCTCTGAGATCCCTCCTCATTGTAATGATTCAATCCAATCAATTCAATTTTCTTTTGAGGTTGAAGATGTTGCATCTAAAACCACAACATTCCAATTTTCATTTCAACTTCAAATCCCTTCAAATTAATTTTGACAAAACTTCAATCTAAATTGAAACTCAAACTAAAATCTGAGTTCACACATCAAAACTTAAACTGAAACAAAATAAAATCTAAATTGAAATTCTCCCAGGTCATGTGATTTGGGATTCACCTCCTTTTCCTTTCCCCAGCGAGAGTTCAGGGATCTCCAGTTTCAAAGATATACTTGACACTCCCCAGCGGAAACTCTTCTACTTTGTCCTAAGTTTGTCACTTGGACGTTTGTGTTGGTTTTGTTGATCGCTTCGGTCAACACCAATACGCGCGGTGTGCTCCGTCAGCTCACCACACCTATTGGGGTCCATTTGTTGACCTCATTTTTGATGAGGTCTTCTCTTCTTCTCTTTAGTACTTAGGATCTAGCCTTAGGCTTTTCCTTTGACTATCTAAGAGGATTAGCATTCGGACCCACCACTTAGAAATTCAAACCACTTCTTAACTCCCTGTAAACTCCACAAACTTGACTATAGACCTCTAATCACCTAGAGGGTTGAAATCAAGTGTGGAAGTTTAAAGGATGGGTTCCTATAGGACTCTTTGGCCTTAGGACCGCTTACAGGTGGGCTGGTCCAGTGAAGGGAGCTAACTTACACACACACTACATTTACACACTACACTTTCACACACCTCCTAAAACCACACCCATACCTAACTCGACCTCCGACTCATGTAGGTGATTCACATGGATGGTCCTTAACCCCTAAGCCCTTGGCTAAGAGGGTTAGGAACAACATAGTGGATGCCTCAAATGAGTCCCTTCATGGCTCATGAGGGTTTGATATGGCTTCATGGCTCAGCCAAAATTATCTCATTTCACTTATATTCACCCAATCTTCAATTTTCCAAATTTTCAATTTTTGACCCCCGGGACCCTACACCCACCTAGCCTACCGGAAGCCCTTGAAATTACCCAAATTTTTCAAAATTTCCAAATCACCAAAAATTCCTCAAAACCAATCCCAAACATTTCCACATTACTCGAATTGATCATTCATAGCCAAAAATACCAAAAATTCCAAAAATACCTCCAAATACCCCTCTTAACCCCAAAATCCAAAAATTCAGAAAATTCCCAGAAAATTCCAGAAAATCCCAAATATTCCCAATTTCATTTTGTTCAACTACACCATGGGCCAATTTTGGAAATTTACCTACTTTTGTCAAAACCCCCAATTTGACCCATTTTAACCCAAAGTGAACCCAATGTCAAACCAAACCTACCCAATTGACCCAAATTCTGGTCCAATTCAATTCTAAACTTCAATTCAACACTCCCAACACCAATCTAGACCAAATCTAAGTTCAATTTGATTGACATTTGGATCCAATTCCACTTTTGGCCTTAAAGCCTAATTTGGACCCATGACCCAAACCTAACCCAAACTCACCCAATTCAACTCCAATTGACCCCAAATCTTTTCTAAACCTTCCTTAACATCCCTACAAAAAAAACACTAACATGATTTGCCCAACATTTATACCCAAACCCCACTTAAATTCAACCCAAAACCAATAAGCCCAATTTTGACCTAAACCCAAACCTAACCCAAACAAGCCCAAACCCCAAAATCAAAGCCCAACCAAAGCCAAAACCTCTTTGAAACAGCCCTATAAACATTTCCCAACATTAATTTTACACCAATTTCAACATTAGCTCAACATTGGCCCAAATTAGCCCAATTTGACCTACATTGGCCACTTTACCAAAAAAGCCCAAATTCAACCCAATTCAAACCCAAATCACTCCAAACTTGTTTCAAATTACTCATGGCACATTCCTAAACCAAACCCAACAATTACTTGGCCCAAACTTTTACAAATTTCCCATCCACCAATTTATTTTCAAGCTTAAAGCCCACATCCCTTAAACCTTCCTAAAAGCCCATCCAAGACAAATTCAAAAGCCCAAAGTTCATGACAAAGCCCACATGACACTTTCCCTCATCACACATTCAAATTAAAATCATCCCTAAGTTCAAATCAATCATCAAATGATTCCAAATTGAGTCCCATACAAATTCCCATCAAATTACCAAAATTTTTAAAATCCATTTTCATGAAATTGACCAAGCTTTTCCCCAAGCCAAAGACAAGCCATGAAGCCATGCATGAGCCCCATAGAAGCCATGAGAGCCATGGAATCCACTTTCCACCTCACCAAACCATTAATGGCAAGAGAGGGGATCTCTTTCTTAAACCTTTTTAAGCCCTTTTACCTTAAACATGATACACTCTAAACCATACTTTGCCACCTAATCCTTCGATGTGGACTTCACTACCTTTGGTAGGTTGACTCACATGATCCTCCCGACCCAAAACCGAACTTGGAAGGGTGCACCAAACCCAAAATGGGGGGTTGACCCATTTGGAGCCAAAATGAATCCTCTCCCATTCCATTCTAATCCAAGCCTTTTACACTTGGCAACTGCCAATTGAATACACTAAGCCCCAACCCTGACCTCCCTGAGCTTGATGGTGACCAATGCTCGGCTGGCCAACCACCGAGTCGCCGTAAAACACCACACCCGAGAGCTCGCATGTGAGCCCAAAATTGAAATTCTCACTCGCTGAGCTGCCCCATCCCCAATGGCCATTGTAGCTGTTCTTCTCTTGCCAAGAGTAGCTGGTCCCAAGCCCTAACTCTCCCTGGGAGGCTCTCCAGCCACCTCTATTTAAACCCGACCCCCTCACGTCCATGGGAGAGAGTTGCACAAACCTTGCCGAAACTCTGCCAAAATTGTTCCAAACCCTTCTCCATCCTTAGAGAAGTTGATCCCAAGTGTCAATTTGCCATAATCCCCACCAACAGAATCCAATTTCTCAACTGAAATTTCACCCAAAACCAGGACACTTTGCCACAGTGAGCCAATCCTCAAATTGACTGGTCCTACACCTTCATTGGACCAAGAGGAGAAGTTCCCCACTGAAAGCCCCATCTCCAGGCCACCCAGTTGCTCCAGCCTCCAAGCTTTGTGATCGGCTGTGGTCGAAATCTTACCTAGACAACTCACCAGGCCAAGGGACTTCATCTGGAGCTTGCTGGGATCCAATCGAAGGTGACACAACCCTCAGATCGAAGCCACACTTCTCTGAGCAAAGGTATGGCCTCACTCTTCTTCCCGAGCTTCTGAACATTCTCCATTTTCATTGAGTCAATTTCATGCTGCATAAACCGTATGGATGTGTTCGTCTTCTCGAGACGAATCCATAGAGCATAAGAACGTTAAATTTGGTTAAGTATCGAGTGAGATCTTAGGCCTAGAAGGTGGACGGTTCTCGGGTAAGGACGCCTGGGGACGATGAACGGATGTCGTTCATTTAATACACGCGCGGACGAACGGCCAGGATCGCGCCGGATCAGGAGATGGAACGACACAGCGGGCCCCGGAGCGCCGAGTCAGATGGCGGCGTCGAATCGGAGAGCGCCACGCGGCGTTTCGGAGCTGCCGAGGTTGACGCGGCGCCGCGTGGATAAATAGAAAATTAGGGTATTTTTCTATTTATTTAATTCCCTAAACTTCAAAAATCCATAACTTTGAGCAGGAAAATCAGAAAAATAAAATAAAAATACCCTCTTGCTCAGTGAACAGAGGAGAATAATGTGGAAAAGAAATCATTTAATTTAATTAAGTATTTTATTTTTAATGATTTATTTCCCTTCTGCATTGTTTTAATTCTCCATGCATATAGGAAATTCACCATGGCATGAGACCATAGGGCTTTTGAAGCCTCTGAATTTGAGAACATTCCTTGAATTTTCCAAAGTTAGAGGCCATCCCTATGAGAAGTTATTGATTTTTCAAATTCATGTTACTGTTTTGAGTATTTTAATTCCAATAATTAGCATGTTGTGAAATAAATTCTAGGAAAATTTGGTGATGTTTTTTATGACCAGAGGACCCTAGGAAAAATAGGTTTTGAATTAGTTCATTTAAAATGACCCTAATTGGCTTAAACACCCAAAATAGCTCCTTAATTAATTAGAGCTAATCATACATCAAATTGACTTGAAATCAATTCTCCACTGACCTTTGGGATCGGAGGAACCCACCATAAAAATTTGAAGTCTATTGGACTTGGTTAGCCTCTACTAAATGGGTTGATTAAGCCAATTTAGCCAATTTAAACTTTAAAAATTCATAACTTTCAAAATACTTTACAAAAATTCACCAAATTGGTTTTGGAGCCTCTCTGATATCAGGGGAATTTAAGAAAAATAAAATTTTAATTTTCTAAAAAAGTTGATTTTTTGTATTATTTTAATATTTTAATAATTAAAAAATAATAAAAATCACAAAAATAATAAAATTCACCAAAATGTTACATTTTGAATTTTAATCACTTAGGAGCAAATCCCATATTTTTCTTAGGTTTATTTAATGAGATATTAAATTTTAAAGCCCTAGGGTAATTTTAAAATTAAAAAAATGTATTTTCTAGCATTTTCACTAAAATAATTATAATAAATCAAAGAAAAATCACAAAATTGTAAAAATTGATTCTCTGATTTCCTTGATATTAGGGAGAGTTTTGAAAAATATAAAATTAATTTTTCAACCTTTACTTTATTTTTAAATTAATTAATACTCCAAAACTTAAAATAATTATAATAAAAATAATATAATTCAAAAAATCACCAAAATTGGTCCAAGTGGTCCTTTGGTCATTAGAAATGTCTCATAATTTTCTTAAGGACATAAACTTTCCCTTGGTCATGTTATTAAATTTTCCTTGGAAATCCCTATTTTCTACCTAAATAATTATATAAATAAATTAAATACAGAAAAATCACATTTTCTCCTCTCATGTCTTTATCGACATATGAGTGAAGTCACATAAAAAATTTCAAGTTCATTTAAGCTCAATTTAGTGAGTTATGAAATTATTAAGGTTGAAGGGCAAAATGGTAATTAAAATTTTAACCTTTAATTAAAATTTTAGGCTTAATAAAATTAAAAAGTAAAATATTTGATCTTAATCTGATTTGGATGATTGAAATTTGAATAATTAAAGGGTAGAAATCTATTAAACAATTTAAAATAAGTGAAATAAACCTTAATTAAATAATTAATTAAATTTGGAAGAATAATAAAGTTGGAATTATTAAATAGGGATATTATTATTAAGAAGAAATTTATTCTTTGATCTAAGGATCCCTAAATTAATCAATCACAATAATATTTAATTCCTAATTAAAATGATAATTCAAATTTAAGTTTTAAAATGTTAAAGGACTTAATCATTAAAATTAAAAATAAAATAAAATTAAAGATTAAATTAAATTAAATCAAATAAAATTAAATTAAAGATTAAATTAAATTAAATCAAACAAATTAAATTAATTTAAATTAAATTAAATCAAATCATATTAAATTAAATTAAATTAAACAGATTAAATTAAATTAAATTAAATCAAATCAAATTAAAATGAAATTAATTAAATAAAATAAATAATAATAATAATTAAATTAAATTAAATTAAATTAAATTAAATTAAATTAAATTAAAACATATTAAATTAAATTAAATTAAATTAAATTAAATAAAAAAAGTATATATATAATAAATAATTAAATCAAATTAAATCAAACAAATTAAAGTAAATCATATTAAATTAAATTAAACCAAATTAAATTGAATTAAATTAAAAATAATAAATAATAAAATCAAGTTAAATTTAAAATTAAATTAAATAAATCAAATTAAAAATTAAACCAAATTAATTTAAATTAAATTAAATTAAATAACATCACCTAAGACATAAAGAAATTAAATATAAAGCAACTTGAACACTATTCCAAATTTAAATCCGATAACTGAAATTAAATTAAATCACAAATCATTTGAACATCAATTTGCCCTCGAAAGCTTTGGTTATCATAACTCCTAAATAGAACATTAAATGAAATGTTACCCCACTTATCGGATATTCAAATGTCCTAGTTCATCGAGCAAGATAACAAAACTCGAATTCTCGGACGATTAATTCATTTGTATAATTAAATTCGTTTGGACTTAAAACAATTCTAGCAATATTGAAAAGATGTTTAAGATTCTTCTTAAACACTTTCTCAATATGATAGGATGTTTATAAGAACAACTGAACTTAATTGTTCTTTGATGAAGAAAATTGTCTTCAAACCAAAACATAAGAACCTAGATGTCATAGGAAATGACTAGCTATAGGATTAGGAATTTGGTAGAAAACCATAACCCTTCCCTTAGCTTTACCTAGGAATTTGCTTAAGTATTCTAAATTGTGTTTAAGTGCAGCTTAGGAAGACGGGAAGACCCTCCAGGTATGCTTTTATTTTATTGCAATTTACTTTTCTTGCAATTTACTTTATTGCAAATGTACTTTACTTTTCTTGCATGATAAACAACTGTTGCATGAAAACCCACACCTCTAGGGTAGTCCCTAAAACTGAAACCAAAACTAAATTAAAAGTCATTGCAAGATAAAATTCACCGCCACAACATTTCAAAATATAAAACAACTCAAAATTTAATCACAAACAGAACACAAAACTACAATTACAACTAAATTAAAACATCTTGTTGGATGATCGGGAATACCTCGGATGATGTAACCTACGTGTTGCTAACGGGATTTCCCACGGTCTAAATGAAAGTGTGGAACTCATTCAAGTTGAGTTTAAGCAAATTCATCCGGACTAAGTGAATCCGATAAAAATAACGATGTCGGAAGGATGGAACCGTGGGATCTTAACCGGTGTTGTTATAATCAACTTTAAGATTTGTTTAATTAAAATATTAAAAAACACCTGGATTTTAAGATTTCTCTAAACCAAAACACTTTTCTCATCTCATGATTTATGGCTTCTATAACTAAACCTCTGCAACAACAATGATCTCGGAGCATGGTGGGCAGCACGGCCATCGTCGTCAGCAAAACTAAAATCTACATCAGCAAAACCATTCTTAGAATTAAACAACAATCCATAGGATTTCGAGGTAGTTTGCCTAGTGCAACATAAATCCTCAACTCTTCGTTAGGCATTTGCATAGCAAATTAAGCCCTAACCGATCTTAGGATTCCGAGGTAGTCATCCGATACGACATAAACCCTCATATCTTCGAGTGCTATTTGTATGATCATGTCATACGAATATAAGTCCTAATTAATTAAAATTGGCAAGATCAAAACATTAAACAAACATTAGGACTTTCCTAAATCCAAGCCAAACAATAGGATAGTCGGGAAATTACCGAAGTTTGCTTCGAATCTGTAATTTCTCCTACTTTTCTTCCTTTGAATTCCCAAAACAAAATGTTCCAAATTTGATCCATTCCCTATTGAAATTCCAAAATTCAATCCTTTGAAAACTTAAACTTTGAAATTCTTGAGAGCGGAATTATTGATTATTATCGAGAGTTTTCTTAGGTGATTCTCGTCACTTAAGATGTAATTAACTATAGGGGCTTGCCCTTATAGGAAATTTTAAGAACCCGAGTAATATAAACCCTGTTTAATGCTTTCATATTAAGCGAGGGAATTTGTCGGCTTATAAAATTGGTTCGCAAACCAAACGGATGTCACAAATCTTCTAGTTTATTTAATCGAGCCCCACCATCAAGCGACGTGTCTATCCTTAGGGATAGATACACGGTTTGTGATGCGGTGCTCGTTTATATAAACTATTCGGGATGTGAGATCGGTTTGATTTCATATCTTAAAATTTTCAAACTTAAAATTATTTTCAAAATTAAATGCTACTTTCCAAATTATATATATTTAAATTAAATTTAAAATTTAAAATTCGCCGACAATTTCTGTTAGGCGACCCCTTTTCAAAATACAACACACAACCTAAAAATATGCCGACAGTCCTAAGGCTTGAACATCCAATAGGAATTCATCCTTGTCTTCCTGCACATTGGTCCTAACTTTCCAAGTGACTTGGAGGTTAATGACCATCTGTGTAAGATTCCAAAGAGATTTAAGATTTGGTTTGAATTTCTAAATGGTGGGTTCCATCTCTAGTCTTCTAGGATAGTCAAGGAGAAGTCCTATGGCTAGATCCTAAGCACTAAGAGGAAAGAAAAGACCTCACCAAGAATGAGATAAACAGTTACCAAAAGAATGATTATTTCAAAGAAATGTCTAGGTGCTTTCAAAGCTATCGCTAAGACAACATGTAAGAGAGTGAATCTCTCACATTCTAAATAGGTAGCAGCTCATCGATATACGAGGCCCACAAAATAACTACGTCGACTCGTAGGATCCACACTATGCTTCCAGGGACCACCAGTCCTTGTATCCCAAATGGGTGGCAGTCTATTCGCAATTAGAATGGACGAGATGACATCAATTAAGTCATAAAAAAATAAATGGGTTGAAAATCTTGTAATTCTATATTTTGATTATTCTTAATCTTTTATTAGGATTTTTATAAAAAGATCATTTTGGGATCTTAAGAGCCTAAATTATATAGTAGGATTCACAAACAAATCTCAATAAAAAAGAGTAATTGCAAGTACACTATGTAAAGTAAAACAAGCCAGGTAAAAAAATAATAATACAGGCCGGGTGCAGCTGGGTCAGCAATATATCCCAGAAGAAGCAAAAAAGCGATCAGGCTCAACATATACATGTCTGGTTTTAATTTTATACATCAATATCAAAATGCAAAATTAATATGCAGGACACGAGCATCTGCTCCTGGTCCTCACCATGTAGTTGTAAGCCTCAAGCGGCTCAAAACTTTTGCCCGTTTCTTATTTCCGCTACAGACTCCCCTATTGACTCTAAAAGGTAAATGTAAAGGTTAAAAAAAAAGATTTGACTTGCATGAAAATTATGTTAGCATAAAGGATATTTACATGCAATGTGATGAATCATGCTCGGTGGGAGGAGAGTTTAACAACACGTACAAAAAAGGCATTAACATAAATCATTATAGCTCCTCCCTGTTGGACATGACTCCCTATAAAAGGACTGATCGTAACATACCATCACATGTCTCACACCTAGTAAACACAAAAAAGGTAGCGCACAAAAGGATATATGGCTAGGGCAACCAAACCAGCAGAGAATAATAGTCAGACATAAAAAATACTTTCTGAGCACCCTAATCCTAGCCTGACAAACCATCTATCGCAAAGTGTCTTAGTTACAGCCTATAAGTGTGTGCACAGTGCAAGGTAAAGTCAAGGTGTATGACTTATATGAGCTCGCCAAACTCATCTATCGCAAAGTGTCAACTGATCAAAGTGTCCAACGAGGGACAAAAAATTAGACCAGATGATACCGAGCGGCAGGTCGAACAAACCTAAAGCTGATGACCGAGATTACCAATATCGATAGACCAATCAAGGCATCCAACAAGGTACAACTGATCAGACCGAACGATATTGGGCGGTGAGTCAAACCAGCCTAAAGGGGGTGGTCGAGCTGACTGATATCGATCAACCGATCAAGACATCAAATGAGGGACAACCGATCAAAGAAAATGATATCAGGTGGTCGGTCAACCGGCCAAAGTGGGCGTTCGAGTCGATAAGCATACAAAATTAACCATTTTTATATGAACAATTTAAAAAAAATGATCAAATGCAATGCAAAACACCCAATCACATTGCGATGGCAGGCCAAAATGTTACCATCAATCTCGGAGTGATCTTGGGTTAGTGATGGAGAGGTGTACAAACACCTTATTGTGCGAGGCAACAAGACGCCCACCTCCATTTGCTCAGCACAAAGAGGAAGGTCTCTTACAAGAAGGAATTTCTATGACTGAGAGAACAAAAACCAAATGAACGTCTTCATCCTCTTGGCCCGTCAACTTCAAATGTACATCCACATGAAGTTGGCAGAACAAAGAGTGGGATTAGTACAACCTCATATATTGTAGAATTTTAGAGCTAAGATTAGGGGGAAAAACTCATGGATTGTAGGGATTATCAATGAAAATTGGCTTTCTAACCTATTGGCTTCCAGACGTAGGGAGGTCTAGAAATGAAAAATTCAATCATTTGGGGACTTTCTCACCTATGTGACGATTGGAGAAGTATTTTCTCAGCTTGATCCAAGCTCTGACCCCACTTCAGTGATGCTAACTCCATGTATTCTCCAAAGAATGAAGAAGTTCTCCCTCACAAGGAGAATTCAAAATAGCTCCAAGAAAATCCTTCATGTGTCCTTTTTTTTCTCCAGAAAATGAGATCACCGGCGAAGAAAACAACGAGGAGGAGAAGAAGAAGCTGATGTAGATGAGGAGGAAGCAGATAAATGCTGGAAGAATTCTCCAAAAACCTCATCAAAAATCTCCAAGCACTCTCAAGAGCTCTCCCCTAGCTTCAATTACTCCTTAACAGAATGAACATTCACTTGCTCCATGCACGACTCCCCTACTTAGCCATACATCTGTTGCAACATCTATTGGATTGAGGTCACCCTTTTTCAATGGATATAGATCAAAAAATGGCACGATGTCCTTTACCTTGGTTTTCTTCCACAAATGGAAAAAGAAATAAGTTAAAAAATATGTTACCTGTTAGTTATGGACCACACATGATGAATTTTCAGGACTAAACATGCCAGACAAGATGGCATGGTCACACCCAAGATCCGGCGTGTGCACACCTACTTTAACTTGCATCACAAATGAGGGTTTCGGCATGGCCACGCTCGACAATGATGTAATTAAACAAAGTTCTCTGTCTGGCAGTGTAGTCACGCTGAGAGCGAAGGATGTCGCGACTCAGAGGCTTAAGGTGTGGCTACACCCATTTCAGGTGTGGCTACGAGAAGGGTGAGGCATGGTCACACCTATTCCAGCCATGGTCATGCTTATCACAACCACGATCATGTCGGACCATAGCACCTGAAGTGCCGGTCGGAGCAGTTTTACGGCTCGTCCGGATCGCTGGAAGATCCAAACATATGGAATATGGTCTTTAAATATTAAAATGGGTATTAAACATATCGCAGATCATAATTATCTTCACTCAACGGCGAGCTTTCCTGGGCAGAACTAAAACAACAACATACCTAATCTCATGCTTGGGACACATAATAGGAGGTCCCAATGGAAGTCTTGGACTACGGAAGGCTGAACACAGTCACGTATCATTCACGTTGACATCCTACACGTATGACATCAGAAATGATACCAACCTATAGCTGTAGTTATTGTTATATTTGTAGTATAGTATAGTCATTATTATAATTTAGCATGTTTTAGAATAACATAGCTATAATTATAGTGTATTATGTTGTTGTATACTAAAGATATAATCATAGTGATTTATAGTATAGTGTCATTTAGTGTAGTTATGATTAGTTATAATATAGAATACTATAGTGATAGTTATAGTGTATAGTATGTTGTGGAATACTATATATAGTTATTATGTAGTTATAGTTTTTGTTATTGTAAAATACTATATTATAGTTATTGTGTAGATGGTTGTAGTGCACTATATTTATAGTTATAGTGTACTTATAGCTTAATTTATAGTCTTTCATAGTTTTAGAATGTTATAGATATAGTTTGTTATAGAGTTATATATTGTAGTGTAATTTAATGTAGTTATAATTAATTGTGGTTATAGAACGCTATAGTTGTAGTTAAAGTGCAATATGTTGTAGGTAGCTGTAGTTATAGTTTTGTTATAATTTGAAGTAATAGTTAAAGTTGTATAATCATATAGGTGTAGTTATAATGTAGTATGCAGTAGAATATTATACTTATACTCATATATAGTTGTTATTATTGGTTATTGTTGTAGAATACTATAGTTATAATTATAATGTTATATAGTTTAGTGTAATTTAATGTTGTTATATAGTTAGCTATAGTGTAGAATACTATAGTTATAGTTATAGTTCTAGTTTAGTATGTTTCATAATACTATAACTATAGTTAATTATAGTTTTTAAAAGTTTATTGTAATTTCCATTTGGGGCAGCCTATGTGTAAAAGTTTATTGTAATGTCTGCAGAATTCGACCCGCTGCCTGCTTGTAGTGTAAAAAAACCAACCACGGTAGGCGGCGTTTCAAAAACGCGCAAACCAAACGGTTAGGAGACGTTTTCAAAAACACTGCAACACTTATAAGCTGTCCCAAACAGGCCCTTCATGTACTTATTGTTGGGTACAATTGTAGAATACTATAGTTACAATCATAGCAATATCATAACTATACTTATAGTTGAGTATGTTGTAGAATATCGTGGCTATTATTATTTTTTAATTTTAATTGGTAGTTATTGTTTGTTATAGCTGTAAAATATTTGTACCTCTAGTTCTTATATCAGTATTGTTCAAGAATATTATAACTATAGTTACAGTGTTATATTGTGTAGTGTAATTTAATTTTATTACCTTTTGTTATAGTGTAGAACAATATATTTATTTTTATAGTGTAGTTTGTTTTAGAATATTATAGCTATAATTATAGTGTATTTATAGTTATAGTTATAATTGTAGAATTCTTTAGCTATAGGTATAATGTTGTTTGTTGTATATTATAGCTATAATTATTATATTGTTATAGATTTTGTTATAGCTTGTTATAGTTGCAGAATACTATTGCTATAGTTATAGTGTAGTAGCTTGTTGAGTACTATAGCTATTATTATAATGTAGCATGTTGTAGAAAATTATGAATATAACTATGTTATTATAATTTCAGTTACAATTAGTTATAGTTGTTTAATACTATAGCTATAATTATAATGTAATATTTTTTTGAATTCTATAGTTATAGTTATAATATTGTTATAGTTTTAACTATAATAATAATATATTAATGTATAATATAGTTTTAACATGATGTCGTATAATTTAATGTTGTTATAGTTTTAGAGCTTGGTTGAATCTGCCCAACTTGGTTCGGTGGGGTGTTTTGGTCTAGCAGGGGGCTGGACGGGCTGTCTATTCAAATGGGAGAAAACTACCAATCCTTATTATAGATATTTGAGTCATGTCCTTCAGGAGTCTTATCCTTTAAAGGATTGGCTTGAGGCTCGTTACAAAGTTGGAGAGATCGAGATACTGGCCTAGTACCTAGAAAAGGCTCATGGGAAAGGATCCGGGAAGATGTAGCAGTTGTTCCGATTTTCTGCTTTTCTGATGACGCTTCTTTATTTTCTTTTGATTCAGGAGAGCATCTTAGTGCTCCACCTAGCACACGTTATGATGTTTATGAATCAATGAAAGAAGAACGTTTTGACTATGTATGTTCTTGGTATTGATTGCCTTTGGAAGGTTGAACAATGTTCGATCGCGTCATCGCCTAATCCCATAATAAAGCGAAGGGAAAAGCCATGCCCAAAGGGGTCTATCTTGGATTCTTGGTGTTTCATTGTTATCAACTCATGAAGGGTACTTGAATTGATAATTAATGTTATTAAAATGATAAAAAAGGGGGAAATTTTAATTATGGTAAGTGACGTTGGTCAAGATTTCACGGTTCTATCGTCCCAACACTACTGTTAGTATTGAATTTGCATAGTTTGAACAAGTTTCTAAACTCGCTTAGACCAGAGAATTCTTATTAGAAATCGTAGGCTACCTCATCCAAGCAATTCACATAAATCCAAAAGGTAGATTATCATTCTTTGTTATTTTTATTTTATTGTTGTTATCATTACAATTATTATATATATATGATGATTGTGTTTTAGGATTTAGTTTTTGCTGATTTTTTATTTTTGCATCCATATGCTCTCCCTTGTTTAAGATGTATCTGAAAACAAGTGGTGCTCCGATTGCATCTTGCTCTGAGGTGGTGATTACCTCTGCCAATTCCGCTGGCATACCTCCCTATTTTCTAGTCGTAGCCCATCCTACCTTCCCTTTTCCTACTTCCAATCACCACCAACTCCCTCTCCCTTCTCTATTTTCCAACAGCCGACCATCACACCTACGTCTTCCATGTTTTCTAACCGCCATCCCACCTTCTAGCAGCCACCAACTCCCTCTCCCCTCTTTGTTATCTGCTCTCCTTCCTTACTCCTAATCACCACCAACCACACTAACTCCCTCCTCTGGCTTCCAGCCGTTAACTTGTCGCCGATCCTTCCCTCTACTTCCGGTCGTCAACCACCCACACCCCTTTCTTTATTTCCAGCCACTCGTTCCTTCATCCTCCCTGCAAAACTGCTAAATCACACTTTCCCCAAGTCATTCAGTTGCACGGCTCCTAGCCATTATCCATTGTTACCTCTACCCATCCCTAAAAGGTTATTACTGTTTTTCATGCCTTGCTTATTTTGTTTCGAGTCTTGATTATAACCTCTCAGTTTGAATAATAAAATTCTAGTTTCCCCTCGAACTTCTAATAAATTCTGATATGATTTGGTATTGGAGCTAGCTTAGCCCGAATTCTATCCTAGGGTTTCTTAGCATCCGCCTCACCCTTCCATCCTTAAGTTGACTGTTTTTAATAATTGCATTCTTCTTTCTAATCTTATGGAACTTCAAGTTAATGTTCATGATTATAATTAGTATAATAATCAGTTGGATAATACTATTATATATCACTTGATTAGAGCTTTTTGCAATTCCATTAGGTGAATTCTTTTTATCATTTCTTTTTTAGAGTCGTGGATTTATTTACTTCCAATCATTCTAATTCGAAATACAATTTATTGCATAAGAATTATTGGAGTTATTGTTGCGGCTTTTATAATGTTATTAACTCTTCTTGAATTCAGTTGTTTATGGTAATATTGTGTTTGCTATTTATAATAAATTGATAAATGTCAAATTTTCCCTTAAAGGTTAGAGTTTGTATTATCATATTTCTCTTTATAATCATAGTTTTTTAAGGAATAAGCAACAAATTATTTCTAATTATTTGGATATTGATCATTTTAATAAGTAACTATCAGCTCAAGCAAATTCTTTAAAAAATATCTTCATAATGCTCTTGCTTGTGATTATAAGTGGTTGAAACCAAGAGCTAAATGCTCTTGGCTTTTAAAGAGGAAGATGATATTAAATTTTTCTATCAAAGAACTAAAATTATGAATAATTTCAATTGTATGAAAGAAATTTAAGCTTATAATGTTTATATTAGTGATCGAAAAGATATTGCTAAAGAACTTATTTTATTTTTTAGTTCTTTGTTTAATAGTCACTATATTGATTATGCTATTCATGCCCATTATATTTATGTGAATAAGAATCTTACTTTATACTATTTTGATGAATTAATCAAAGAATTTACTAGTGCAGAAATTAAAAATACTTTTCATTCTATTGAGAGCTCTAAAGCTTCGGGCTCTGAAGGTTTCTTAGTTACTTTTTTTAAGGATGCTTGGAATATTATTGATTTTGATTCTATTAATGTTATTTAGTATTTCTTTCATATTACTAAACTACCTCATATAATTAAGCACTTTGCTATTATCTAAATTCCTAAATAACATGAAGTTTGAACATTTAATGATTTTTTGCCTACCTCTCGTTGTAATACTTTCTACAATGTTATTGCTAAGCTTTTAGTTAATAGAATTAAGTTTATTCTTATTAGTATTCTTAATCTATCTCAATCTGCTTTCATCAAAGGTTCATTGCTGATAATGTTATTTTTGGCCAATAAGCTTTTATATGGTTTTAATTCCAAGAATTCTCCTAGAAAATTTTGTTTAGAAATTTATTTGATAAAAGCCTTTGAAGTGTTAATAGAGATTTTCTTTATAATAGATCACTTAGGTTGAGTTTTCTATCTATTTTTGTAAATGGGTTCAAGTCTGCACTGTTAACCTTTATTTATTTGTTGTCATTAATGATGAATTAAATTACTACTTTTTCTACTTCTGCTTTGCAACGATATTATCTTCTTTAACATTATTCTTTCACTACTGTAATAGATGCTCTCTCCTCAATGTTAAAAGCTCTAAATATAAATATGCATCATGAGATCACTCATGTTTCTCATCTAATTTATGTGGATAACTTTTTGATCCTCGGTAAAGCCGATTCTAATTATATGCATTATATTACTAATGTCTTAAATACTTTTAGTCAAGTTCCTAACTTGACTAACAATCCTTCCAAATTGGGTATTTATTTTTCTAAGTTTAAAGAGTCTAATTTGCAAAAGTGCTTATGTGACATTAGCGGTTTTATTCTTAGACATCTACCTTGGTATTATTATTAAGCATTTTAAAATTAATATTGTTGATTGTCATATTCTCATTGATAAACTTCATAGTTGGCTTTTTGGATTTATTTGTTTTATTGATTTAGAACTACTTCCTTGTCAAAAGGGTTGAGGAAGAAGATCTCTTCTTTAATCAACTATTTTCTTTTTCAAAATAGCAGTTATAAGAAAACGGGTACTATTTTTTGTAAAACAAATACTTACATAAGATTTATGGAGGTATTGGCATCTCTTCTCTTGACAATATGAACTTTCTGTGTAAATTCACATATAAACTTTATGTGTAAAGCCAAACTTATATGGAGGTTTTTTAATTATAATTATTTACTTACTAATTGGTGCACTGCTCATTATTGATCTATAAGCGTTAAATCTCATTCCTATATATATTCCTTTTGGAAGGATCTTACCAAAGTGGCTCATATCATTGAAAGGTATTTTTTTATTTCAATTTATTCATAAGAGTATTCTTTTTAGATTTTTTATCTCTCTTTATTTGAATCTTTTGGTTATTCCATTTCTAATCAATTTCATTATGTCAAGTTTATTAAATTTAGGGATGTTTTAATTAATGGTGGTTGGTGTTTTCCTTAAGATGGGGGAATTCCTTTGAACTGCCTTGGATTTACTCAAAATACCTCTATTATTGATAGTAATGTTAACTATCTTTGAAAATGTTTGGATCATTTTTCTAATAAAATTACTTTTCATTCTATTTATGAAAATTACCTATTAAAGATTGGGATGGGATGATTTAGTTCAAAGGCTATTCCATCAAGTTACCTTTTTATACCAAGATAATTATTTATAGGGTCTTAAGTCGAATGATAAGCATAAAGATAGAGGCATCCATCTTAATCTAGATTATATTTTATGCCTTAATTATGATGAATCTCAAAATCATCCATTCTTTAAATATTGTATTTTCTCATAATCTTTTAAGGAATCACATCCTAATGGTGACTTCTTTTTATCTCTTTGTAATATTTTTCAAGTTATTTATCATGCTGATGATATTAATTGCAATTTTCCTAGAAAATTTTTTCTTGTTGTTGTTAGTGGTATTGCTTTTCATATTTGAATTGAAAGGAATAGTAATTTTTTTAAAAAATTCTCATACACCACTTGAGCTTAGTATTACTTATATTTATTGGATGGTTAGGTATAAATCTAAGAGACTCTAGAAGATTTTGACGGCATTCTAGAAAAAACTAGAAATTAGAATGTCCCATATAATTTCAGAAATATGTTGAAAGAAGCAAACTTCAAAAACTACTTTAAAATATTCTAGAAAGTTCTAGAATCATATATATATAAAGAATAATGTAGAACTATATAGAAAGTGGTATATTCTAATGCAATCTAGAAAGTTCCATTAGTTTTGGAGATGACTATAAGTAGGAGTCCCCCCTCATTTGTATACATCCAAGAAAATAAGACATGAAGAGACATGGAAAAAGAAAAAATTGACAGTATCCATTGGAAGCTACAATAAGAGTATTGCGAGCTTAAGTGGGGGAGAGTGTCGCACTCTTTCATCTGCAAACTTAATCGGAAAGCTGACCATAAAAAAGAAATATTCTAGAGCAATAAAATGAAAAGAGCAATCCAAGAGACTCTAAAAGAATTCACGTCATTCTAGAAAAAATTAAAAAGAATGAGAATATTCCAAGAAATTATAGAACGTTTCACATAATTTCAAAAATATACTGAAAGAAACAAACTTCAAGAGAACATTTAAATATTCTGAAAAGTTTAAGTTCAAGAATCTTGTATACGTAAAGAATAATGTAAAACTATCTAGAAATTAGTATATTCTAATATAATCTAGAAAGTTACCTTCCTTTTGGAGAGAACTATAACTAGGATGATTTAGTTCAATGGTTATTCCATCAAGTTAGCTTTTTATACCAGGAGAATTATTTATATGGTCTTAAGCCGAATGATAAGCATAATGATAGAGGCATTCATCTTAATCTAGATTGTATTTTATGCCTTAATTATGACGAATCTCAAAATCATCTATTCTTTCAATATTGTATTTTCTCCATAATCTTTCAAGGAATTGCATTCCTAATGGTGACTTCTTTTCATCTCATAGTAATATTTTTCAAGTTATTTATCATGCTGATGATATTAATTGCAATTTTCCTAAAAAATTTTTTCTTGTTGTTGTTAGTAGTGTTGCTTTTTCTCATACACCGCTTGAGCGTATTATTACTAATATTGATTCGATGTTTAGGTATAATAGTAGGTGGAAGTTTGAAAATAACATTAATTTTTATTAGAGATTTTTCCAATGTCATCAATTATTAAGTTTGAAAATGACATTAATTGTTAGTGCTGTCGCAATATTCAAAGAAATTCTAGCTCGTGACATATGACATACCGAGTCCTTAAAGATTTAGACATAGATTTCAACTCTCAGGTTTTTGTAGTACTAAGAAGTCTATTTATGTTGAATTTTCAATGGAATATTTTGTTTTTTCGAGGTTTTTTTTCTTTTTTCTTTTGCTGCAATTTGCTGATTGAAGGATGCCGCTACCTTCTTTGTTAGGCATTGATTATTCATCCTATTCCATCTGTTGGAGGCTTCTTTTTGGGATTGATTGTTATTGTTGTCTATATTTTTTCTGATCTGATCATAACCTTTGAATTGTAGACTTGTAATAGTTAAAATTACCATCACTCGAGTTTGAGTGAAAAGTAATATTATTTTTATATATAATTTAATTTATTGAGTGTCAGTAGGGTATATAACCCCCTACACCCTTCACATTGCTCCCTTCAGGAGTCAAAGAAATTGCTATTTACATATATCTGGCACTGGGGCTGCCAAAAAAGCTCATTGTTCGCAAACAGTTCGTGTTCGGTTCTTCAAGAAGTTCGTGTTCGATTGATTTGATAAACAAACGAGACGAATACGAACAATTTTTTTCGTTCGATTTGTTAAACGAATCAAACACTAACAATGATGTATTGTTGTGTCGGTTCGTTATTGTTCGAAATATAAAACAATTTAAAATAATTATATATATATAATAATATGATATTTTAAAAATAATTATATATTATAATAAATTTATTATGTTTTAAATAATTAAACTTCTATAAATTATAATATATGATAAATTATTAATAATAATAATAATATTATAGTATTAATTATATTAATATAAATATTATAATATTATATTTAATAGACTATACTATATATTAAAATAAAACCCTAAACAAAACTCTAAACGTTTTATTCGGTTTGCTTCATTTTGAAGAAGTTTGGATTACTTGATGTATACGGAATACTTGATCAATTTGCTTCATTTTGAGAAAGTATACTATAAAAGCTATGGCTGTAAAAAAAGCTCGTTTTTCGCGAACAGTTCGTGTTCGGTTCGCCAAGAAGTTTGTGTTCGATTCGTTCGAAAAGCAAACAAACGAACACGAACAATTCTTTTTAGTTCATTTTGTTAAATGAATCAAATACGAACACATCAACATTTCGAACACGAACACTAGCTCTGTTCATTCGTGTTCAGTTCGTTTACACCCCTATCTAGCACCTGGTGATTTATTTTTTAAACTACAAAATCAATGCCGTTTTGAGTGTCACAACCAAATCACTGAGAATTTTTTTAAAAAATAAGATGCGTCGAGGTTTTCTAGCGAATTTTGATTTGTTAAAAAGAGTCCTATTCCCATAAATGGCAAGATCTCGAGGTGCCAAGTAACTGCTGCAACAAAATTATTTGTTCAAAATTTCAATTATTTTAAAATAGTGTTTCAACAAAATGAGTCAAATGGCTTGCAGTTTGTGATGCCTTGAACTTTGGTACAAACGAGCAAGTAGCAACTTTCCATTCCTCGTCCAGAACAGAAATTTAATTTGGTCCAGACGTTCAGTTTATGAACAAGTTGAAATTTAGTTTTAAGGTATGTTGAGTTCGTTATTAACAAACATAGAAAATTATATATCTTACATGAAGAATATCAATTTAATTTCATGAATCTTCTTTTTTTTTCATTAAGCAAAAATTAAAACCAAACTAAAATTAATAACTAAAAATCAAATATCCAAATGCAATTTTGAAACGGAACCGAAGGGTCATCGCCGAATCATGCAAAACCCTAAACCAAGGAAATGCAAAGTAAGCACATTTTAAAGTCACAAACTGACACAAACCCAACCCGGGCTCATACGTACCTGCATTTTTTCAAGTCTAAAGCCAGATTTTAGTGTAAGATGAAATTTTGACAGCCCTACTAACATAAAAATCCAAATATGGCAGAACTGTCTATAAGTTAATAACTCTTCATAAAACAGAAAAGTCTAATCAACCATGAAAGAGATAACCATGACAAAATTCAAGTGACCATGAAAGAGATAACCATGACAAAATTCAAGTGACCCAATGAAGTTATGAACTCAAATAACAAGTGATGACAATACAAAACTCCATACCCTCCAAGCAGTAGAATTTTTATGGATCGTTGACATAAGCAAATGAACTATACTATAGCATTTGCAGCGCTAGCAATCCTTGGCCACAAGTCAGCACATTCCTTCCCAATTGGTCCAGTAATTGCAGAACCTGCAAAATCAAAAGTATATGAGCAAAATTTCAGACTTTCAGTTAAAAGTTACACTTATAAAGAAAAAAGTTAACAGCTCTAATTGGCAAATAGACCTTTCATTTCTCCCTTCGGATTCACTATCACACCAGCGTTATCTGCACATGAGCACACAAATTTTATTAACAAGAACACGTAGATTAACCGAGTAGTACACGGGAATATAAGCTCAAAATGACCTGATGGAAGTAAACTGCAAAAAATGCAAATAGATGATTAAGTCTGCAACGTGAAAATCATGAAAATGTTCCAAATTGGACAAACATTTTGCGGTCTTTAAATTGATACAAAGGACAGAATATAAAGCTACGCTAACTATTTCATATAAAAATGAAAATTAGCGGATTACACAATAAAAAACAGAGACTTCCAAGAAAAATTCACTGCGCAAGAGCACATATTGCAGAAATTGAAATATAAATCTCACTTCGCTGATCAAAATCTTAAGCAATATTTAGAGAAGGCAAACTATTATTATTAAGTCACTAAATTACCATTAACAAAAGAAAATGTGAGGATCAGCTATAACTTCAATAAGCAAGTAGTATACGGTAAAAATCGTTTGATAAAAATAAAATTTCAAATTTAAACATAGATTGTTTATTTCATTACCAGTCCCAGTCCCAAAAGGTGTAAAAGAAGCAATGCAACACTTTTAAGGAGCTGGAATAAAAATAGCTTCAAGGAGGAACATCCACAACCTCTCAAGCTACTTATGAGTCGGTTCCTTTAGAATACAGAAAAAATATACATAAAGGCTGGATAATTTTGGACTTAAACTTGAGACTCTCCCACTCACCAAAAGTAGAAGGAAACCATGTAGATTTATCTAACAAAATAACAAAAAAAAAATTATTAACGGCTAATCCAACAACACATAGTCGTTGAGTGTTACAGAAGTACTCCTCTCATCAAAATTATAGATGAACCATTGTATTTTCCACTCAAAATATCAAGTTCTCCAGTACACGAAATTTGTTCATCAGTAGGACTTAAACTTCTATTAATACTCCAGAGCAGTACAAAGATCTCCTTTTCCAGTTTTACAAAACTTCTCATGAAATTATATCAACTGCGTAGTGCCTATGGAACAGAGTTGACTTGCAACCTATGAAACTTCAGGACCAACTCCCAAGGACTGGATTACAAGAGAATGAAATGTTGCACCAGATGATTTCTTCATAGTTAAATATATGATGTATATAAACAAATAAATAAACTTTCTATTACTTGCATTGAGCATTGACTCACTTCCAAATCGCTCTTCCTCTCTTTTTTTTTTCTTTTTGCATGAAAAAGCACATTATTAAGCCAATAGTGGCACCAAATTTCAGAATCAAATCAGACCCACAAGCTTCTCTTTTCGCAAATAATCAAGTCATCTCACCCAACTATTTCTTATATATACTTGGATCAATTTTATGAAAAATCATAGCTAACACCTTCCGCAAAAAATTGAAAGAGCGAAGCCATTTATTTAGGCGTGCCATAAAATAATTGTCCCTTTAGAACCGACAACAACAAAAGCGAATGATATGAAATCCACTAGGCAACATCATGTACTGGTTGATAAACAAAGAATTCAATATTTCAACAAAAAATGTAAATCTCATGGCCAGTCCCAAAAGGTAATAGCAGAAAATGTTGATCCTTAGGAGACCGCTCTGAGAAAAAAATAAAGAGCCATCAACCTCTAGATCACCATGTACCGTTTGCTCGAGAGAATACAAACATAGCAGGTTTGTCCCAGCAAATTGGGGAAATTTTCAACAGGCAAGATTCCCGTCACCATAAATTTATGAAAACACTAATCTTCCTATAGGTAAAAGAGAAAGTTGTCAAAAAAACAACTAATGTATCCTCATCGAGTAATTCTTTGAAAAACAGCTAAGCAGAACCATTCAAACAAAACATATTCCGAATTCAGAACCGAAAAACAAATTGTAAGCTGGTTAACCACTTTAAAATAAAATAATCTTAAGCAGTAACAAAATCCATCATTTGCCGCATTCGCTTCATCTGAACAAAGTAATTTATTATCCAACAAGTTATAGATCAAAATGTCAAAATAGATGGCAAAACTCATGCGATAAGTCCAATTTAATATCATCACGGCCAGCTAAATTTTATCAGCGTATTAGAGAAATTGCAAATTTAATTCTAGTATACAATTTTTAATCAATGCATACAATAAGATATAATATAAATAAAATTTTCTGAAAATCAAACAGCAAAGATAATTCTCAGGCTAGAAACACTCGATCAGAAAAATGGAGCCTTTTCTTTGTCATAGTCAACTGAATTTGAACAAGTGCAACAATGATTTCTTATCTGCTGATTTATTACCTTGTTTTAAACTTCCATCAGTAAGAACTAATACAATTCCTTAACTACAGATATCATGAAATTTTTAGACGAGCTTCAATTCAGCAAACACAAATAAGGTATCAGATTTAGGAAAAAATAATTTAATAAAATTTCCCAACCAACTTGGCCATAATAATTTCCAAACAAATTAAGAAGAGTAAAGTATCGTTATTATCTAAAATCCATCCAGATTAGAAAAAACAAAGAAAATAGTAAGAAAACCATAAGAAAAATCATATTGCAGTTACTATACAACAAGATTAAAACAATTCAAAATTAAAAGTGTCTCAAGGCTGGTCTGAAAAGGTAATACCAGCCCCGCTGCTCCCTAAGGTGATGGAATATAAGACCACTCCAAGAAAGAGGAACTTAAGATCCATCAACCCTCTTAGAGCTCTCTCTGTAATGTTTACTGGGGAATATAGCAGTTATACAACAAGGTTAAAACATTTCAAAAGTAAATGTTTGTCTCATGGCCAGTCCCAAAAGGTAATAGCAGCGATGCTGCTCCCTAAGGCGATGGAATATGAGACCGCTCCAAGGAGGAACTTCCGATCCATCAACCTAGAGCTCTCTTTGTGACGTTTACTGAGGAATATACAAACACAATAGGTTTGCCCCAACAAGTTAGGGAAAACTTCACCCAGAGAAGTTCTCCTCCGTCACAATAAATTGATTAAAACCCTAAATGATAAAACAATTTGTCATTACGTAAAAAGGAAAGACCATAAAAAAAAACATTCATTGCATACCAAACAGTAAATATGTTCAAAGAGAATATAATTATCATTCAAGGACAAACTGTAAGCTATAAAACAACTCGATCATAGACTGTAAGGAAATACTTCATTTCCTTCATTTGAATAAGGCAATTCTTTATCCAACAAGAAGTTATGGATCAATTTATCAAGGAGATGCAAAAGACAAAAAAGCCAAGTTAAAACCGTCCCGGTTAACTAAGTTAGTCAGACAACCATAAAAAAGCAAACTAAATTCTTAAAAATTTCTATTCAATGTATATATGATTTCAATGATAAAAAAATGAAGAGATTATAATCCTGAAGAATCAAGCAAATGACATATTAGACGCTGATCCCTAAAGTGATTAAATAAGAGACCACTACAAGAATGAGGAACTTAAGATTGATCAAAACCTCTAGAGCTTACTCTGTGAGGTTTACTGAGGAATATTACAGGTACACAACAAGGTTAAAATATTTCAGAATTAAATGTTTGTCTCATGGCCAGTCCCAAAAGGTAATAGCAGCGATGCTGCTCCCTAAGGCGATGGAATATGAGACCGCTCCAAGAAGGAGGAACTTCCGATCCATCAACCTCTAGAGCTCTCTTTGTGACGTTTACTGAGGAATATACAAACATAATAGGTTTGCCTCAATAAGTTGGGGAAAACTTCACCCAGAGAAGTTCTCCTCCGTCACAATAAATTGATTAAAACCCTAAATGATAAAACAATTTATCATTACGTAAAAAGGAAAGACCGTAAAAAAAAATTCATTGCATCCTCAAACTGTAAATATGTTTAAAGAGAATATAATTATCATTCAAGGACAAATTGTAAGCTATAAAACAACATGATCATAGACTGTAAGGAAATACTTCATTTCCTTCATTTGTACAAGGCAATTCTTTATCCAACAAGAAGATATGGATCAATTTACCAAGGAGATGCAAAAGACAAAAAAGCCAAGTTGAATCCGTCCCAGTTGACTCAGTCAGACAACTACAAAAAAGCAAACTAAATTTTTAAAAATTTCTATTCAACGTATATATGATTTCAATGATAAAAAATGAAGAGATTATAATCCTAAAGAATCAAGCAAAAGACATTTGACGCTGATCCCTAAAGTGATGGAATAAAAGACCACTCCAAGAATGAGGAACTTAAGATACATGAACCTCTAGAACTCTCTCTGTGAGGTTTATTGAGGAAGATTACAGTTACACAACAAGGTTAAAACATTTCAAAAGTAAATGTTTGTCTCATGGCCAGTCCCAAAAGGTAATAGCAGCGATGCTGCTCCCTAAGGCGATGGAATATGAGACCGCTCCAAGAAGGAGGAACTTACGATTCATCAACCTCTAGAGCTCTCTTTGTGATGTTTACTGAGGAATATACAAACATAACAGGTTTGCCCCAACAAGTTGAGGAAAACTTCACCCAGAGAAGTTCTCCTCCATCACAATAATTGATGAAAACCCTAAATGATAAACATTTGTCATTTCGTAAAAAGGAAAGACAGTAATAAAAAACATGGGATTCTCAAACAGTAAATATGTTTAACGAGAATATAATTATCATTCAAGAACAAATTGTAAGCTATGAAACAACACGGTCATAGAAGGAAATACTTCATTTCCTTCATTTGAATAAGGCAATTCTTTATCCAACAGGAAGTTATGGATCAATATACCAAGGAGATGCAAAAGAAAAGAAGCCAACTTGAATCCGTTCAGTTGGCTAAGTTAGTCAGACAACTATACAAAAGCAGATTAAATTCTTAACAATTTATATTCAATGCATATAATGATTTCAATGACAAAACATGAAGAGATTATAATCCTGTAGAATCAAGCAAAAGACATATATGATGCTGATCCCTAAAGCGATGGAATATGAGACCACTCCAAGAATGAGGAACTTAAGATTCATCAACCTCTCTCTCTCTCTCTCTCTCTCTCTCTCTCTCTCTCTCTCTCTCTCTCTCTCTCTCTCCCTACAATTTTGGGGAAAATTCACCAAAGAAAGTTCTCATTTGATAAAACCCCTACATAGTAAACAATTTTTCCTTATAGAAGAGGGTTTTAAAAAGCAAACATTCTATCCTCAACAAACAGAGCTTACAAAAATAGATAAGCATAAACCAATTTAGACAACATATTTACAATTAATAATAACAAGGGGTAGCCCACATAGATCAATATAACCTTAGGCAGTAAGATAATTTCCCTCTTTTGAATAAGGTAATTCTTTGTCCTTGTGGATCAATTGCCAAAAAGATGACAATCAACTATCATTCAGAGGTAGGGCTGTGAATTTAGCTCGAAGATCCCTACTCTCAAAAATTAATTCGAATTTTAGCTTGGATAGAGATCGGATCGAAATAAATGAGCTGATTTAAGAGCCAAAATTTTTTATAGAATTTTTTTCAAGCCAATTTCAAGTAGGCCCAAGCTCGACTTGAAAACAGACTGTTAAAAATTGTGAGATGGTTGGGCTATAAATTTAATAAATTTAGCTCGAATATCCTTAATTGCTCAAAAATTGATTCAAATTTTGGCTCGGATCGAGATCGAATCGAAATAAACAAACAAAAGCTACGAGCCAAATTTTATAATCGACTTTTTTCTACTGATTTTGGGCTGACCCCAGCACGTCTTAACTCGAAGCATTATAGAAAATTAAATTGAATTATTAATGGATAAATTCTATCTACAAATTATAACAATTTTGTCGTCTTTTTTAGTAATTGCTAGATAATTTCTTGTTGGAGAAAGAATTACCTTACTCAAAAGAGGAAAATTATCAATTTCATCAATAAAGAATCAAGCATGACATAATTCTACCGACAGGAGTCATCAATTCAAAACAAAATGTGCCTCATGGCCAATCCCAAAAGATGATAACAGCAATGTTGCTCCCAAAGGTGATGAAATATGTGACTCTTGCAAGGAGGAACTTACATTCCATCAATCTCTATAGCTATATTTGTGACATTAAATTGGGAACATCAATCACAACAGGTTTGCTCCAACATTCTGAAGAAAATTTCACGTAGAAAAGTTGTCCTCCAGCACAGCATATTAATGAAAACCCTAAAAATTAAGCAATCTTCTTTAAGAAAAAAAAAGGTGGTGCCAAAAGGTCCACCATATACACAACAAGTAATTTTCACAGAAACAACTAAGCAGAAATCATTTTAAACAAAATATATTTACAATTTACAATCAGCAACAAGTTTTAGTAACCCCATACATGACAACAAAATCTTAAAAGTGTAAGAAATACATCAGTTGATTAATCTGAAAAAAAAAAATTCTTTATAAAGCAACAAGCCATGGAGCAAATTGTCAAAAGGATGGCAAAGCTCGACAAACGACGTTAATTTGAATACTCCCAGATAGGGTGGTTCACAACAGTATGAAAATAAAATTTAATTCTTGAAGGACAAGTTGTATTTAATGCGTATACATCATCTTGAGTAGAAAAATAAGAGGCCTTGAATCCGATGAATCAATAAAGCATTAGATAATTCTAATAATAGGAGCCCACAATTAAAAAAAAAAGGTTATATTTTTTGCTACTCAGCTGCATCTGAAGAAGAGCAATAATGATCTTCTATCCGCACACTTCTTCCTTTGTCCTAAACTCCCACTGTTAAGATCACATACATTACCTAATAATAGTATGACAAAAATTTGTATGCGCTTCCATATAGATGAAAGGAAACAACTTAAAAAAAATTCAAAAGATACCTATCCATTCTCCAAAAACAAGTATTAAGAAAAACAGCTAAAAAAGCTGAAAAATCATGCTGTCATCTAAGATCAAAACAAATTGCAGATTCATAAAAAAACAAAAAAAGGAGGTTGTTTACCCTCAAAGTACATGTAGACTCCATCCTTTCGGCGCCAAGGCTTACGCTGGCGGACGATGACAGCGGGCATAACCTTCTTCCTGAGATCCGGCTTACCCTTCTTAACGGTGGCCATGACCATGTCACCCACGCAGGCAGATGGGAGGCGGTTGAGGCGTCCCTTGATTCCCTTTACGGAGATAATGTAAAGGTTCTTTGCACCGGTGTTGTCCGCACAGTTCACCGTGGCGGCCACCGGAAGACCCAGCGACATCCGAAACTTATTCCCCGCCGAACCTCCGCGCCCTGAAATCGTCGGTGATAAAGATAAAATTCAAAGTTAGCATTCATAATTGAATCCAGAGAAGAGAACGCTCTACAATGGTCACGGACATGGATCGGAGAAATGAGTGCAGTAAGGAAACGAGGAAGGAAAACCTTACCGCGCTTCGACATCGTGACGAGTATGCAGCCGCTCCCCTTGTAGAATGGGAAGCCATTGTGTCAATATATATAGACCAGTAGCTAGGGTTTCGATCTGCCGGATAACATATAACGGAGAAAATTTCCGTTAAGGTATCCAAACTTCCATGTATTTACACAGCACCACCAAGTTTGTATGTATTTAGATATCTTGCACCGAAACTTTTTCTCTCTTACATTAATACCACTCAATTCTTTTATATCACATAAAAAAATACCATTTTTTAATGTTAATAGGGTAGCATATTTGTAAAAATTCAAGTTTAGGTGTTAGATATGTAAATATATAGAAATTAAATGCATGCAAATAATTTTTTAATTTAATTATCTCTCCAATAATTGCTCATTATTGTTGGCAATTTATTACAGTAATTGTAAAATTAGTTAGGCTCATGAACCAACATAAAACTAGGGGTGTAAACGAGGCGAGCACAAGCGAGTCCAGTCTCAGCTCGTGTTCAGCTCGTTTATATTTAGAGCTCAGAAAGTGTATTCGTGTTCGTCTCGTTTGCTTAGTGAGCCAAACACGAGTTGTTCACGAACAAAGAGTCCTTTTGACAACTCTAATCATGTAACCATAAGATGTTAAGGGTTGGTGCAAGATTTAAGAATTATTATTTACATCATTTGAATCTAATTTAATAATTTTTATTCTATTTACTTAATTAATAATTTAATTGAATATAAATCTTTTTAATTTAGTATGTATGTATGTATGTATGTAACTTAATTAATAATTTAATTGAATATAAATCTTTTAAATTTAGTCTGTACGAATGTATGTATATAATTGATGAATACTATTTCGAGTTAAAACGAACCGAACACGAACGAACAAACCTTTGTTAGTAAGTCTTGTTAACTTAACGAACAAGCCGAACAAAAGCTTCTTCAAGTGCCGAGCACTAGTTGTTCACTAGTTGTTTGCGAACAGCGAGACGTTTTGACAGCCCTACATAAAACTAAGAATTAAGCTTAATTTCAAGTCAAGAATAATTTCGACTCAACTCAACTCGTTTGCATAAACATTTATATCTGTATCACCCAACCATATGTAAAAATTAAAATCCAAGTTAAGACCAGCTGTTCTCATATGTAAAATAAAGACGAATATAATCAGACCAATTTCCCTTTAGTCAAACTGATTAAAGGATGTACGTATTTATGATAACTGTCTATTTTATTTTTTAGACCACGACAATTCTATTTGAGAAATTAATTTTCTTTACCATTTTTTTTATAAATTTTGTTATATAAAACTATTTTTTAATCTGAATAGTTAAAATGTGATAGCTGCCAAAACATCACCGCCTTCTTAAAAATAAAATAAATTCGTAAAAATCATCGTTACTTTTTGAAATACAGTTTCTTTAAAAGAAACTTCACACATAATTCTTCAAACAGCTACAGCCTACAGCTGCCCAAACAGACCCTAACACGCCAAATGTGTGTATGCGTGACGAGCAAATGCAATGCTCCAGTTTTTGTACAGTTTCGTGGGCGATTTTTGTCAGGAAGCAAGTTAAAATCATACAAAACTACTGCCCTCAAAAACAGTCCATTACAAAATCCTTTAACAGAATGTGAAACCAATTGAAACGATATGCTCAGAACATAAATTGTTCGTGGACAAAACTTAATAATGAAATCCAAAATATCTAATTCCTCTTCAACCCCGACTGTACCGAACTCCAAAACTACAAATTCTTCAACGCCAAGAGTATATATATATATATATATATATATATATATATATTCATCAACGCCAGGTATAGCAAAATCCAAAATATACAACTCTTCTGCAACACCAACTATACAGAAATTTAGCATATCTGCTTAAAACACCAAAATAGTCAGCAAGAGATGGTCCACATTGCTGGCGAAAATATAGCGTCAACTTGATTTAAATTACGGGCAGCTCGCCGGCAGTTCGCTTCGATCCAGATGCTCTCGATCTGGCCTCTGTACAGGTGACAAAAGCCCCAGTAAGGAAGCAGTGAGAGAAATGTAATGCAAGGTTAAGGAAATCTCAGATAAGGAAGCAGTAAGAGAAATGTAATAAAGAAGCCTCAGGTTAAGCCTACGCATTGACAAGAAGACAGTAAGAAGAAATGTTTCGATCATCTAGAACGATAGTTTTTATTTTCTTCTTTAGCTTGTTATCATGTAAAAAGAATATATTTTCTTTCCCTCTCTTGGATAAACTTAAGACAGAACATAGTGCCAACGTACCACATCTTAAAGTGCTTTTGCGCTAGGAAGAAAAAGTCAATCAAGATGACAGACAGATACCTTCAAGTTGACATTGATATGTCAGAACCAGCATCAGTTAAACCAGAAAATAGAGCGCTCAGGACCTAGGTGCGCTGTAGACTCAGCATTGCTTCGCAAAACCAACTCAGGGAATGTTACATAGGTAGTTACGAGAGCTATGAACCAGGTATCATACTGGGATTAAAGGGTTTGTGGAGGCTTAGTTCTTGTTTTGAGGGGAGCAGATTTATCACAATTATCGAGTTCTATCATTCGGACTTTTATACTTATTTTCTATTCTCTGAAGTAATGAATCCTTATTTTGTGTTCTTCGCTTTAATATTATGAGCTAGTTGCATAAACTCTGAGTTTGTGATTATTTGTACACATTCTTCATTTAATTCCATTGCTGGCTAAAGGCCTTTTTTAAAACTAATATTATCTATAAATATTGACCGAGTCACAGAAGAACAACTACAAGTAATTTGAACAGATTCTTAGATAAGATAGACGTATAGTGAAGAACTATTCTTAATCCAGTTGAAATTTTCAATTCGTATAGATATGTATTGAATTACAAATAAATAGTAATCTCTTCTAATTATTGGCGAGGATTAAAAGAATAACGTATTCTTGATTGACATTTCAAAATTATAATTTTGTAATAGTAATTTTGAACAATTACAAACAATTAGTGTAAGTATATCATAAATCTAGGGTGACGTCTTTACCTGATAATTCTCATGCTAGTAATATTTAGATTTTCGATTTGCTTTGTCTTTTGAAATCGTTGAATAAAACTGAGAGAAATAAGTATTAGTATTTAACTTATCTGAAGTTTACTAATGATCTTTGTGAGAAGGATATCTTATTTTATATTACTTACGTGGCAAGTGCATTTGTGTATACTACTTTAGCTAGAATATGCACCAATACATTGCCGCAAGTTGACCCAGCCTCGCATTGGCTTGATCGTGTGACTGGTGCGATCTCCACTGACTAATTAGACTGTGCGCCTTCTTCACTACTTAACCAAATCCAGCTCGCACGAACAAACCTCTCTTCTCACTCACAAGATTGCCATCCATACCACCTTCCCAATTTAAGAAACCATGTCTATGAAGTTGCAATTGAGCCGCCAGCCCCTTCCTAACAACCTTTGCAACCCCTCCTTCCCTCCACCCTCTTCCCCTTCCAAAACCACAGTCAACAATCCCTCTTCTCTCCTCCACAAACGCTAAAATGCTTCAAGGAAGCAGTAACCTTCTCCTTCTAGATGCTCTTATCAGCCGCTGATATCCTTCATCGAATAAAAAATTGGAACAGTGAGTTTCTTTGCGCTTGTTCCCTTTCTCCCTTATCCAAATTAGGTATGACTAATCTTAGCTAGAGTTAATTTTATTGTAGCCATCTTGTCTATAAATTATTTTATTGATAGAAAAATCGTATTTTAATTTATTAGAATTAGATTTATCATCTGATGACTTTTTATAAGAGAAATTTTTCTGTGTTCATTGATTAGTAGATTAAGAAAATTTATGATTTGGTTTCTAATTCAATAAATAATTATAAATTAATTTTAGTTTGGACTAACTTATATCAAAATGGGTTAAACAAAACTCTCGATGCTTTCACTTAAAGCATAATATAACGAGGTTTGAGTGGGTTAAGACCATATGCTATCATTTTTCATCCATCTATATTGGTTTTAGGTTCTAATTATGATTTTGATTAGAGGATCTGAAAGTGAAAATTTCATTTGACGTTATTGGTCAAATTTCAAAAAGATTGACAATTTCTCATCATCGTATGAGAATAAGTAATTGTTATTAATTACAGCATAAATGTATCACTGATTGTTAGGGACATTATTGGTACTGGAGTTAACCCAAACCACAAGAGGAAAAAAATACTATTATTGAAAGCAAATAGGAGTTAACAATCACCACACTTGAAAGAAAAAATTACAACAATGGACACAAACAAACACAACTCGAGTGTATCTCTAGGATGGTGATGGCAATTAGTAAGGGTTTGGAAGGTGGCGTGTGGGTAGTAAAGATGGTTGGCAAGTAGAAAACAGCAAGGCGGTTGTTTCCCTGGTGCCATACAACAAGCAAACATTAGGGAGTGATGCGGGAGGGCTGCCCGGGGTGATGACAGCAAAGATGGAGGGCTAAAATGTTGGCGTTGGCACAGATGAGGGGCTGGGAAGCAGCGAAACAGCTGGAAAGGGTTAATGGGTTGCAGCAGCACAGGGGGAAGAAATTAGCAACGAAGAGGAGTTGCGGCAATGGCAGCAAGCTGAATCGAGGAAAACGGCTGGCCGAGTGGCTGGAACAGCAGAATGCAGCCTGGAACAGCTGTTCGGGGTGGCAGCAGCAGTGGGAAATGCATGAGACTATGAGACAGCAAAGGGACAGCTGTCTCGGGGCTGCAACAGCGAGTAGGGATAGCTAGACAGCAAAGACGGACGGGGACGGCTAGAATGAGTTGCACCAAGACGGGAGGTAGCTGGAAAGGATGGCAGCAGGTCAAGAAGGTGGTGGATGGCAGCTGGAGTTGCAGAAAGACAGTAGGAGTGATGTCTGGTTGTCCCGATAGCGAGGAAAGGTGGTGATGACAGCGAAGGATGGTAAATTCAGAATAAATATCTCCGCGAGATCGAATTGCAGCCGGAGTACCGTTCAATTTTTGGGAGACAGACACCCCCTTGAACGAGTTAAAGTCGGAGCACATTCTCCCCTTCGAATAGAACACTACGAAGGGAACACCGGAGGCCGATGGCTGTCCTAATAGATACACAGAAAAACTAAAAATTAAACATAAAAATCAAATATATGAGCCCAAGATAAATATGTTGGGGCGCACGGCATTACGGAAGCACCTAATTCCAAGGAGGGAGCCGATCAGCTCTCCCTCTTGCATGGACGACCGATCCACGTAATGGAATCATGAAGACTTCGAGTGTTATTAGCATGCATTGGGATGCGGAATGCGAAACGCAAGAGTTTCTCCCGCTTCAGACACTGGAAGCATGAACTTTCGTGTCAATTATCTTTTTAACATGTATTAAATTTCTAGGTATTTTATAGGTGTTATACATAATAAAGATTTCATTTTCTTATATTCATAATAGATTGCACAAATAGTGTCATGTTGATTTATTCATGCACATATTCATGTATATTTTTTTTTTCTTCTGCGCATTATATTTTTTAATTACAATAAATTTCTCTCATATAATAAACATGTTTGAAAAAATAATAATAATGGGCATATTATTTATAGCACAACTATTAAAAAATTTTGAAATTTTGTACGATTGCATATAAAGGTGTGTCGATAAAACCTTTTCAGATATTGATTAGCCGATAGATGAGCCCACACACTAACTACTCTATAAAAAAATCATTAAATTTCTTTTGAGTTTGTGTTTATCGTCCCGATTTTAAGGTATATTGCAAAACTGATTATAAATATATAAACCAAGCGAAATTTCATAGCAAAAGACTAATGGATCATATTTAATTGAACTTAATTTTGTTATAAAGAGAAAGTCAAAAAATATAAATTACATATATCACAATTATCACACTTGATTATAAGCATAATCTTATTAAAAGTAAATTTCAGAGCATGTGACATTACATTTAGGCATTATATGAACTTTTGAGATACAATATATACAATAAATAGTCCAATTTTATTGATCATACCGCATGCACCAATACCTATCGTTTATGCATTAATAGCTAGCGATTATTTGCTATGCCTGATTCATCAAACTCACTTGTTAATAATTTCTTATGGCAAGTTCTATTAAGTCAAACTTCTCTTAAGACGTTCAATGAAGCCTCACCACAGGAGCAACTTTCTCACCATTAGACCTTTTTTTTTAGTTTGTGTATTAGATCATTATAATTCTTTTATTTTTGAGTGATTTTGCTTTATAGTTGTTCTTTTTTTTTATTATTGTCCTAGGTGTTGCTCTATTCCCTTGTTAAATTGTGAATATAAGTTTTATTGATTTAATGAAATGTTATTTTACTTTCTGCTTATTTTAGTATAAATAATTTATGACTACTGTTTTATAACTACTCTATGTCGAAAATAAAGTTTTATATTCATTCAACATGTCCTATGTTGTTAAGATGTACAATCTTCCGGGCCCAGGAATTGTGACAAACCCTGACAAATATTGGATTGCAAAACAAATTCATGCCATCAATTGCAATAAAACTTTTGAATATTAAGAATAAATCATATTTATTAGTTTGCAAAACAAATTTATTTCATTTCCCAGACAAACCCTGCATAATATCATTCCACAAAAAAAAAAATCATGGGAAATTACAAAAGAGCAAACGTATCTTAAGAAAATTATTATTGCTAAAATAGAAATGCTTACTTGATCGAACTTTGTTCCGACAGAACTTGCTTCCACAAAGGCATTTGAAGGCTTTGATTGGATGTGAATGATCATCAAAATCAATCCCATAATCCTGCAAATCACTTATAAGCAAAGATCTCCGACAAACAGCAACCATATGGAGACTTTAGCACAGCAAAGGGCATGTATACGAGCAGAGAAATATCATTGCATGTTATAAATTCCCTACATAGCATGCTAATTAAAGATTAGTGCAAAAATGCATGACAGAGCCTGTGAAAAGAGCCATATGAATGCACACATTTAAAAAGTGATCTGCGAAAAAGAAAGTTCTGGTAACTTTAGGAAGCATACTCCATTAGCAGACAAACTTGACCATGTTATTGTCTTAGAGTTATCGGGTAATGCTAACTACTGCAAATATGCTCAATATATTAATGGGAAAAAAATTAGGAAAGAAAAAGAGTGTATAACAGACTTGCGCAAATACTTTTGCATTACTTCTTACCACATTATTAGTATTCAATAAGACAAAATGGAGTATCGCTCAAGCAGAACTCAATTTGATGGGATAAAGCTAAAGATGATGATCATGAATATTAAAATATTTAGAATATTTATATGCAGATTTCTTTTTTAATTGCTTTAATTTGCTTTTATTTACTTCCCTTTTTCTCCATTTTTTTTCATTTGTTTCTGAAGCGGGGCTCGGGAGAGAACTGGGGGCCCTCAAGGATGGGGAAACTGCCACCCCGTCCTTCCCCTCTTCCTTTCACTCCTCCACTTTTTTCCATCCTTTCCTCCTTTTTCTATCTTTCCTTTTCGTCCTCCCCTTTCCTGCCTCACATGTCCTTTCTCTCCCTCTCACATTTCGTTCCCAAGTGCTTTCCTATTTTAAATCCTTTCTTAAAACCTGAAATTTTAATTTTATTCTCCTTATTTTAAAACTTTTTTTCCTAAAATCTGAAATCTTTTTTTATTCTCGTTGCTTATTTTAAAGCCTTTCCTAAAATCTAAAATCTCTTTCTATTCTCCTTACGTATTCTAAATACCTTTCCAAAAATTTGACATCATTTTTATTCTCAATTCTTATATTGAAAATCTTTCCAAAATCTGAAATCCTTCCTAAAATAGGTCAAGCCTTTTATAAATAGGAAGTGATGCGCATAGAGTTAGGGGTTTTATTGTTTGATGTCTGAAATCAGATTTTAGTCTTGGTATTCTCCCCTTCGAGGGTTGTATCTGACGTTGAGGTAGTGCTACAGCTGTCCCTCATCCGAGGTGGTGATTGTCTCCATAGGTCCGGGTAATGCTCCAACTGTAGCTCGAACCAAAAGAGATATTTATCTGTCCTTCCATCCTTCCTGCTGCTATCCACCCGCTTCCCAGCCCTACAGCAGGCAACCGCACCTCTTCCCCAACAAACATGGGTTGTTGTCCTCCCTCCAAACTACTACCAGCCTTCTCCTAGCAAGGTCGCAGCTCCCCATACTCCATCCTAACACTATAACTGCCTTTTCTAAGCAACCCAATCTTGTTTTCCACCAGCCCAAAATTTCTTCCAGCGCTATATCGACCCATTTTTTAGTAGTTTGTCTTGCTGTCCATGCCTTTCCCATCACTGCCAGTGCTTCCACGCTCGTTGTCCATCCTCCGAAAGTGCTGGCGAGCCTTCCCAGCTACCGTCCCACCTTCCCAGCTTACTACCCCACTTTTCAACCTACCTCCCAGCCGCCCAACAAACCTTCCCGCCACCTTAACCTGCCTCCCTCCTCCAGTTCAATGTCCAACCCATGTCGAACCCTCTCCTACATTCACACTTGTTGTCCCAAGCCTCCGGATCCACTGGGACAACCTCCACTGCCCTTGGTATATACTTTAAAGGTGTTGGCTTGTGCCTTTGTGTTTGTTTGTAGTTTATTCCATGTTTTGAAGAGTCATCATAACTGATTTCAAATTCAATAATAATAATTGTGTTTCTTTTGTGGTTTGGACTTTCTCCTCCAGTATCAGTTTCCTTACTAGTAGATCATGTAATTGGTATTTGTACCCCTCTTTGCCTCAATAAGATTTACCTAGGGTTCCATTTTAACATGGTATTAAAGCCACGGTTCTAACCTTGGAGACTCTACCCTAGCCACTAGCCACCTACATTCTTTCCCTGCAAGATTTGTACCGTCGGCTTCCTACAAGTTCTCCTTTCAACTGCTGATCTCAGAAATCTGCAGGTTCTTCCAGCAGTTCTTCAAGCTGCTGATCTCAAAAGTCTGCAAGATCTTGTTCCCGCAATTCTTCCCGTCGCTGATCTCATAAATCTAAACGTTCTTCTTCCAACTGGCCTGCCTACAGGTTCTCCTTCCAGCTTAAGATTACCGTCCACATAGAAGTTCCCGCCACCAGGTTTCTTCTACAAAGAAGGTCCCGTCTCCAACTTCAGATTTTTCCAACCGGCCAGAAGATCTCTTCCAGCAAGAACCCCTTTCTGAGGCCACATACCTTGCCTCTAATAGTTGAAACCTTACGATATCTCAACAATCTAACATCTCGTTTGGCTCACTTGGAAACATGGCAGACTCCTCTAGCACTGATCCATCATCAGAAGGTGTTCTTGATTCCGCCAAAAACTCAATTCCAAGCTCTGTTCCTCTGCAAACCGGAGGACAGGAACCTTTCCTCCAGCAGTCGAAACCTTACGATATCTCAGCAGCCTAACATCTCGTTAGGCTCAATTGGAAACATGGCGGACTCCTCCAGCACTGATCCGTCATCAGAAGGTGTTCTTGATTCCATTGGAGGATCAATTCAAAAGCTTTGTTCCTTTGCAAACCGGATGACAGAAAAACAACATAAACTTCTCGATCACAACTCATAAACTAAACGACAATAACGTTCTCCAATGACCCCAATCTGTATCTTTGTTCATCAAAGAGCGTGAAAAATTCGATCATCTCACTGGTATGAGTTGTGAACCTCCAAAGACTGACTCAGTGTATGGAACTTGAGAAATGGAGAATTTCATGGTCGTGTCGTGGTTGATCAACTCTATGGAGACTTCGATTAATGATCATATATGTTCCTTCCACTATTACCCTCTGGACAGCAGTCTGTGATACCTACTCGGATGCAGGGAATTCCAGTCAACTCTATGAGGTGTCTAAGAAAATTCGTAAGGCAAAACAATGATCCAGGACCGTGAAAGCAATATGGATGGAATGCGACCTATACTGACTACATTTAGAATCTCTGGCAGGCCTGTCTCTTTTTCGGAAAATTGTATAAAAAAGATCACATGCATCAATTTTTTGCAGACCTCAACAAATATCTTGATGAAGTCCAGGGCTATTTTCTTTGTCGAAATCCTCTTCCTACTCGCACTACTTACACTAAGATTTGTCATGAAGGGAGCTGAGGACTTGTCATTCTTGGTGTGTTCACTCCGTTTGACGAAGCATCTACCTAAGTCTCTAGTAGTGCTTAACCTCGAGTCGATCATCCCACTTGTGAGCTCATGATAAATGTTGGAAGCTCCATGGAAAACATGCATCCAAACATTCGAGAAAATTTCTGTTATAAAGGGTCTCGCAACAGCTTTTGAATTCAACACAGTACAGGCGGCCACTATCCATAATAATCTGGAATACTTCAATTCTCTTAAAAGTCAAACGAAGCGCTTAATCAAGCTGCTTGGATCCAGCCACTCTTTTCTGGCCAGTCGACCTCCCACACTCTTCAAGGTACCAATTCTATGTGTCTTCTTTTGTTCCTTATAATCCATGGATCATTGATTCAAGTGTCCAAACCACAGAACTAGAAGCTCTCAAGTCTTCTTTACATACTATCATTACTTAGGGAAGATACTGTTAAAATTTTTGACATGACTCAAAGTTCATTGCTGATAAAGGGTCTGTTATTTGAACAATAAGTCTAATTTTGAAATGTGTTACATGTACCTCTGTTGAAGTGTAACATTTTATCTGTCAGTAAGTTAACATATGATATTGATTGCGTTGTACAGTTTTCTCTGATGTACGTGTCTTTCAGGAACTTTGCTCAAGAACGATGATTGGAAATGCTAAGAGGGTAGGCGGGGTTCCATTTCCTCCAAGAAAAAAACATGGAGAATGAGGATACTTCACCCAGTAGCTGCAGATTATCAAAGTCCACTGAATGTTTTGTTATTTTGTTAAATTGTCATTTAGGTCATGTTAGTTTCATGTATCTAAAACAATTGTATTTGTTGATTTTTACTAATAAAAATCCTTCTAATTTCAAATGTGAAACCTATCAGTTAGCTAAACATCGTGTTTCTTATCCACCAGACAATACACATCTGCTCCTTTCTCTCGTATTTACAATGACTTATGGGGATCCTCTCGCAATCCAAACTACACCAATAAAAGGTGGTTCCTCACTTTGATTGATGACTACACCCCAATGACGTGTGTCTATATTTTAACAGTTAAATATGAAGTTGTTACTTTCAAAAATTTATACACCTTCATTTTGACTCAGTTCAAAACTCTTATTCAAGTTCTTTAGACAGATAATGATCGTGAATATTTTAACTCTTTAGGAGAATTTTTGGTAAGGGCATCCTCCATCATAACTCTAATACCGACACTCCTCAACAGAATGGTATAAATGAGAAGAAAATCCGACGTCTCCTCGATGTTACTTGCTCCATCATGTTTCACTCTAATGTCCCAAAACGTTTCTGGAATGATGTCATTCTTACCGTCACTAACCTCATCAATAGAGTTCCCTTAAAAATTCACAACTTTCGTACCCCTTTAGCTACCTTGATATCGTGTTGTTTTAATATTCGGATCTTCTCTAGTTTGGAACCCAAAATTTTTTAACACAGCCTTTGTCTAGAACACGGTCCCAACTCGGGGTAAACTGGATCTCAGGTCCATAAAATGTGTTTTCCTTGTATGCTCTGTCACTCAGAAGGGGTATCGATGCCTTGAACCTACCACAAATAAGGCCTACATGAGTGTTGATGTATCCCTTTTTGAAAGTGCTCCCTACTTTCCTAACTCGGCCTCCAGTGAGGGGAAGCTAGAGTTCTTGTACACTTTTCCTTACCATACCCCTACAAATATTCCCCCAACGACACCTACCATCGAGGAACCCTTCGTTCCTTTAGTTTCGCCTACTTTTCTTACTACCAAAGAGCCCTCTGTCCATTTAGTGCCACAAGCACATCCTCCTACTCTGCGTGTCTACACATTCGTTCTGAAGCACCTGTTATGGAGCTCTCTAACCCCTTATTGGACCCTGGATTCCCTCCGGATGATATCCCCAGCAATGCGACTACTCCAAATGAGGATGACAGTTCCTCAAGTAAGGTACGCAATCAGACAGACTCTCTCTATCTCATGACAAACTATGTCACTCTTTAGATATTATCATTACCTACAGAGCATTTACAACCCTTACCAATCATCAGCTTCCATCTACTATTGAGGCTGCCTTAACAGACCCAAACTGGAAAGATGTCGTCTTGGAGGAGATGAATGTCCTTCAGCGAAACGATACCTGGGACATTGTTAATCTTCCTCGGAACAAGAAAGCTGTGGGATGCCTATGAATTTTTAGCATCACGTTTAAATCTAATGGATCATTTGAACGCAATAAGGCACGATCGTCATAGGGTACTCACTGATCTACGGAGTTGACTATGAGGAGATATTTGCTCAAGTTGCTAAATTAAACACCATTCGGATCCTTTATCCCTTGCATTGAATCTGGATTGGCCCTGTTCCAGCTTGATTTCAAGAATGTGTTCCTAAAAAGGCGATCTTATAGAGGAGGTATACATGGCTCTTCCTCAAGCTTTAGCTCCACTGCCTCCCAAAGGCAAGTATGTAGACTATGATAATCCCTCTATGGATTCAAGTAATCACCACGGGCATAGTTAGAGAAATTCACAAGGTGGTGAAGCCATGGATTAACTCAAATCTACCTGACCCATACAAGTCCGACAGTCTACATACTTGTGATATTCCTCCAACAACTAAGTAGCTATAATTCTACTCTATGTTGATGATATCGTTCTCACGTGTAATTATCTACCAGCGTTGGAGTCTCTGAAAGACATTCTAGTGCTTCCTTTAAGAAGAAGGCCTTGGGATCTCTTTAATACTTCTTAAGCATAAAAGTTGATTGGTCATCTCAAGGTATTTGTCAATCTCAACGAAAATATGTGATTGATCGTCTGGCAAAAAAGAAATATTCTCATGTGCAAACCAATGGTTATCCCGATGAATCTCAATGAAAAACTTTTTGATGTTCACAATGCAATTCCTATAAACAAGACTCGCTACCAGCATTTTGTAGAAAAACTCATCTACCTGACCCATACAAAGCCCGATATATGTCACACAGTTTGGATAATCAGTCAATCCATGCATTATCCCAATGAGCACCACCTCCAAGTTGTCCACCAGATTATCCACTATTTAAAAGACACATCGGGCTCAGGTTTATTTTTTTCTCGTCACGCATCTCGTTATATTGTAATTTACATACGCGGATTGGGCCATGTTCGTCCATGTGTGGTAATCTACCTCGAGATACTATTCATTTATATGAGGAAATCCGGTCACGTGGAAATGCAAGAAGCAGTCTGTAAGCGGAATTTCAGTCCATCTCCTTGAGAATTTTTTAAACTCTCTAGTTACGCACCAAGCTTCACGAATTATGTATGACAATCTCGGCTCCCCTACAGTTGTTCTGTGATAACAAAGCTGTCATTAGCATTGCTCACAAACAGGTCCAACATAATCACACCAAGCATGTTGAGATTGAGCGTCATTTCATTAAGGAAAATCTCGATTCCGTGGAAATTTATATTCCATTTGAGTCCTACAATGGTCAACTGGCAGATATTCTCACAAAGAACCTTCATCGGCCACTGTTCAATGATTTTAAATTTAAGTTGAACATGACTGACATCGATGTTTCAACTTGAATAAGAGTATTAGAATATTAAAATATTAGAATATTTATAAGCTGATTTTTGTATTAATTGCTTTGATTTGTTTTTCCTTTATTCTTTTTTTGGTTGTTTCCTTACTAGCAGATCCTGCAATGAGCGTTTATACCCCTCTTTGCATCAATAAGATTTCCTTGGGGTTCTATTTTGACAGAATAAATGACAAACCATCCAAAGAAATGCCATGGTCAAGTTCATATTGTATTCACTCAAACAAGGCAAACAATTATAAGTCCTATTTTCCTTTTATATATTCTCTATATTAAAAGATATTAAGGCCTCTTGATCTCATACGAGAGAAATATAAGTCTCATCATCCATATCCTCCACATCTTCTATAACATATTGTGAAAATATTTCAATTAACCTAACCATATAAAATAAGTTGTAAATCTCTGCACTTAGGGTGCCTTTTCTTACCACACTCCATATACATCTAGACCTTTACACCATTCCTGATACCTTTTCACTACAATGAGGCTGCATCCAAGCTTTTTTTTTTTTATCCCATACAATCCAGATATAAGCACCACCTTTTACATGTCATTTTTTCCACTATATTAAGGAGATTTTTGAGTTTTTTAACCCCATATAATCGCGATATAAATTCCATGTTAAGGGTCCCCTCTGCCATATAGAAAAGGTACTTTTCTTTCTTAGCCCTCGGCCCTAGAGCAAAAAAAGACTTGTTAGACGTGTCATGTACCATTATGTCTAGTCTCCAAGAATTTTTTAAGCTCTCTAGTTACGCACCAAGCTTCAAGAATTATGTATGACAGTCTCTGCTCCCCTACAGTTGTTCTGTGATAACAAAACTGTCATTAGCATTGCTCACAAACAGGTCCAACATGATCACACCAAGCATGTTGAGATTGACCGTCATTTCATTAAGGAAAATCTCAATTCCGAGGAAATTTATATTCCATTTGAGTCCTACAGTGGTCAACTGGCAGATATTCTCACAAAGAAGCCTTCATCGGACACTGTTCAATGATTTTAAATTTAAGTTGAACATGACTGACATCGATGTTTCAACTTGAGGAAGAGTATTAAAATATTAGAATATTAGAATATTTATATGTTGATTTGTGTATTAATTGCTTTGATTTGCTTTTATTTACTTTCCATTTTTCCTTTATTATGTTTTTGGTTGTTTCCTTACTAGCAGATCCTGCAATGAGCGTTTACACCCCTCTTTGCATCAATAAGATTTCCTTAAGGTTCGATTTTGACAGAATAAATGACAAACCATCCAGAGAAATGTCATGGTCATGTTCATATTGTATTCAGTCAAACAAGGCAAACAAATATAAGTACAAGGCAAACAATTATAAGTCTTATTTTCCTTTTATATTCTCTATATTAAAAGATATTGAGATATTAAGGCCTCCGATCTCATACGATCGAAATATAAGTCTCATCATCCATATCCTCCACATCTTCTATAACATATTGTGAAAATATTTCAATTATCCTAACCATATAAAATAAGCTATAAATCTTTGCACGTAGGGTGCCTTTTCTTACCACACTCCATATACATCTAGACCTTTACACCATACCTGATACCTTTTCACTACAATGAGGTTGCATCCAAGGTTTTTTTTTTTTTTATCCCATACAATCCATATATAAGCACCACCTTCTACATGTCATTTTTTCCACTATATTAAGGAGATTTCTGGGCTTTTTAACCCCATGTGATCGCGATATAAATTCCATGTTAAGGGTCCCTTCTGCCATATAGAAAAGGTACTTTTCTTTCATAGCCCTCGGCCCTAGAGCAAAAAAAAGTCTTGTTAGACATGTCATGTACCATTATGTCCAGTCGCCTCACATCAACAACTTTGATATACAAAGTTCCCTTGACTAAGGTAGCACATAATTGCTAACAAGAATTTGATAGGCAAATAAAATTCACTAACATCAAACAATACAACACAACCCAATACATAAACGATAAACACCTACAATTCAAGACTTCAAGAGGTAGGCCGTCTCTCCCAATATTTAAAATTTGAGAGGTAGGCGATCTCTCCTAAACCCTGACCCTAACCTTAATATATTAAATCATATTTATAGCACACAATAATAACAAACAAAAACAAAAATTTCATTTTAGCCTTATGCCTAAAATAAGTATTCAAATAATTTGACTAGCTCGGTGTGGCGGAAAATGTTGTAGGTGCCAGTCTAACATTACTCTCCTCCCAAAAAGACACAATCTTCAAGGTGCAAGAATAAAAACTCATGCAGAAACAAGCGTATGTCTCCCACTCATAAACTAAATTCTCGTCGTCAAGCACTTGATTGATATAAGTGATGAGTCGTTGATACTGCATGAGGACTAAACCCATAGTTTGAAGCATCCATTAGTAAATGAATGGTTGGCTGAAATCACGTAAAGCTAGCACTAGTACACTCGTCATGGCCATCTTTAACTTCTCAAAAGTCTGGGTCATCGCTCACCACAGCTGAAAAATTATTATTCTTCAATTTCTCCATCAACGACCACACAATCAAATTCCAACTCTTCACAAACTTTTGATAGTATCCTTGTAACTCCCAGAAATCTGCTCAACCCCTTCAGTCATAGGTAATGGCCACTCTAACATAGCTGCTACCTTCGATGAATCCGCTAACACCTCAGTCTTACTCAAACTAGGATCACCATAAAATATCACCATCTTGTCTCCCTTGAAACTCCAATGCCAGGTGTTTCCAATTCATCTTAGTCTCCCCTATGGACCACAACCATTTCATACACAATATCATGTTAGTGCTCCCTAAAGGTAAAATCACCTCTTTACAAACTCTTCTGCTCTTCTCCACCTGTCCCTTCTTCATCATGACTCCAAAACTTCCAATGTTGACCATCTCAAGCTCCAATTGTTTCACTACTTGAGTAGAGATGAAATTGTGAGTGGCCCCACTATCGACCAATACCACCACATCATGCTCTCCGATCTATTCTCGAAGTTTCAAATATGGCTCAATGTTAACCCAACCAACGAGTTCAAATGAGACTTTTGCATCATCCAAGTGAGGGTGTTCCTCCCCCTCCACCACAACCTCCTCTATTTATTCATGCCATCTCCTTGTAACAAACTATGAAAATTTGTAATGGTTGATCCTTATAATAGTGTCTCAGGTAAACTTCTCATCACACCGAATATAATGCCTTGGCTCGCTTCTCTTGAATCTACTTTGTAAGGCGTTTGAATGCCGCCCCCAGTCATGATCCATTATTCATGTCCTGTGTCATTGTTTGAGTTTTTGGTATAATCTTGGTTGTAGCATTTTGGGATGGTGCTCCATTTGTGTTGATCATATTAGCAGGTTTCATTATATTTTTATGTTCAACCAACTGCACTAATTCTATAATTCCCCTAATCCTCGTGATCTCAACAGACGAAGAGCTGCTCGAATGTCTGGGTTTAACACTTTCATGAAGTTTTCTTCCAACACTTCTTCTGATATCACTCTCAAACTATCGGATAGCATTTCAAATTTCTCCCTATAACTCATGGACCATTGTTGGATAAATTCAAAAAAATGCTCGTGTAAATTCTCATCCCATGTGGTATTGTAACGCTCCAACAATCGATACTTGAAATCTTATGATTTTTTGATCAGCTGGTGTTTTCCTCTCCATTGAAACCACGCTAGAGCCTTCCCTTCCAAACATTGGGTCAACGTCATCAATTTTTCCTCTGTCAGCCCATTAACAACAAAGTATCTCTCCATACAATAAACCACTCCAAAGATCTGCATTTTTAGCTTCCTTATGCGTGAGTCTCCTCCTAATTTTCTTGATTGAAATTTATTCCACCCATGAAGCGGGGGTTGAGTTCCCTTCCTTGGCCCATTTTGATTTCTCTTCTTCCATGAGTATGGCTCGCCACACAATTAGCTTGCTCATCTTAGGCTCTTGAATCACCTTTCGCCCAAAAGGCTGCCACAATAAAAAGCTCTCAAGCGGTAGGATGTAGCCCTCTGTCGAGGTTCCACCCACTGTGGTTCCCTATTCTATGTTGATATCCATTGATTAGATCTTCTCCCGCCCCGAATCGCATGTCATCCCATTTTGTCTGTTGTCTCTCATTCCAACCATCTGGATGTCACGCTATTCCTTCCAAGTGCTGACGCTCAAGTCCAATCCCAATTCCTTTACATAATCCCACAGTTCCAGATCCGTCAAAGGCAGCAACGTTGCTCTAATGTCATGTTATTCCTTACAAGTGCTAACGCTCAAGTCCACTCCAAATTCCTTTGCCTAAACCTCTGTCTCCAGATCTGCCTAAGGCAGCAATGATGCCCTGATATTGTGTGAATCCTTTTAGTTGCTGTCATTCGTGTCTACTCCAAATGTCGTCACTCGATCCTGCAATAGGTGACAACGGTTTCTGGGGAACTCCACGGTCTTTTTTTTCATGCCTTATAGGGTTGTGAATCACCTTTCAAATCGCCCCTCCCTTTTATATCTAATACGGCACACCTCTTCGATAATTTTTTCCTCCAAAGCATATACTTTCTTGGTTAACATTACTCCCAAGAAGATTTTTGATCCTATATGCAGAACTCTATACTTCCCAATCCCGTCGTTGGGTTCCCAGCAAGCTAGAATCACGGTTGTATTGTGAGATTAGGTCACCAATGCAGCGCCAAAGAGATGCCCCATACCCGCAATCTCATCGTTGGCTTCCCAACTAGGTAAAATCGCGACAATTTCGCGCGATTCAACCATGAAGTACCCTGCGATCCCGTCTAAGCGGAACTTTTTATCAAACAATAAGCATGAAGCACTGACAGCAATTCTTCATCCCATCTATCAATCGTCATAATCCGAGATACCACACTAATAATTGATCCAAAGTTTACTTCTTACAGAGTCTTTACAATTCTCCATGCGTCTTAGTCCTATCGAGAAAGATATCATTCAAGAGCAAAAAGCATACACCGAGATACATCTTCTTGTAAAAGTCCAGTAAGAACATCCATAACTAAAATAAAAAGATATCGACTTACAACCGTCCCTGATGTAAACCAACAGAAATAGGAAAATATTTGGTTAATCCTCCTTCAGTTCGAACACAAGTAACAGCTCTAGTATACATATATTTAATGACTTGAATATAAGTCATATCAACACATTTCTTCTCAAGGACTCTCCAAAGGGTATCTCTTAGAACTTTATCGTATGTTTTTTCTAAATCAATAAAAATCAAATATAGATCCTCCTTATTATCTATGTACTTCTCCATCAAACCTCTCAATAAATGTATAGATTTCATAGTAGACCTGCCCGACATAAATTCAAATGGATTATGAGAAATCTTGGTAATACGTCTTAACCTATTTTCAATTATCTTCTCCCATAATTTTAAAGTATGACATTAATTTAATTCCTCATGAGCATAGAAAAAGGATTCATGTAGCCCACTTGTGGATAAGGCTTGTTGTTGTTGTTGTTGTTGTTGTATACTTTGCACACTCTTGTGCATCCCTATTATTCTTAAAAATGGGGACCAAAATACTCTTCCTCCACTCAGGGATCTTTTTAGTTTTTAAAATAATATTAAAATGCTTAGTAAGCTAAGAAACTTCCAAATCTCCTAAATATTCACACTTCAATTGAGATATCATCAGGTCCTACAGACTTTCCACCCTTGATATTCTTTAAAGTCACTTCAACCTCCTTTTTACTAATACGACGATAAAAATAAAATATTTCATTATTAATAATGATATTAAGATCACTAAAATCGATCGTATTTTCAAAAACTTCATTAAAAAATTTATCAAAATAACTCACCCACATATGTTGAATATCTTTTTTCTAAGAAGAACACTTTTTGATCTTCATCTTTAATACATTACTTTTCTTTTCTCTTTGTTTGGATAATTTATAGATATATTTTTCATCCTCTTTAGTTCTAATCTGTTATAAAAATCACTAAGCAGAATTTTTAGCGTCACATATTGTTCTTTTAGACTCCCTGCGGACCGTTTTATATTTTTTTCAATTCTCTACGCTTTTACATTTAAACTAATTTTTATAACATAACTTCTTATATTTTATTTTTTCGTGCACATTATTAGTTCACCACCAACTAATTTTATTAATAGAAACTTTTTATTTTGATTCTTCGAGTACATATTGTCACTTGTTTAATAATATTTGTTAGTTTTTCTTACATAGCATTTACTTCATGAACATCCCAAGTTTTAAAATCTTGAATTTTACTCATAAAAATAATTTTATTTGTCTTTTAGGCACCTACATCTAATTCTACAATGATGAATCCTAATATTATTTATTTTACAACTCTTCATCTTAAAATCTAGAACTAATAATCGATGCTAAGTACTTAAATCCTCATTTGGAATGACTTCTTATAAGAAAATAATTAATTTGTAATTTATTAAATTCATTCTTATAAGTAATAAGATGCTCATCGCTTTACTTGAATAAAGTATTAGTAATAACCAAATCATACACTAAAATAAAATCTAATATGGCTCTACTTCTTCATTATTCACTCAATAACCATAGCCACTATGAATTTTTCTGAAATCTTCTACTACTCTACCGACATGTCCATTTAACTCTTCTCCAATAAAAATTATTTCCTCAAGAGATATCAAGTGTATTAAATCTTCTAAATCATTCCAAAATTTATCTTTAGAGCATATATCTAAACCTACTTGAGAATCATAAGAAATTGTAATATTAAAAATCTTAGTATCAATAATAATCTTAATTGCTTATCAATAATAATCTTAATTGCTATAATTTTATCTCCAATTATATTAATCTTTGCAGCATTATCTTTCAAACTCTTATCTATAATTACACCCACATCATTTCTAGTGCAACTCTTACCAGAATACCAAAGTTTAAAATCTAAGTTATCAATCTCCTTAGATTTTTCTCAACCCATTTAGTTTTTTGAATACATAATATTACTCTTTCTATGAATCATAATATCAACTAATTCCTTTAATTTACCATTGAGAGTACATATATTCCAAGGTCTTATTTGAATACTAATATCATGGACTAACTTATTTACCTGCATCCGTCCATAATGTGGGAACCTTAGTTGACACTGCTCTCAAGCGCCTGTGTAGCGGTTCTTGCACACTTTCCACTATATTCAGATCATACAACGTGTCGCTTCCAAGGCACGTCCTAGCACTTACACAATGATCAAAAGGATTCATTTCATGAATTTTTCAACCAGTTTTACGCTGACTGTCGGCTACCTAACGTAACCCTCCACTTTTCACATCCGGGTTTGGGACCGGCAATATGCTCAGAAAAAATTTCTTCAACACCCCCAACTATTTCTTTGTGAAAGGGGCTAGGGTTGGTCGACCCTTCAGAAGAGGTAGCAGCATGGGCCTGGCTATTTTGGTCATTTATCCCTTGCCTAAGCTTCCAATCTTTAGGTTTTCCATAAAATTTTGCAGCACTTGTCGTTTACGCGACCAAGCTTCTTGCAATGTTCACACACGGGACGATTCTTCTCTGGCTTTGACTCATGAGAGAATTTGTGTACTTACAAGACACAAGTGTTAGTGCTAGATGAATCTACACTTCCATCATGTGCTTCTTTCTACTTTCTTCTATCCGACCTTAAGGGAGAGACATCAGATTTGTTTGGGACAACTACAATTGTTTGAAGAAGCAGCTGCAAAGCTACTACGAAAGAAGTTGTTCAAAAAGCCACAATTGCTATTACAGGAAAAAATATTTCAAAATTTCATACTACATCTTTTTAGTAGCCACCGCACTTGGTCAGTTCCAATTACAAAACACAACTTTCAAATGCAGCCAAATAAAAAAAATTGTGTACTGCCGGTCAAAACGCAGCCATCATCCTCATGATGCTTCCTCTGACCTCATCAAAGTTTTTATTTAGATCCAATACGAACATTAACATCCTCTTCTCCACGATTGGTTTATACAACATACCATCTTGAGGGCACTTCCATACATGTCTCATACATAGCTAACGATAATCAGTACTTTGTAATCGAGTTCAAGTATTGGGTTACACTAACACTTCTTGTCGGAGTTCATACAGCTTTGTTTCAATCTCAAACAATTCTACAGTATTTTTTGTACAGGAATAAACCTCACGAGCAGCTTCCTAAATCTCTTGTTTTCTTAAATGACAAGAACTTTTTTTTAATATTTGTTATCATAGAATTGATCAACCAAGACATGGTCATGTGATCATGAATCTTTCATGAATGATGGTTAGAATTAGTGAGCTTAGAAACTATGCCCTCTCCCGTGAGATACTCTTTGTTTCCTCTACCACAGATGAACATATACACGGATTGGAACCATTGAAATAAGTTATAACATTGAGTTTATGATTTGTGAAAAAATGATAGAGTTATGGGGTAGTTTATGCAGAATATTTTGTCTCTGGTTCAAAACTAACCTTCACGACAAAACTACATGTCCTCATCCCATAATTAGGGTTTATTTGGGGCAACTGTAACTTATCCAGATAAGCATCTTATGCTGATAAACAGCTGATATGGATAAACTGTTTGTCTATTTGGTTTGAGCGTTTGGAAAACAGCTGATTTGCAGCTGTTTATAGATAAATGACTATTATGCCCGTGAAATGAATAAGTTGTTAAGTTGTTTGGTTTCTGCGGTTTGAAAACAGTTGATTTGCAGCTATTTGAAGAGAAATAACCATTTTCGCTCTTCTTTATTGCTAAATTTATTTAAAAATATAAAATATTATTTTAAAATATAAATTCAATTTTCATAAATACTCTTCAACATAAAAGGAATACAGCTCATATTTATTATTCAACAATCAGTTTAATTGTATATAATTATACCTATAGGAGAAAATGTAACATTATGTATAAAGAAAATAACAACAGATGTACATCCATTTTGCAGAACTTACACCCTTGTATGAAAATATGGACAAACTCTTTAGATTGTTGTATGGTTTAAGATTTTCAAATTATTGACCGCAAATGATAAAGATTGTTTAAAGATCTTGGCATCTGAGTGACACTTACAGTAAGATTCAAGTAATGAAGATGTCTCAAATTTTAATAGCCTTAGAAATCATATCCTGGAATGGAGAGTCTATTGACAACAAACGAATCCTTCTCGATGCTTCAAAACTTTCAGTAAGTATTTCTGTAAAACATTGAATAGATCGTGCACCGGTAAGAAAAAGTGAATGTAGATTTTTAACATCTTTGATCATTTTCAACACTTTGGAATTTTCAGTTTTAACAAATAAGTGTCGAACATTTTTAAGAACATTAAAAGATAGAGCATCATCTCCCACAAATCCAAAACATTCCTCCGAAGAAATAGATTGTGCCAAATCATGTAATAAATCATGCATCTTATAGTATATTCTCTTATCATTTCTATAGTATATTGTACATCAAGGATCGGCTTTAAGCCCATATCATTTCGCTTTATTTATGGATGGTCTTACTGGGCATTTACAAGAGGATGTACATTGGTGTATGTTTTTTGCTGATGATATCCTCCTTGTCGATAAGACAAGAGAAAAAGTCCAGGAAAAACTTGAATTATGGAGGTCTACATTAGAGTCTAAAGGTCTTCGTTTGAGTAGAACTAAAACTGAATACATGGAATGTAATTTTAGTAATAGTAGGTCTAGTGACAGAAGTGTAACTTTGGGTAATCAAATTATTAAAAGGTGTGAACGATTTAGATATCTCGGGTCCATTGTTCAAAGCGATGGTGATATACATGAGGATGTTAATAGTAGAATTCAGGTTGGTTGGTTGAAGTGGAGGAATGTGTCCGGCCTATTGTGTGTTAGAAAAGTACCGCTTAGACTGAAAGGAAAATTTTATAAGTGTAACTTTGGGTAATCTATGGTGCTGAATGTTAGCCTTTAAAAGAGAAGCATAATGTTAAGTGTTGGCGAGATGAGAATGATTAGGTGGATGAGTGGCTTTACACTTGCGAAATGAATATATTTGTAATAGGGTTGGTGTTGCACCAGTGACGAATAAAATTAGAGAGAGTCGCCTTAGATGGTTTGGTCACATTAAACGTCGACCACCTGATGATCCGATTAGGAGAGTAGATGTTTTAAATATAACTTATGTTAAGAAAGGCAGAGGAAGACCTAGGAAAACTTGGGCTTATTGCATCAAAAATGATCTTAATTTACTAAAATTAAACGAAAATTTGACACTAAATAGGACGCAATAGAGAACAATGATTCATGTAGCCGACCCTACTTAGTGGAATTAAGGCTTTGTTGTTGTTGTTATTGTTGTATTATATCGTCATACTGAAAGAATAATCTGTGAAGTTATGTTATAAAAATTGGTTTAAATGTAAAAGCGTAGAGAACTGGGAAAAATATAAAACGGGTCGCAGGGAGTCTAAAAGAATAATCTGTAACGCTAAAAATTCTGCTTTTAGTGATATTTATAACATGTTAGATACTAAGGACGGTGAAAAAATATATGTATAAACTAGCGAAACAAAGAGAAAGAAAAGAAAGATTTAACTCGAGTAAAGTGTATTAAAGATGAAAATCAAAAAGTGTTTTTCTTAGAAAAAGATATTCAACATAGGTGGGTGAGTTATTTTGATAAACTTTTTAATGAAGATGCTAAAAGTACGACCGACCTTAGTGATCTTAATATCGTTAATAATAATAAAACTTTTCATTTTTACTGTCTCATTAGTAAAAAATAAGTTAATGAGGCACTAAAGAAAACCAAGGGAAGAAAGTCTATAGGACCTGATGATATCCCAATTGAAGTGTGGAAATGTTTAGGTGATTTGGGGATTTCCTGGCTTACTAAACTTCTAAATATTATTTTAAAAACTAAAAAGATGCCTGAGGAGTGGAGAAAGAGCATTTTGGTCCCCATTTTTAAGAATAAAGAAGATGCATAAGAGTGTGCAAATTATAGAGGAATTAAATTGATGTGCCATACTTTAAAATTATGGGAGAGGGTAATTGAATATAGGTTAAGACGTATTACGAAGGTTTCTCATAATCAATTTGGATTTATGTCTACCATGGAAGTTATACATTTAATGAGAGGTTTGATGGAGAAGTACAGAGATAATAAGACGGATCTACATTTAATTTTTATTGATTTAGAAAAAGCTTACGATAAGGTTCCTAGAGATGTTCTTTGGAGAGTCCTTGAGAAGAAAGGTGTTGATATGACTTATATTCAAGTCATTAAAGATATGTATGCTAGAGCTGTTACATGTGTTCGAACTGAAGGAGGATTGACCAAATATTTTACTATTTTTGTTGGTTGACATCAAGGATCGCTTTAAGCCCATATCTTTTTGCTTTATTTATGGATGGTCTTACTGGGCATTTACAAGAGGATGTACCTTGGTGTATGCTTTTTGTTGATGATATCCTCCTTGTGGATAAGACGAGAAAAAGTTCAGGAAAAACTTGAATTATGGAGGTCTACATTAGAGTTTAAAGGTCTTCGTTTGAGTAGAACTAAAACTGAATACATTGAATGTAATTTTAGTAATAATAGGTCTAGTGACAGAAGTGTAACTTTGGGTAATCAAATTATTAAAAGGAGTGAACGATTTAGATATCTCGGGTCCATTGTTCAAAGCGATGGCGATATTGATGGGGATTTAATAGTAGAATTCAGGTTAGTTGGTTGAAGTGGAGGAATGTGTCCGGCCTATTGTGTGATAGAAAAGTACCGCTTAGACTGAAAGGAAAATTTTATAAGATGGTGTTAAGACCTTCAATGCTTTATAGTGCTGAATGTTGGCCTTTAAAAAAGAAGCATAATGTTAAGTTAAGTGTTGTCGATATGAGAATGATTAGGTGGACGAGTGGCTTTACACTTAGAGACAAAATGCGAAATGAATATATCCGTAATAGGGTTGGTGTTGTACCAGTGACAGAGAAAATTAGAGAGAGTCGTCTTAGATGGTTTGGTCACATTAAACGTCGACCACCTGATGATCCGATTAGGAGAGTAGATGTTTTAAATACAACTTATGATAAGAAAGGCAGAGGTAGACCTAGGAAAACATAGGCTTATTGCATAAAAAATGATCTTAATTTATTAGAATTAAACGAAAATTTGACACTAAATAGGACGCAATGTTGAAAAAGGATTCATGTAGCCGACCCTACTTAGTGGGATTAAGGCTTTGTTGTTGTTGTATTGTATCATCATACTGAAACTCATCAAAGAAAGATTTTCTGACCAAAACATCGAAATATCTTCCCCCAATATCTTCCAAAGTCTCTCCTACAATAGAAGATTCCTGAATGAAACCCAATGCAATCCACATTCGGACTAAATCATCTTTATCAACCCGATTATCTTTTGGGAAAACGCCACAAAATGCAAAACTCAGTCTTAAGATAAGCAAAATGTTATTGCGACCCAGTTCTGGTTCTACGTTTAGAACATTACTTTCTAAAATTTTCATCCAAAAACTCTCATTCAAGTTAGAATTGAGAGCACCACCAATGACCTTTGCAGCCAATGGACAGCCTGAAAGCTTTTTAAGTATGGAACTAGCAATGTTTGCTAATTTTTTACGAGCACCAAGGTTCTCTACACCAGCAAATGCATGGGTGTTGAGTAGCTTCAAACACACATCTTCCTCCAAGCCCTTTAATGGATAAATTTCTTTATCCTTACTAATCACATTTGCAATCGCCGATGCAACCGTATCCATCCGGGTAGTCAAAAGAAATTTACTTCCCAAACCTCTGTAAACTAGAGGGCAATACATTCTCCCATTTACTCGTATCTTCCTCCCAAATGTCATCCAGAACAAGCAAGAACCTTTTCAATTGCACGACAGCTTTAGGACTCTCTTGAAAGGAAGGGAGTGACTCCGAACGAGGCCTCTCCTTGTTAAGAAATCCCAACATATCGGCATCGATCTTTTTTGCATCAAAGTCGTTGGAAACACAAACCCACATATTCAGGTCAAATTCTTCTTTCAGATCTTCATAGATGTGTTGCAAGAGAGCTGTCTTGCCCATGCCACCATGACCCACAATAGATAGAAAAGAAACGTTTTTGTACAAAACAGAGCTAGTAATATGAGTTGGATCTTAATTTGTTGGCTTCCTCAACCACTGCATAACAGAATCTTTATCCTTGCCTCGACCGATGAGATTAGTTTTAGGCAAGGATTCTGTTTCATGAGCTTTGCACAACTGAAGTTCCAGCTCCTGTTGCTCTTGCTTTGCGTTTTCGACGAGATGAAGGAAAGTACTGACCTCAGTTGAAACTTTATCAAGTTTCTTCACAACAGCCTCCAGTCTCTTCAAATTGAAATCAATCCTGATAGCACATTTGCCAACTTTCTTTAAAAAACTCATAGTGGAACGCACCTTTTGCCAAGTTTCTTCTTTAAGCTTCTTATACTCAAAGTCATCCAGAACATCATCCGCCTCATCGATGACATCTCGTAGCTGCCATATCCATCTGTTGAGAGCCGGCTTGCGATCTCTGATCTATGCTCGGGTGTAAGCAGAGACGACAGCTTGGATCTTGGGGTGGTTCTCTCACAACCTTTCAAGCTCCTCCTTCAAGCTCGTCTGCCATCTATATTGATCTTGCAGGTAATAAGAGCAAGCGTTGATGATCTTATCCATGATTGGGCCAACAAACCAGTCTACCATGGCACAGATCAAGGTTAGTGGAGCAGAGACGGTGGAAGAGAGAAGAGAAGAAGAGGGTCGAGAGGGTCGGCGATGGCATGGGGGGCGAAAAAATGTTAGTTGGTTTGGAAATGTTGAAGAAGACCGACGCGACGAGAGCATGAGAGTAATTGGATCCAAAAACGCGAACCAAAAAAGCAGCCTGCAGGGGTCCTCCCGCAGGCCGTGTGTAATACAAAATTTAAAGATTGTTTTCAAATAAGTGGTTCAAACATGCAATCCAAACGGGTAGGCGGCGTTTTCAAAAACGCCGCCGCACTTTTAAGTTATCCCAAAATGACCCTTAGTCGTCAACCTTATGCAAGTTTTGGGCTAGAAAGTATCCTGGATGTTGTGGTGTTGCTGGTTGAAGTGAAGAACGGATGGAAGAAACACACGATGAGAGATGTCTAGAAGGTCAGCCGATGAGAACGTCTGGATGGCCAGCAAAAAAGCGGGAAGAAACCTCTAAAAGGCTGGCTGGAATGACTTCATACGAGTGTTGCTTCCTGCTAGAGGTGGGGTTCGTTTATTGCATGATGTGACAATCGTCTGTTGCAGAAGAAATGTCAGCTGCAGGAGGTGCTATAGTTTTTCCGCTTAAAAAAAATGTTTGTAGGAATGTCTGCTCCTGAAGGAACATCTGGCCGCTAAAAAACGTCTACAAGAATGTTTTCATGTGATGATTTGTATCGAGCAGATGATATGGACATCGAGCAGATGATATGGATGCATGAATAAAAACTTGCAGGAACGACGTCTGACTGCAGGAATAAATGCTCTGCCAGTAGGAAGAATTCTGGTATTGTCGGCTGTAGAGAGAGGCTCCGGCAAGGAGACATGCGGCAGTTGGAGGGGACCCGGCACAAGGAGGAAGGAAACCTGGGGTTTGTTCCTTGTTCTGATATTATGAAGAAGATGGAGAAAACTATATTATCTTATTTCTTAATCATCAAATTATATCTCTTCTCCTTATATAATAAGTAAGGCTACGACAAATTTAATTCCTACCATTGCAACTTACCAACTACACAAGAACCAAAAAAAAGAAAGAAATACAAAATAATAAGGAAGGAATAAAAGAGGAGAATAAATTTAAATTAGGAAACTAAGAATTCTACAACTTAAGATGATGAATCCTTGAAATCTTGATTGATCTTATATTCAAGTTCACTCAATTTCTCTTATATCTAAGCAAAAAGAGCCACCACATCGAACTACAAGTTCGGTGGTGGGCATCTCCGTCCATTTAATATAAAGTTGTGTCTCTTTCTTTCAGATCTACTTTGGAGTCTTTAAGTCTATCCTCCTCATTTTTAAAAAAGTCCCACATCTTCATTTGCCATAGAGCCCCATACGATCTAATCCAATTTCAACATTACCACGCCTACACAAATTCTATCCAGACACGAACACAAGTGTTGAATACTTAATCGAAGAGTGTTGTCGGATATGCTCAAGACGCACTTAACGTCTTGAGCTTGCACCTTTAAGAAAACTCAATCCTTTGAACTTAAATAAACCATATTGGGAGCCATATCCTCGGATTTAATCTCTAGGATAGATATTTTCAATTAGCCTCTCATTGATCCCGTCGGCCTACTGAGTGCATTGACTAGTTGCAGTCAATCCTCTATTATATCGCCCCTCAGATCTTAAAAGCCCGCAATAATCTTCTTTTGGATGTTCATCTGTGTTAAATATCAGGCCTGTTTCACCAAATAGCTTGAAAGGTATTGCATGTATTTCTTGTTGGCAACAGCACAACAACTATAATGAATTTTACAAAAAAAAAAAAAAAGATATCACTATATTCCTAATATTAGAATTCACAAGTACAATTCAGTCACATTACTACACTATGTTTCCCATGTCCAAAGAGATTTTCTTTCTTGACGTCATGCAGCAAAAAATATAACTATTGGAATTTAAACACAAATTTATTAACATGCAAAGAAGTGGATTAGCTCGTCTTAAACCATCTCACCAGCAAACAAGGCAACAATGTGAAAAACATGAAGTAAAAAGGTAACGCATGCTGTAGAACTCAAATAATAAAGAATAATTAACCTTCTCATCGCAATCTTAATTTTTAAGAACAAAAAAACCAAAGTTGCAACTTCTCCTCTTTAGCTATAAGCAATGACATATTTAGATGAGAAAAATGCAGGAATCTCATTTTCTGGATTGACTGAATTGTTTTGATCAAAATATCAAACAATCTGAATAAGCTTTAGGAATTCTTTCTCATTCAATCTTGTGAAATTTGTAATTCGTGAAACTTTAGAGTTAGTTTGATTCATTCCAAACAGCTTCAAGCATACTTCTAAGTTCTAACACTATCAATTTTATTTCTTTCTATAATTATTCAACCAACCAACAAGATAAGTGCTTTCTCATTCTTCCATCAGGCATTTTGCAACTGTCCTCCTGAGGAAATGATAATAATGACATCCCCAAAGTCTTAGTTTAAACCCTTAAATAACATTTTCAATAATCTAGAAGCCCTTGATTTAATATCTTTCGTCTAAAACAATCGTATACTAAAGAGCAAGAAGCCTAAAACAAAAATTATAAAAACTTGACCGTTAAAGCGCCTCAACAAATCCGTTCAAACTCAAATTATGGCGAAAAGGACAAAATGGCAGGCGTACAATATTCTACCAAAAGTAGCATTCAAATATTACACAGAAAAATAATAAATATCGCATATAACAACGTGATCACTGGAAGCTACTCACCCATGTTAGTTCTTCCAAAGCTTCTACTTTTCTCGTAGTAAAAAAGGCTAGCTGCATGTATAGTAGATGAAAAATAACTTGCGTTTAACTTCCACAAAGTTTTCAGAAATAATATTTATGTTTAAAGCTTGTTAGGAATGTAAATGAACATACATGATAATAATGATGATCTGGCGTCTCCCACTCAACGGGGACCTCAACCAAATTAGCATCAAAACATCTGCATCAAATATAAGATATATCTCAAGCATCAGGAGCTAAAATGGATATTTAATCAATCATATTGATAAATAAAAATTAAGATAAATAAGAAATATCCATGTATGTGTGTGTATGTGTGTGTGTGTGTGTGTGTGTGTATTTTTCCCCCAAAGCCCTAGGGCCTATTTTATTAACATAAAATGGTTACAGAGGATTTGAGGATAGGGCCCAATAGATGAAGCCCTACCCCTACGATACAAATCAAACATAAGGATACAAAGGACAGAAAAGGAAATTGCAAATAACAGTGGCTAAGAACGAAATCGCCAAGGCAGTGCTCTCGCTCTGGTTCTTAGCGATCCAGAATATATATATATATATATATATATATATATATATATATATATATATATATATATATATATATTATATAATTAATAATTTTTTCTTAACAATGCGCATCACATACAATGAAAGAAGATAAGAAATGTAGAATAGCAACAGCATTCACAAATTAAGATCAGCAAGAACGAAAGAATATCTGGCAGAAAAAATATCACGTCATCAAAGTAGTCTGCGCTCAGATAATGTCAAATCAAAACATCCACTATTTTAAGGTAGTTAATAAATTAATCTCTACACAATCAGGTAAACCATATACATCTAAGATCATAGATAAAATTTATACTTTAATATGCACCCTCATATAAGTGTGATGCCTGAACCATACTAGTTATAGACTAAACAATCTATAATGTGTCTTCATCAAATAATCTTTAATCTTTTAGCATCTAATATATTCAACCATATATTTCATTAAGAACCATATATCATATGCATATCAATTGTAAATAGTAGATCTCATGCATCATTAGTAATTCTGTAACACCAAGTTTTTTAGTATCAATGATACTAATATTTTATTTATTTCATGATCATATGGATCTATTACCATGACACCTCTTAGTAGGTTTATAACGAGTCTTCCATGAAATTTTCAGATCCATCAACATTTGAACTTAACTAAGAATTTACTTGTATAGATTTGAACAAGATGTAATGATTTCAGATTTAAAATAAATTCTAAATAGTCTACCTATGGACGAATGTAGAGTTTTTGTCAAGAAAAATACCTCCTTTTAATGATATTTTGGGACTGTAAAATGCATTCATTGGGGATAGATGATCTACTAAAATTCTCAGAGAACTTTCGGAAAAAAGAAGCTAAACTATGGCGAGAGGAAATCTAGGAATTATCACGTCATAGGCCCTCCTCGTTGCAAACCCTCTTCCTCTACCAGACCCACTTCCACTACCAGACCCTCCCAAGTCTTCCGTTGCAGCAAGCCGACTTTCGGAGCTTTTCCTTGCAACCATCAAAGCCAGAATACTCCCTACATACGGTAAACTCCCTACAAACCCTTCTCTGCTCTCCTTTGTTGTCGGAATCCTCCTACGGCAGCCCTTCCTTCCTCAGAATCCTTTTAATCGATCTACAGGACCTCCAGAGCTCCTCTTCTTCCTATCACCGGACTTCTCCCTACAAGATCTCCTATGTTCAATTTCTGGCGTCAGAATCTTCTTAACAGCAGACCTCCTCCAAATGAATCTATTCCCTACAAGCAGTCGAAAATTTCGCAGTCAGATTTCTCCCTGCATGCCCTTTTGTAGGTCTTCCCTATATTAGAAATTCTCAATATTGTTGGCCCTTCCAGAATTCTCTTTGTAGTCGGAGAAGATTTGGTTCTTTCCATGTTTACTTTTAATGTGGGCTGACCACCACCTTCAAATCTTGAAAGATTTGATTGGGGTATCTTAGGAAGCCTTTGATTTGTTTATTCCCTTCCTATTTTATATTTTTCTAATTTTCATTCAAAATTATTTTATTTCCTAATTTATGTTAGATATCAGAGAAGATTTGGTTCTTTCCATGTTTACTTCTCAAGTGGGCTGACCACTACCTTCAAATCTTGAAATATTTGATTGGGGTATCTTAGGAAGCCTTTGATTTGTTTATTCCCTTCCTATTTTATATTTTTCTATTTTTCATTCAGAATTATTTTATTCCTAATTTATGTTAGATATGTATGATAGGTTTGTAACTAAGGATAATAAAAGAAGAAATCATTCCTCCTCAAGTAATTTCTACACATATTAATGGTTAATTTATCATCACAAATCGTGGAAAACTTGAAGGCAAAAGAACCCATCAAAGTCATAATTTTTGTAGCAATTGTAATGCTATCCGCATCAATCTCAACCCCAACAACATCACAGCAATATAAATATAAAAAAAAAATGTCAAAACAATAGCACAAGGAATTGAGCAACATATAAAGCTACAACAATGATTTCAAGGAGAAGTTAGCAGCCAAAACAATGATTAGGACAACAAAACAATTGTAATTGCAGACTGAACATTAGTGATGGCAACAAGAACAATGGCAAAAGTGTCGAGGGACACTTTGAGCATAATATTCAACTCAAGATGAACACAATGATGGGGGCATCATTGGCATCATTGGCATCATTGATATTGTCATTCTAAAGGAGAGTTCTCATGAGCATGGAATTTATATGTTTGTATTTATTCTTACCATTTTGAAATTGGATTTCATGTCATGATATTATATATTGAGCCTACTTGCAATCTCAACCCCATCAACATCACAGCAATATAAATATAAAAAAAAAGGTCAAAACAATAGCACAAGGAATTGAGCAACATATAAAGCTACAACAATGATTTCAAGGAGAAGTTAGCAGCCAAAACAATGATTAGGACAATTAAAAAAATTGTAATTGCAAACTGGACATTAATGATGGCAACAAGAACAATGGCAAAATTGTCGAGGAGGGACAGTTTGAGCTTAATATTCAACTCAAGATGAACACAATGATGGGGGCATCATTGCCATCATTGCTATTGTCATTCTAAAGGAAAGTTCTCATGAGCATGGAATTTATATGTTTGTATTTATTCTTACCTTTTTGATATTGGATTTTTATGTCAAGATATTATATATTGAGCCTACTTGCATTTAATCATTTTTTAAACTATGACTCTTAAGGAGTTTTTATGTCAATTAGCACAGTTGAGGATATGATAATTATAATAGATAAGATAACGATGGTAGGTATAAAAATATTGATGGTTTTGGATGATAGATGATAAGTTTGCATTTGGAGGTTAGTTTGTGTCCTATGGTAGATGATAGGCTTTGCATTCATCTCTGGAAACATTTGAATTCACATAGTACGATGACAGATCAGAGATTAAATATGACAAAGATATTATAAACTTCTAGTAGGTCAATCTTATGGGCATTATTATTAACTCTCCTAGTTATTATGAATAGATCAGAAGCTTTCGGCTTGAGCTTTTAAAAAAAACTGCAAGAAACCTATTTTTCTTCAATCTAATTCATAGTCTCCTTCCTTAAGTATTAGAGATCTCCTGGACTTAATGGTTTGCTCCAGAATCTAATATTCTACTTCGTGATTTCCTTCCTCACCTGGTCGTGAAAGATTTGAATCTCCTTGACTCTAGTTTCACTATAAGTGCAAACTTTAATAACTAGCAGTATCAACACTAACTCTAAAGATGTGAGAGGATTCCACCCATACACAATCTCAAAGGGAATATGGTCGGTGGATTGACTAGTGAATCAATTGTAAACAAACTCAACCTAAGGAAGCACCATATCCTATTGTCTAATGTTATTTCCCATAAAACATCTGATGAGAATTTGCAAATTGTAGTTTATCAGCCATCCGTCAATCCATCTATCCCGTGAGTCTACAGTTAAACTGAACTAAAATTTTGTACCCAACCTACCCCCATCAAATTCTTTAAAAATGACTAAGAAATTTCACGTTCATATCAAAAGTTATGATAATGGGCACCCCATGAAGACGCGCTATCTCCTTAAAATATAAAAATGCAATGTGTGATGCATTCATCATATTATGATAAGATACAAAGTGTGTCCTCTTGGAGAAGCGGTCTACTCCCATCATAATAGTCTCGAGGAAGCTATTGAATTGAGGGACTTAGAGGAGGTATGGCCTGACTAAACCTACCACTGGGTTTAGTAGAAGAAGCTTTCGTTCCAGCAAGAGACTGGACAGGCCCCCTCCTCCCCTTTCGACAGAAATTATTTCCCCTATTAATTTTTATTTTTCCGCCTATATATCTATTATAAAAATGTGTTTGTTGTCTTAGGGCTCAATTTTTCTCTTTCTGATTTCAGAATTTTGTCCAGCTTACTGTCGGCGACTGTTTTTCCTCTAAGGTTGTATCCGAAGGAGATGAGGTGCTCCGGCTATAACTCTTCTGAGTTGATGACTGGTGACTGTCTCCAAGGATCTAAGCGGTGCTCTGGCTGTAGCTCGATCTCGTGGAAATATTCATCCTTTCCAACTCCCCTTTGAACTCACCCTTGCTGTTGTTGAACCTTCCCAACCTTCCAGCTCTTACCACGAACCCCTCTAGCCCCTTTCAAAAACCTGGCATAATCCCTCGCAAGCCTTCCACTTCTCCAACTCTTCCAGTTGCTATAGCAGCCCGTCCCAACATACTCTAACACCTCCCGCAACCCCTTCCACTAGGTTCAACTACTGCCATAGCCCCCTAAAACAAATCAACCCACTGCCTTCTAACACACCCCACCACTGCCTCCTTCCCTGAAAAAGTTATCAACATATTGATTAGCTGCCTCCTACCTACTTTTTCGTCTCATTGGGTTGTCTTTTTATGTTTGTTATCGTTTATTTTCTATTTTGAAGAGTCGTAAATTGTTTCAATTTCATATAATATTTTTTTCTATAGTGGTTTGGATTAACTCTGATATCAACTCTACTACAAAGTCCAGCTCATGTCAAATCAAGGCCATGAGTTCGAGCTCGAGCTCAAACTCGATCACATAAACTAAACGAGCTCAAAGTTCACGCTTAGGATGACATGGCTCGTTAGCCTGCGAGCCGACTCAATTAAAATAATATTTATAACGTGTCCATTAAAAATGTAAGAGAGTTGGTTGTTTCTAATATAAAGCAAAGAGAACTGTTATAAAAAATTAAAAAAAGGTTCCAATGACTGCAAGCTGTAAAGGGCAATTTGCATTAAATTCAAGTAATAAAAGATTTATTCATCCAGTTTAAACTATATAAATCAATTTATTGTTTTCACATTTCATAATTCCCAAAATTGGCTCTGGCGGAGACTCTATTCCTTCTCCCTCAATCGTTGAACTCGCCGGTGCTTTCTTCGATGAGCTTGAGGACAATAATAAGCTTCCATCAAGACTAGTCGAGCTCTATTAATAAGGGGACGAGTTTAGCTTGAGCTCCTTCTATAGGCTTTGATTCAAGCCAAGCTCGAGTTCTAGCAGCTCTTTTGAAGGTCTACTTGAACTCGAGTTCACTGTGACACAAGTAGGACTCGACTCAACTAAAAGCATAATCACAATTCTCCATTGCTCCTTTTTAATTAATGATGAGAGTTGATATGATATCTAAGAGTATTGCCAACGTACTCCAAAGTAAACCAAGACTTTTTGACATGGATGTCACTGATTATGGACATTCAAAAACATGCATTTAAGTTCCAAAGAAAGCAAATTGTGGTAACCTACATTATGACCAAAAAGATTACTCCGCAACAGCTTTCGGATATTTTAGCCTATGCAGAGAAAAGAAAAAAAAAACCCTTCAAATTATTAGCAATTATGAATTTGAGAAAGATATTAGCAGGAATATAATATTTGCCCAAGGTTGCCTTGATAATCACAAGATAACCCAATATCAAAACTCTCTCATTTGAGTAACTTCAATATGTGCTTTAGAATGTTTGCACCAAATATCTCTCGCGGATAAATGAATGAAATTAATAAATATTATGATTTATATGAAGATAAATATCTTAAGCATATAAGAAACTAAATGGCTAGAAGAACAGCAAAAGAAATTGATAGCTTAGATTTAAACTTTAGTATTTAGATAGGAGTCGAACTAGAAATGGGGTAGGCGTAATTATGGATAAAAGTTTGAAAGATAATATTGTAAAACATAATAGAAGTTGAGATAAAACGATTACACTAAAAATTATTGTTATACTAAAATAATTAATGTTATAAGTACTTGTGCCCCTAACGTGGGATTGGATATAAGCTCAAAAAAAAATTATGAATAATCTAGAAGAATTAATGCAACTGATATCTCTTGAAAAAAAAAATTATTGGAGAACATTTCAATAGAAATGTTGGTTGAGTGATACAATATTTTAAAAATATTCAATGTGATTATAATTTTAGAGTGACTAATAAATAAGATAATCATATAGAATTTTGTTTTAGCTTATAATTTTGTTATTACTGATATTTATCTAAATAAGTGATGAACATATTATCACTTATAAGAGTATATCTAGTAAAACACAAATTGATTATTCTATAATGAGAAAAATATATCGTTGAGATTATAAAGATTACAAGGTCGTTTCAAGGAAATTTTAAATACCAACCTCAATTATTAGTATTAATTTTTAAAATAAAAGTTTGTAAGATAAAACATATAACGAAACATTATCATAAAATTAGAAGAGAGCACTAAAAAGATATATAAAAATTTTTTTATGAATAAATTTTAAGATCTTAACACTGTCATTGCCGGTCCCAAGCACGGATGTGAAAAGTTGATGATTGTGTTAGGTACTCGACAGCTAGCGTAAAACTTGTCGAAAAAAATCATGACATGAATCCATTTGAGCATTTTATAAGTGTTAGGGCGTCCCTGAAGCGACGAGTCAGTATGGCTCGAATATAGTAGAAAGTGTGCGAGGCGACTACGTCGGCGCTCGGGTGTAGTGTCAAATAAGCAGGGATTCCCACATTACGGACGGATGCGGGTAAAGAAAATAGTTCATGATACTAGTATTAGGATAGCATCTTGAAATATAGGTACTCTCAATGGTAAATTAATGGAATTATTTGATATTATGATTCGTAGAAAGATAAATATTTTATGTATTCAAGAAACTAAATGGGTTGGAGAAAAAGCTAAAGAGATTGATAACTTAGGTTTTAAACTTTAGTATTTTGATAAGAGTCGTACTAGAAATGGTGTGTGTAATTATAGATAAAAGTTTGAAAGATAATGTTGTAAAATTAATAGAGTTTGAGATAGAATTATAGCAATTAAGATTATTATTGATACTAAGATTTTTAATAATATATAAAAATTATCATAAAATTAGAAGAGAGCACTAAAAAGATATATAAAAATTTTTTTATGAGTAAATTTTAAGATCTTAACATCATGTATCATCGCCGGTCCCAAGCACGGATGTGAAAAGTTGATGATTATGTTGGTACTCGACAGCCAGCGTAAAACTTGTCGAAAAAAATCATGACATGAATCCATTTGAGCATTTTATAAGTGTTAGGGCATCCCCTGGAAGCGACGGGCTGTATGGCCTGAATACAGTGGAAAGTGTGCAAGGGCCGCTGCATCGGCGCCCGGGTGTAGTGTCAAATAAGCAGGGATTCCCACATTACGGACGGATGCGGGTAAAGAAAATAGTCCATGATACTAGTATTAGGATAGCATCTTGGAATATAGGTACTCTCAATGGTAAATTAATGGAATTATTTGATATTATGATTCGTAGAAAGATAAATATTTTATGTATTCAAGAAACTAAATGGGTTGGAGAAAAAGCTAAAGAGATTGATAACTTAGTTTTTAAACTTTGGTATTTTGGTAAGAATCGTACTAGAAATGGTGTGTAATTATAGATAAAAGTTTGAAAGATAATGTTATAAAATTAATAGAGTTTGAGATAGAATTATAGCAATTAAGATTATTATTAATACTAAGATTTTTAATAATATATAAAAATTATCATAAAATTAGAAGAGAGCACTAAAAAGATATATAAAAATTTTTTTATGAGTAAATTTTAAGATCTTAACACTGTCATTGCCGGTCCCAAGCACGGATGTGAAAAATTGATGATTGTGTTAGGTACTCGACAGCCAGCGTAAAACTTATTGAAAAAAATCATGACATGAATCCATTTGAGCATTTTATAAGTGTTAGGGAGTCTCACTAGAGCGACGAGTCTGTATGGCTTCGAATACGGTGGAAAGTGTACGAGGCGCATTGCGTCAGCGCCCGGGTGTAGTGTCAAATAAGCAGGGATTCCCATATTACGGACGGATGCGGGTAAAGAAAATAGTCCATGATACTAGTATTAGGATAGCATCTTGGAATATAAGTACTCTCAATGGTAAACTAATGGAATTATTTGATATTATGATTCGTAGAAAGATAAATATTTTATGTATTCAAGAAACTAAATGGGTTGGAGAAAAAGCTAAAGAGATTGATAACTTAGGTTTTAAACTTTGGTATGTTGGTAAGAGTCGTACTAGAAATGGTGTGTGTAATTATAGATAAAAGTTTGAAAGATAATGTTGTAAAATTAATAGAGTTTGAGATAGAATTATAGCAATTAAGATTATTATTGATACTAAGATTTTTAATAATATATAAAAATTATCATAAAATTAGAAGAGAGCACTAAAAAGATATATAAAAATTTTTTTATGAGTAAATTTTAAGATCTTAACACTGTCATTGCCGGTCCCAAGCACGGATGTGAAAAGTTGATGATTGTGTTAGGTACTCGACAGCCAACGTAAAACTTGTCGAAAAAAATCATGACATGAATCCATTTGAGCATTTTATAAGTGTTAGGGCGTCCCCTGGATGCGACGGGTTGTATGGCCTGAATACAGTGGAAAATGTGAAAGGATCGCTGCATCGGCGCCCGGGTGTAGTGTCAAATAAGCAGGGATTCCCACATACGGACGGATGCGGGTAAAGAAAATAGTTCATGATACTAGTATTAGGATAGCATCTTGGAATATAGGTACTCTCAATAGTAAATTAATGGAATTATTTGATATTATGATTCGTAGAAAGATAAATATTTTATGTATTCAAGAAACTAAATGGGTTGGAAAAAAAGCTAAAGAGATTGATAACTTAGGTTTTAAACTTTGGTATTTTGGTAAGAGTCGTACTAGAAATGGTGTGTGTAATTATAGATAAAAGTTTGAAAGATAATGTTGTAAAATTAATAAAGTTTGAGATAGAATTATAGCAATTAAGATTATTATTGATACTAAAATTTTTAATAATATTAGTGTTAATGCTCCTCAAGTAGGTTTAGCTATAAGCTTTAAAGGTAAATTCTGGAATGACTTAGAAGACTTAATACACTTGATATCTCTTGAAAAAAGAATTTTTATTGGAGAAGATTTAAATAGAGATGTCGATAGAGTAGTAAAAGAATTCAGAAATATTCTTGGTGGATATGGTTATGGAGCGATTAATAAAGAATGTAAAGTCATATTAGATTTTGTTTTAGTGTATGATTTAGTTATTATTAATATTTTATTCAAGAAAAGAGATGAGCATTTTATTACTTATAAGAATGGATCTAATAAAACACAATTTGATTATATTCATATGATAAGAAGAGGTCGTCGAGATTGTAAGGATTGTAAGGTCCTTCTAAGTGATGATTTAAGTATCCAACATCGATTATTAGTTCAAGATTTTAAGATGAAGAGTTGTAAAATAAAGAATACTAGCATTTATCATCGTAGATTTAGATGAGGGTATCTAAAATTCACAAATAAAATTATTTTTTGAGTAAAATTCAAGATTTAAAAATTTAGGATGTTCTTGAAGAAGCAAATGTTATGTGGGAAAAAAATATCAAATATTATTAAAAATGTGACAAAAGATGTACTTGAAGAATCAAAAGAAAAAATTTCTATGAATAAAAATAGTTGGTGGTAGAATATTACTATGCAAGAAAGGATAAAATATAAGAAGGTATGTTATAAAAAACGATTTGAATGTAAAAGCTTAGAGAAGTAGGAAAAATAAAAAACGGCCCTCATGAAGTCTAAAAGAACAATCTGTGACACTAAAAATTCACCTTTTAGTGATATTTATAACAAATTAGATACTGATGAGGGTGACAAATAAATGTATAAATTAGCCAAACAAAGAAAAAATAAAAGTAAAGATTTAATAACGTTAATAATAATAAAACTTTTCATTTTTACTATCACATTAGTAAAAAATAAGTTAAGGAGGCTTTAAAGAAAACTAATGGTGGAAAGTCAGTAGCACCTGATGATATCCCAATTGAAGTGTGGAAATATTTAGAAGATTTGGGAGTTTCTTGGCTTACTAAACTTTTTGATATTATTTTAAAAACTAAAAAGATGCCTGAGGAGTGGTGGAAGAGTATTTTGGTCCCCATTTTTAATAATAAAGGGGATGCACAAGAGTGTGCAAATTATAAAGGAATTAAATTGATGTGTCATACTTTGAAATTATGGAAGAGGGTAATTGAACATAGGTTAAGACATATTACAAAGATTTCTCATAATCAATTTGGATTTATGCCCGGCAGGTCTACTATGGAAGCTATACATTTATTGAGAGGTTTGATGGAGAAGTACAGAGATAATAAGGATGATCTACATTTGATTTTTATTGATTTAGAAAAAGCTTACGATAAGGTTCCAAGAGATATCCTTTGGAGAGTCATTGAGAAGAAAGGTGTTGATATGACTTTATTCAAGCAATTAAAGATATGTATACTAGAGTTGTGACTTGTGTTCGAACTGAAGGAGGATGGACCAAATATTTTCCTATTCTTGTTGGTTTACCTCATGGATCGGCTTTAAGCCCATATCTTTTTGCTTTAGTTACGGATGGTCTTATTGGACATTTACAAGAGGATGTACCTTGGTGTATGTTTTTTGCTGATGATATCCTTCTTGCGGATAAGACGAGAGAAAAAACCGGGAAAAACTTTATTTATGTAGGTCTACATTGGATTCTAAAGGCCTTCGTTTGAGTAGAACTAAAACTGAATACATGGAATGTAATTTTAGTAATAGTAGCTATAGTGACAGAAGTGTAAGTTTGGTTGATCAAATTATTAAAAGGTGTGATCGATTTAGACATCTCAGGTCTATTGTTCAAAGCGATGGTGATATAGGTGGGGATGTTAATAGTAGAATTCAAGTTGGTTGGTTGAAATGGAGGAATGCTTCGGCCCTATTGTGTGATAGAAAATTAGCGATTAGACTAAAAGGAAAATTTTATAAGCGGGTGGTGAAACCTGCTATGCTCCATGGTGTTGAATGTTAGCCTTTAAAAGAGAAGCACAATACTAAGTTAAGTGTTGTCGAGATGAGAATGATTAGGTAGATGAGTGGCTTTACACTTAGAAACAAAATGCGAAATGAATATATTTGTGATAGGGTTGGGGTAGCTCCAGTGATGGACAAAATTAGAGAGTCCCCTTATAGATGGTTTGGTCACATTAAACATCGACCATCCGATGATCCAATTAGGAGAGTAGATGTTGTAGATTCGACTTATGTTAACAAAGACAGAGGTAGAACTAGGAAGATCTGGGCTTATTGTATAAAAAATGATCATAATTTATTAGAATTAAATGGAAATATGACACAAAATAGGACTCAGAAATAATAGCTGAAATAATTATGTTGCAAACAGCACATCTGCACAGTAGTAGAATGATTATTTATCCAAAAAGTGTTGCAAATCAATTATTTTTCAAACGCACAAACCAAACAATTAGAAAACTTATGCAGACCAGGGGAAGAATGGTCATTTATTCAGAAGCAGCTGTTTTCCAAACGCGCAAACCAAACAGCTAGCCAGCTTATCCGGATCAGTTGTTGGCTTATCTAGATAAGTCGGATGGGCTGCAACAGCCCCAAACAAACCCTATATTTCAAGTTATAGCCTCCAAGAGGATCATCCATTGTGAGCCAAATGGCACCAATTCTGACTAGGTGATTCAGAAGACTTTTTCCAGCTTTAACTGTCGAGAGCAAATCATCAATAACACGCTAAAGCCTGCAACTAAAAATGGACATCCAAGAAAACTTGGCATTGAAGTAGGCTCTGAATAAATGGAACATCAGCATATACAGTATGTTTTCTAATTCGTTCATTGTTGAAAATCAGTTAGACGGTTATCGTTAATGAGAAAACATAAGAAAATTTGAAAGAAAAGAAAGCACTGGAATAAAGAATTACATTCTCTAGGAGAAATAAAGCTATAAACCATCCAACCAATAAACTGCAAAAAGTGCATGATCAACATGGGATATAAGGTTGTTTTTTTTTCACCGGCTATATGGCTATAGCATATAAGATAGTTATGTGGAGGAGAGTACTATCAACCAAAAAGAAAAATGGAAAAAGTTGTTTCAACCACAAAATCTTAAATTACATTTGGACACAAATAATCATGTTGGCCTTAACCATTGAGACGCTTTAAAATACAGTTATCCAAGAAAACCAATAAAAATACATATCTGCATTCATTTAAACCCACCATTAGCTGAAGAAAAAAGCAATGTAAAGGCATGTCTATCTCAGACAGCAAGAAACAATCTAAAGCATGGTACCTGTGATTCACAAATCTCCCAATATTTCCATAAAAAGTAGCATCTAAACAAAGAGCTTCCTCATCCCTCAATCCAGCTTCCGAACCCCAATCAGCATCCAATAACACAGGGTAGGTATGCTTTGCACCACCAGTCTTTTGAATAGTACGATCATAAAGTTCTGTGTTTGTTAAAATCTCTCCAACATATTCACAGATAAATGCCCCTCTAGGCAATTCTTCAAGAGCTCGAAGGCCCCATCCTTTCTCACCATCTATAAAAAACACCTAAGCATACAAATAGGTTTTTGAATGCAAATGAAGGATATTAGCTGAAAGCAACAGCAATCAACAAGCAATGTTCCTTAAAAAGAATTATAAATAGGGGCATTTACATACATACCACATAATTTCTATGTATTTAAATATCTATCACCAAAACTTTGCTTACCGAACCTTTGCTTTCTACACTAATACCATCCAAAAAATACCACAATTTTAACTTTTAAAAGTGAAATACATATTTCGTGCATAGGTAAAGTGTTATGCATGTAAAAATTGAAGTATAGGTGTTAGATATGTACATTCATAGGAATTGAGTGGTATGCATGCAAATCTTCTTTATAAATATTAAAACATGCATATCAGAACAAATGAATAGATCATGGCCTATCTTAAAAACTATACAATGAGATGACCTGCAAATTACGTGATATACCACGCTGAACAACACGATTGCCACATTGTTTGTTGCATCCACACTTGTTCCAGCATTCTTTAATAAATTTTCTAACAAGATGTCCCTTGCAAGCATTAGGCGTATGCTCATTCTTGGACTTTCCTATGGGACAATCCTTACAGTAAAAATGATGATGTTTATCAGGATAACGGATCATAGAAACGCATTCATCCAAAAATTCCTTTTTGAGTAAACCATCCGTGGCGTAAGCAAATTCACCACCAGTTTCTCGTGTGCAGGCACATGGGATAGGCGCACTTAAACAATCACCAAAACAGCTCAGACAACAGTCTTCGTCATTAATACGAGCGAGAGAAAAGTTGACATGCGCATTCTGATAAACAGCATTCTGAGGTATATAATGAAAGTAGGGCGGGTATTTATCTTGGGTTAACTCGTTAATAAGTGAAATTCTGACTCTTTCTTCGCCTTTTGCTATGTCGTTTTCATCATGTGGGGGGCGGAGAACGCTAACAGCATGCTCTTGTTGTGGGACAATTGCCAAACGATGCAAAGCATTGTGGCCTGAGGATTCTGGATCAAGATTTTCCTGCAAATCATTAATGCTATCATGAATATTCATGCTTTCGCTTGAAATTTCCAATGCAGCCATATCCAGTGCGCCACCAGAAGATCCATTAATCAGAATATTTGGGCTAGAGGACTGGAATCTTCTCAAAGGTTCCAACAGAGGAATCGCATTTCTAACCTTCTCATGTTCATCTTTACTAGATTCAGTTGCTAAATCCACTGCACACTGGCATATCTCTTTCATTAGATTCATAAGTGAAAAATCTGGTTGAAGGATCTTATAAGATTTTAAAGTCTTCTCCTCAACCATTTTAAAGACTGATTCTATGCTTGGCATTTTAAAATTTGGATGGTCAGAATTATAGATCAATGAAAGTTTTACCTCCCCCATGTTTGAGGAAGCTATGTCAGTATTAGAGGGCACCCTTTCCGGCGAACTTGAAAGATCAGACCTCGTCTCCTTCTGCGCTGAAACAGTAAGACTTTCTATTTCATTCCCATTGAATGCTACTTCTTGCATTTCTTGCATCAGTTAAATGAGTCGAAGCAATTTCCCAATGAAAAACACCCGTGCAATGCAGTATTGTTAAGAAAAAAATTAAGAGCTCATCAGTATGAAAGATTAAAAGCCCGCCCAACAATTATGTATAACAATCAGACTAACAAATCCAAACATAATTAACAAGAAAGGAAGAATACAAGGACAAAAAAAAGTTGAACAATAATAATTTATGGGGATGCAGAACAATGTAAGATCATAATGAAGATCTTAATTTATGTTAAGAATGATTTGAGTGGTTGATGACTATTTAATTAAGATGGAAAGTTTTACTCACAAGAATTAAAGCAAAACGATCCAACAAAAAAAACCCAATAATAGCCCAAGCAATAACCCAACAAAAGGCCAATTTTAAGAGCCAAATCAAGAAAAAAAAAATCTAAATATAATTTAACTTTAATTTTGGAAATTTTGCATGGGAAACATGAACGGGATGGCCACTTGATGAACTTAAAAAATAAAATGAATTAAAGAATGTAGCTAGCACCTTCCTCCAAAAATGGTCACCCAACTCTTTTCCCTCTAAATTTTTTTCTTTACATACAATGACAGTCTAAGAGTAGTTATAAACTCCATGCATATTGTGGGTATATAATGAAAGCTTCTGACTTTGTAATGATAAGATATTTTGAAGAAATTTAGACGTTTACTCTCTTGAAATTTTTTTATTGGGTTAAATATTTATCCAGTAAACTTTTATTCTCAACACTTTTCCTAGATCTCTCTCACATCTTGGTCAACCTCCTAAGCATCATCTAAGACCAGCCATGGATTACACAAGCCATCAGAACCACTCAAAACCATACACTGAAAATCTAGGCCAAATTTACATAAAGAAATACCTAGTCTTATTCTTCACACCACTAAAAGGCCGTCATACCTTCCTCAACCTCCAAACCATTATCTAAGACCAATCAATCATTACCCAAGCCCTAAAAAGCACTCAAAACCCTCATTGATAATCTAGATCAAACTTAAATAAACAGCTACCTAGTCTTACTCTCCATGTCACTACCATTCTTTAAACCCATAAAACTGAACAAAAAACTTCAAATCATAATATCGCATCCTAATGTAACCCTCTACCATCATTTCTCACCTCTAGACAACACTAAACATATTATCAAAAATGAACTCAAATAAGCCCACACTAACGAAATCTAAATGAGTAGTGTCTCTCCCTCCGTCACACCCTTTCAAAAGTTAACTATGAAACCAAAAACTCTAAATCATCTCCTCACACGATAAAATAAACAGCCATACCAAAAATCAATATCACCAAAAGGTATCCACCTCTAACTAGCTAAAAAGCCCAACAAATGCACATTTCAAGTGCTCAATCAAAAAAAAAATGACTTTTAATACTTATATTTCAAATTATACACAGAAGCTTGACTTTTCATTTAGAACATGTTTGAGCTAGCCCCGAAATAAAATTTGAAAAATAAAATGAATTAATGAAATTCATTAGCACATTCCTCATTTAATAGCCACTCACCGCATTATCCTTCATAATTTCTCTTCCTTTTTAATGTGTTAGTCCAGGAGCAATTGTAAAATCTGAAAATTGTGACATTTACTGATATTTTCAACTTTTGAACGATAAAATTTTTGGCTTTTTTTTTTTTTGGTACTTGGTTAATTAACTGGACTTTCCTTTTTTCAATTTTCCATTTATCTTGTGTACTTACTACAACTCTCAACATATCTCCTAAATCCCTTGTTCATCTTCCGCCAACTCCCAACCAAAAACTAACGCAACCCATCTACTCGCCAATACCATAAAATCGCTCAAAATCTTAAACAAGTGGCGAATCTTATTCTCCATGCCACTACAAGGTATAAATCTCATCAAATTTCATCAAATACTCCATATCATAAGTTCACATCCTAACCAAACCCTCCGCCATCATTTTACTCCTTTTAGATAACAATTAACCCATTCCCAAATGAGATATTTAAAAACAACCCAAACTAGTCTTGTGTAGGTTGCCATTTTTTTCATTAGTGGACGCCCACCTCCTATCCCTCCACAATTTTCTTCTTCCTCTTGATTGATGATAGTCCAAGTGTCATTGTCATAACTATAAAAAATGTTGGTATATAATAATTTTTTTCAGATATTAAGCGATAAAATGTTTTAAGGAAGTTTATTCACTTTAGAGTTAGTAATTGGTCGCATAGGTTTCCTTGGTGGAAGCAATTGTTTATCTTGTAAATACTCATTACACCAAACACCTCTCCTAAGTCTCTCTCACGTCCTCCTCCACTTTGTAACAATCATCTAAAACTGGTCATCCACCACCCAAGCCCTAAAAACCATACTAAACCCTCATTGAAGGTCTCAGTCAAGCCTAGATAAACAGCTACCTAGTTTTGTTCTCCACAGTGCTATAACAGCTTAAATCCAATAAAACTTCACCCTACTCCAAATCATCAATCCAAATTTTAGCCTAACCATCCACAATCATATTCCTTCCTTTACACGTCATCAAACCCATTGACAAAAGAAATATTTCAAATCAAATCAAATCAAACTAACACGCATTGAGCCACTCCATATCTCTCAAAATAGCTCACCTTCTCACACATTAAAATAAACATCCATAATCAGTTCAAGCCACCAATTCCACCTCCATCAGCCTATTTGATCCAAATTGGTATGATTCGCTCAAAATTCTTGAAGATCATATAGCTATATAATACAATAAAAAATAAACAGACATAAATGATTAATTCATCTAATTAGTTTCAAGGTTAATATAGCGCAAATCAACCCAAAAGAAACGAAAAATAAAACTTCCAAGGAAAAATTAATAAAATCATTGCACATAAACTTTATCAAAAGATAGCAAAGACATCCAATGTATATGTTGGAGAAAGAAGTTAGCTGGACTAATAACCAACCTTGCCTTGTATGAAATTGAATGAGCATGTTGGGAGCACAAATTCAATCCAAGGCAGAAAGAAGTATCAAAGTGTCAAGGATTTGCAAACATTTCATGCAACGTTAAAGAAGAGAAACTTGTTCAAAGTTATCTCAGTCATCAAATTTATAATTACACATTCTGAAACATCTCCCTGCTCAATGCACTAGAAGCCATTTACTTATCACCATTAACTTTTCTTTCCCCAAGCAGACAGAGCAATCTTCTTCCACAAAATCTTGGAAATAAACAAAAACTGCAATAAATGACCTTGGTTTGGCAATTAAAATTAAGCAATCGACAGGAAAAGACAGCAATCATAGTACATATACAATCATGAATAAATACATAAAAACTGAATCAATGAGACAAACACTAAAATTATACTCTCAAGCTTAACATTAGCAATGCAAACTAATGATGCTACATCAAGAAAGCAAGCATTTAGACCAAACCAATGCTTAGAAAAATAACAATCGACTAGTATAACGAATTCTAGACAGAACAATCAAAAGAAATGGAAATAAATTGGGACATTTGTATACAGACCATCCAATTCCTATGTATTTACATATATAACACCAAAACTTCATTTTATAGATTTATACCACCCAAATCTTTCATATCACATAAACAATACCATCATTTTAACTTTTAAAAAGGGAAATATGCCTTTTCATGCAACGTTAAATACAGAGACTTGTTCAAAGTTATCTTAGCCATCATATTTATAATTCTACATTCTGAAACATCTCCCTGCTCAATGCATTAGCAGCCATTTATCACTATTAACTTTTCTTCCCCCAAGCAGACAGAGCAATCTCTTTCCACAAAATCTTGGAAAATAAACAAAGTGCAATAGAAGAATCTTAATTGGCAATTAAAAATAAGCAATAAACAGGAAAAGACAGCAATCATAGCACAGATGCAACCATCAATAAATACATAAAAACCGAGTCAATGAGACAGACAATAAATCTATACTCTCAAGCTTAACATTACCAATACAAACAAATGATGCTACATCATAAAAGCAAGCATTCAGACCAAGCCAATGCTTAGAAAACCATAGATCAACCAGAAAAATGAAATTATAGACACAACAATCAACGAAAATGGAAGTGAAATACGCCTTTTCATGTAGCATTAAAGAAGATAAAATTGTTCAAAGTTATCTCAGTCATATAATTATACATTCTGAAGCATCCCCCTGCTCAATGCATTAGAAGCCATTTACTTAGCACCATTAACTTTACTTCCCCCAAGCAGACAGAGCAATCTTTTTCCACAAAATCTTGGAAATAAACTAACTGCAAAAGAAGAATCTTGGTTTGGCAATCAAAAATAAGCAATCAACAGGAAAAGACGATAATCATAGTACAAATGCAATCATGAATAAATATATAAAAACTGAGTCAATGAGACAAACAAAAAAACTATACTCTCAAGCTTAACATTAGCAATGCAAACTAACTATGCTACATCTAGGAAGCAAGCATTTAGACCAAACCAATGCTTAGAATAATATCGATCAATAAGAAAAACAAAATTCTAGTCAGAACAGTCAGAAGATATGGAAAATAAACTGGGACATTTACATACCGACCATCCAATTCTTATGTCTTTACATATATAGCACCTAAACTTCACTTTATACACTTAAACCACCCAAATCTTTCATATCACATAAAAAATACCATCATTTTAACTTTTAAGAAGTTAATACACCTTTTTCATGCAACCTTAAAGAAGAGAAGCTTGTTCAAAGTTATCTCAGTCATAATATTTATAATTATACATTCTGAAACATCACCCTGCTCAATGCATTTGAAGCCATTTACTTATCACCATTAACTTTTCTTCCCAGAAGCAGGCAGCTCAATCTTTTCCCACAAAACCTTGGAAATAAACAAACTGCAATAAAAGAATCTTGGTTTGGCAATTAAAAATAGCAATCAGCAGGAAAAGACAGTCATCATAGTACAAATGCAATCATGAATAAATACATAAAAACTGAGTCAATGAGACAGACAATAAATCTATACTCTCAAGCTAAACATTAGCAATGCAAACTAATGATGCTACATAAAGAAACCAACCATTTAGCCAAACCAATGCTTGGAAACTATCCATCAACCAGACAAACAAAATTCTAGACAGGAAAATAAAAAATATGGAAAATAAATTGGGACATTTACATACGGATCACCCAATTCCTATGCATTTACATATATAACACCTAAAATTCACTTTATACATTTATACAACCCAATTCTTTCATATCACATAAGAAAGACCAAGAGTTTAACTTTTAAAAAGTGAATTACAGCTTTTCATGCAGACTTAATGTGGCATGTGCGTAAAATTGAAGTTTAGATATTAGATATGTAAATGCATAGGAATTAAGTGGTATCTACGTTAATATTTAAAATAAATGTGGCCTCAATTAAGTAATGCAAGCAACTACCCTGCAACGCTAATACTATATATGGAGCCTTTCCAAAACCAAGATTGGCACACATTGGGGAAGGCTTGTAATCTGACTATTATTTAACATTTATGAAGCCTCGAGTGGCCAAAGAAACTGATTTACAAGGAGAAAATATACATTCACCGCCTTAGCAGAAAAAGAAATATTATTTTGATTAATTCAACAACTTTTCAGCATGTTTATACCAGAGGTTCCTGAAGGAATTCCATTGGGTGGCGGCAATGTGATAGGCACATCATCCACGGAGATATCTTGAATAGAAGAAAAACCAACAGTAACAATATCTTGAAGAACTTCGTTGTCAGGTTCAATCTTTGGCTTTTTGTAACATATTAAACTTCCAAATGTGCTGCTCGGTTGACTTTTACCTATTCCATGAATCAAAAGTAACCCTAAATTTCCCCATTCAAGAAATGGCACATTTGCAGAATTATTGGACCTACTCAACCGAGAAACTATATCACCTGAAATAGGGCTAAAATCTTCACGACCATGTCCGTTTTTAAGTTCCAAACGAGGCGATGAGCACGTTCCTTCTCCGTCATGGGGCCATTGAGCCTCTGCAGGCTTAATCATTTTACCTCTGCAATTTGTGGAACGTTCTTCGGGTGATTGAACAATACTTGGTCTCTTGAGTGAAGTTTCACCGGAAGCAGAAGCTTCTATTGTTAACGGAAGATGGGCAGAATCCTCTTGTCTACGCCTTAGCCTCCTACGCGATGATTCAGGGGCGTCACTTGCAGCAGCATCAGTTTCATTCGCGTCAGGCTTCTGGTTCAGAAAAGAGGCTATTAAAAGTCAAATCACTGACTATAAACTTCTTCAAACTCATGTATTCATCATCATAAATCATCTTTCATACTCTGAAGATTCACTTAACAAGTTCATTTTCTTGGCTTTAAGAAAAATCCATAAACTAACCAAAGCATCAAACAGCATTAAGAAACAGAAAGAACCAAAATAGAACCTACCACTGATTCCTCGTCATCGAGTATGGAATCCGCAAGAAGCCTATAGTTTTCTGCTTCAATATACTCCCAGTTGTTCTCATAAACTTTGAGCAGCTTCTTCAAGACAGTCTTCGCTTTGGCTTGATCAAACCCAATGAGCTTCATGGCTTTAACGGCCGATAGTGCCCTTTGAGTCTGGGCAGATGGAGCCATCTCTAACTAGTATTAGCAAATCCTGAAAGAGACAACAGACCCGTTTAAGTTGTCATCTTAGAAGTCCTTCACTCGCACTGCATTTTTCAACATAAATAGAAAGAAAAAAATGCCACAATCTGGGTTTGTGAATCTTTAAAACTCAAGCAAGAATCACATGCATTTCCGGTAATTTAAGAAAAAAAATAGCTAGAATGCCTGCGATAGCCAAAAATTCTACGCAGGAAAAAAGAAAGGGGGCTTGTGACCACCGGAGTCACCGAAGCGATTGACAGTTAGCGTGGTGAAGCCCAAGAACGGTGGCTTCCAGATTTATCAGTTCTTGGGTCCTGAGAAACTCTGGAGAAACATCGGGAGTTGTAAAAGGAGCGCCCTAACACTGAAGAGAGTGAGTTAGCAATAACATTTTTCGTTCATTTGTGTTTATGAGCAAGGAAGGCAGGATTAATGGATTGGGGTTCATGGAAGATGCTGCATTTGCACAGATAGAGCCCTTTCTTCTCTAGGGTTTGGTGCTTCCCTCCATCGTCATCTAGTCGATGAAATCTTGCATGGTGTTCCGGAAAGAGCGCCTACGATCATAATATGAGTCGGAGTATATCGTGGGTCGCTGTTTTCTTTTTTTTATCTTTTCTTTTCTTTTTTTTTTTTTCCTTTTTTTTTTTAATTGATCGAGTTTGATATAAACTGGATTAAGGGTTTGTTTTAGCTCAACTGCAGGATAATCTGTTGATCCGGATAATCTGTCTGTCGACTTGGTTTGAGCTTTGAAAACAAATTGAATCAGAATCGTCTCCTGATAAACGATTATTCCGCTCCCGATCTGAATAATTTATTCATATTCGACTAGCTTTATAATTCCGACTTAAAAAATTTCACTTCGAGCACGAGGCTTTTAATATTCGTGATATAAATGTAAATAAATAAATATATATATATATATATATATTTTAGAAAAAAAAACTGCAGAAATGGATATTAAAAACTGTAAAAAAATTAACCGAAGAAATGGATGTCTGCTCGCCTCCGCTTCAGCAGCCTTCGACTTCCCTTCCTAGCAGATGAGATCCGTGGGGTTCGGGAGGAGCAGATGAGATGCGAGGGAGTTCGGGAGGAGGAAGTTCGGTAGTTCGGGAGATGCAAGGGGATGCGAGGAGGAGCAAGGGAGTTCGGGAGGAGGAAGCGACCTTCGGCTTCGCTTCCTACCGGATGGGATGGGATGCGTGGGGTTCGGGAGGAGCAGATGAGATGCGAGGGAGTTCGGGAGGAGGAAGTTCGGTAGTTCGGGAGATGCAAGGGGTGCAAGGAGGAGGAAGCGACCTTCGGCTTCGCTTCCTACCGGATGGGATGCGAGGGGTCAGGAGGAGGAGCAGATGAGATGCTAGGGAGTGGGGAGGAGGAGACGAATGATTACACCGTATCGCGGCTTAGGGCAGAGAGGTCATTCGTTCGAACAAATCGCGGATCGCGGGGCCTCGGCTGCGATCCGCTTTTAGTGTAAACTTGCGAACGCCTTTTTCAAAACCGCTCCTAAAATGTATTATTCAAACAGCCGGTGGCGTTTTCAAAAACGCCACCGCTGTGAATAAGCTCTCCCAAATGCACAGTAAAAGTCGATTATCACAGCGTGCTTCTAAGCTCTATGAGTCTTGCATGTTTCAGAGCCCAAAAGTTCATATCATTCTAATTTGAGTTCTGTTTGGGGCAGCTTATTTGGTGCGCACCTGACATGTTTAGGTAAACTGAGTTTTGACAATTAATGTATTTTAAAAACGCAGAAAACAGTTTTTTCACACCGCACATATTATGTGCGGTGGCAGCTTTCTGGCTGCGGTCTAGTTTTTCTAAAAAAAATAAAATTTTGTATTAGCCACCGCACCTAGCTTATCAGCAGATTATTTTTAATCAACTTATCAGTGAATTATTAATAAGCTGCAACTGCCCAAAACAGACATTTGGGAATTAGGATATTCCAAGTAAACTATATTTGTCAATATTAAAAGTTTTAGTTCTTTATTATCAATTTAATGTAATATTAACTTTTAGCATTATTATTTATATGCATAGATATATATGTATCTTAGATAAAATTTAATAATTTTTTTTACTATTGTGAAACAGCTTACATTAGGATGCTTTAATATAGTTTTTTTTTTTTCAAGTTGGATGAATTTGTTAAAATTTGAACAAGCCTTAACCAATGCCCAAACCATGCAATTCGCTCCCTTGCACAAAACGAAGCTCACCATCGCTTAGCCAACTCCGCATTCTTCAATTGCATAATTAAGCCGAGTTTGTTCAACTCGCTTGAGAACTGTAATTTATGCGCTTGTGACTGTCCTCTCTCTTTGCCTTGACATCTTATATTAGGGTCAAATGTTTGGTTGCAACCTCCAAACTCTCCTAATTGAACCTCTTTTTTCTATTGCAAAACCATTATGTCAATTGTCTTTTTTTTTTCCCATTGACTCCTCTATTCTATGAAAAAATGTTACATCAGGACGCCACACGTAGAGCTACGTGCGGCGTCCGATCCCCACCGCTCATCCGCCCCGCGACCGTGTATGGGACCCGGCCCCCTTTGAAATTTTTTTTTTCTTTTTTTTAAAAAAAAATTTCACGGGCGGATGAGCGGTGGGGATCGGACGCCGCACGTAGCTCTACGTGCAGCGTCCTGATGTAATATTTTTTCCTATTCTATTGTTCTCAAAGTCATCTATCTCACTTGCATCATTTGTCCTCTTGATATCCAACCTACCAAACCTTCTTCAACTTTTTGTTGAAATGACTATTCTTCGCAATATTCATCGATAACAATTACTTCTCTTTTTCTTCGAGTTGAAGTAGACTGTAAATCAGATTTTTTTTTTAACATGTTTAACATATATATATATAGACGAATTACTATTTATTTAAAATAACGTTTTTAGATCAAAGTATGAATCATCCTGCATTTAATTCAATAGATTTATAATAAATTATATTTTAACTTGTAATCAGAAAATTATTTTTGAAAAAATAAATAGATGTTGGAGGTTTGGATTTAGCATTCATTAATTTAATACATATTGATTTTGGATTTATTTTATATGATATTTTTATTTGGAGTTCATTTAATTATGGATAATTGTTTAGTAAAATTTAGGGAGCCTTAATTAAAGTGATTTTTTTTTGTATTGATAATTAAGAGTTTAATTATCCTTCATTGGAGGGTTAAATGTAATCGCACTTGTTAAGAACAATTATTCTTATTATTTGTATGATATTCGTAGTGATTTAAGGGTCATCAACTTTTTTATATAAATTTTGCTATATATAAATTTTGCTAAAAGTCATTTGTTATGTAATTCAAATTTTGTATCCAGATTATTCTTTTAAAGCTCATGCGCCGGCCTGGCCTAGCATGGTCTATGGAGTGGGTTGACATTGCTATGATTTTTTAGATAGAATCGGGCTCAAGCCGGGTCCAAGCTGACTTTGGCTAGTCAAAGCTCGATTAAGCCCAGTCTAGCCAACACCGATACCTACTCGTTACTACCGTTAAATAAAATAAGCTTTATTCCTATAATTCATATTTGAAAGATAACAAAAATTTATGGTACTAATTATGACATTTTTAATAGTTATCTCTTTGTGATATGTGGAATGTACAAAATATGTCACTATTGGATTACTTGCTAATAGCTGACTGTAATAATAAAACCTAGGATAAATCTTTAGATTTTCATGAAATTGATGCTTACTTTTCCTCATTTTGAAGTGTTGTTGGGAACCTACTGCAAGAGCACACATATGAGTGCGTAAAACTTTATTTTTACATATTATGAGGTTAAGATAAATGAATTACGAGTCATATTAATATATATGATATAATGTAGGTAAATCTTTAAATTTTTATGAAATTGATGGTAAATTTTCTCATTTCAAAGTTGCAGGAAACTTACTGCACACACGTACGAGTGTCATATTTACATAGTGTAAGGTTGAGATAAATGGCTTATGAGTCATATCTAAACATATGAGAAATTCCTAATGTTATGACATATGAATGTTAACATATAAGCATATTACTACAATAAATCATACTTGTTAACATAACCACATAACTATAAATTTAACCATCAAAAGATATTGATTATCCTCGTGGTATATAGTATAATATTTATTTATTTTATTGTTCATATTGCATACGATAATATATTATCATTAATTATTTTACAAAAGGGTAATTACATAAACAACACGTATGTATTTACATATCTCAAACCTAAAATTTCATTTTTGCACACATATCACTCAAATTTTAGCATCATAATATATATATTGTCACGTTTTGAAAGTTAAATTCACATTTTCATGCATAGATTTAAAACACTAAAGTGAAATATTAAGTGTGAGATATGTAAATAAATAAGAATATCACAGAAGCAAAACCTTCAACTGTAAGCATTATTTTGTCATTTTAAGTTTTTTGTGCTATCATAAGTTTATTTATATTTTATTCAAATTTTCCTTTTTAGTTAATTTCAAATTATTTGTTCAATTGTATGGATTATTTACTATTCTTTGTGAAATAAAATTGAATTTATATTCCCTTGCTAGCTGACATTTTTTTATTGCATTATATGAATTTTTTTTTATAATTGGAAAATAGAGTTTATATCATTTCACAATGTCTCACTTATTAAATTTATTTAGTAAAAAAAATTTTAATAAAATTTATAAAATAAATTAACAAAGTATGATTTATAGAATAAACACAACATCTTTCTTAACCAAATACTTCAATCTATCAATGACAGTGAGGTGAGATGTTGCATATATTTAGGAAACCCATAGATAATTTTATTCCATCAAAAAAATGAAGTTACAAAAGTAGGAAGTGGAACCCACTAGTAAAAGCAAAAGAAATACAGTACCCACTCCTAGGATTCTTCTTCCTACAGTACAACTCACATAAGAGAAAGGCTCTAAAATATAAAAGTATACTCATACAAATAACAAAATCTCGAAAGAGAAGTGTACCTATACAAAAGACAAAATACATGCTCCGAGTGATTGTAAATAGCTATTTGTGAACTCCAGTCTAAAAAAATCATGGGCTCTCGGTATTAAAAAGGAAATAAGCTAAAGTCTCAAGTGGGGATGTTGATTAAATTCCCATGCAATAGAAGCTTGACCATAGGGGGGTGTACAGCCCCAATCTCCACTTCCTCAGAAAAATTATCCATGTTTGCTAACCAATTTGTTGACTTGTTTCCTTATTCAGGAGTAGTTCCATATCACATGCATTTGCTTAGACAATTCAAGAATACGATTGACATGTAAAGAAACATGCCAATGAGGAGCGAGTTCCTTTAATCATACTAACAAGCTCCAATCAATCTAATTCAACATGTAAAAAGCAAATATTAAATCTGACAGCCACCTTAACCACAAGCAATACAACCAAAACTTCTGTTTCATGTGCATCATTTGCAATGTAGGCAAAATAAAAGAAATTAATACATTTACTTGTAATGTCACGGAAGACAACCCCAAAACCTACTCTATATTTGAGCCAACTTCCATCTGTATTAACCTTGTTGAAAGGGAAGCAATGTTTCCATCGAGTAACCTGTCGTGCTTTAGTTTGATGCACCTGCCTGCCACCTGCAATATTGTCTTTACCAAATAGTATATTGTTGACCTCATTTTTGATGAGGTCTTCTCTTTTCTCTTTAGTACTTAGGATCTAGCCTTAGGCTTTTCCTTTGACTATCTTAGAGGATTAGAATTGGGACCCACCACTTAGAAATTCAAACCACTTCTTAACTCCCCGCAAACTCCACAAACTTGATTGTAAACCCCTAATCACCTCGAGGGTTGGGATCAAATGTGGAAGTTTAAAGGATGAGTTCCTATGGGACTCTTTGGCCTTGGATCGCCTCAGGTGGCCCGGTCGCAGTGAAGGGTCGACTTGCACACACAATACACCCGTGCACTACACTTTCACACACCTCTTAAAACCACACCCCTACCCAACTTGACCTCCCGACTCATGAAGGTTATTCACATGGATGGTCCTTAACCCCTAAGCCCTCAGGTAGAGGGTTAGGAACAACATAGTGTATGCCTCAAATGAGTCCCTTCATGGCTCATGTGGGCTTAATGTGGCTTCATGGCTCAACAAAAATGATTTCATTCCACTTACATTCACCCAATCTTCAATTTTCCAAATTTTCAATTTTTGACCCCCGGGACCCTACACCCACCTAGCCTACCTAAAACCCTTGAAATTACCCAAATTTTTTAAAATCACCTAAATCACCCAAAAATCCTCAAGACCAATCTCAAACATTTCCTCACCAATCAAATTGATCATCCATACCAAAAAATACCAAAAATTCCAAAAATACCTCCCAATACCCTCCAAATACCCAAAATGCCCCTCTTAACCAAAAAATCCAAAAATTCAGAAAATTCCCAGAAAATTCCATAAAATCCCAAATATTCCCAATTTCATTTTGTTCAACTACACTATGGGCCAATTTTGTCAATTTACCCCACTTTTATCAAAACCAAAAAGCCCAATTTTGACCTAAACCCAAACCTAACCCAAATAAGCCCAAACCCCAAAATCAAAGCCCAACCAAATTCAAAACCTCTTTGAAACACTCCCAAAAACATTTCCCAACATTAATTTTACATCAATTTCAACCTTAGCCCAACATTGGCCCAAGTTAGCCCAATTTGACCTATATTGGCTCATTCACCAAAGAAGCCCAAATTCAACCCAATTCAAACCCAAATCACTCCCAATTTGCTCCAAGTCACTCATGACACATCCATGAGCTAAACCCAACAATTATTTGGCCCAAGCTTTTACTAAAATTCCATCCTAAAATCCATTTTAAAATCCAAAAGCCCACTTCCCTAAACCTTCCTAAAAGCCGCATTTCCACCAAATACAAAAGCCCAAAATTGGCCCTAAAGCCCACATGACATTTCCATTTGCCATCCATTTAATCAAAGCCATTCCCTAAGTTATAATCCCATCATCAAATAATTCCAAATCAAGCCTCATGCCAAATCACCCCTAAATACCAAAATTTTTCTTAAATCCATTTCCATGAAATTGACTTGACTTTTCCTAAGCCAAAGGTGAGCCATGAAGCCATGCATGAGCCACATGAAAGCCATGAGAGCCTCTTTACATGTCACCATGCCATTTTGGGCAAAAGGAGGAGACTCTTTCCTTAATTCCTAAAGGTGATTAACCACTCCCATGATTCCACTAAATCTTGCTTAAGCTTAATTGTACTTGGATGGTGACCATTCCCCACTGATTAAGCCGACCTAAATCACTTTCTATTCAGACCTAAACAAAGCCTTGGGTGGTGCACCTAGCCCAAATGGAGGGGTTGACCAATTTGAGCCAAAATGAGCCCTCTCTCATTCCATTCTAATCCAAGCCTTTTACACTTGGCCATTGCCAATCGCTTGCACAAACACCCGACCATGACCCACCTGACCCTGAGGGTGACCCTTGCCTGCCGGCCAGCCACCCCAGTCGCCGGAAAACACCATGGCCGAGAGCTCACATGTGAGCCAACTTTGGAATTCTCACCTGCTGAGCTGCCCCATCCCCAGTGGCCATTGTGGCTGTTCTTCCCATGCCCAGAGCAGGGTGATCCAAAGCCCTAACTCTCCCCGGGAGACCCTCCACCCTCTCCTATTTAAACACCACCCCCTCACGGCCATGAGAAGAGAGTTGCACAAACCTTGCCGAAACTCCGCCAAAATTGTTCCGGACCCTTCTTCACCCTCAGAGCGGTTGATCCCCGGTGTCGATTCGCCCTAATCCCCACCGACAAAATCCAATTTCTCAACCGAAATTCCACCCAAAACCAGGACACTTCTCCACAGTGGATCAATCCTCAAATTGATTGGTCCTACACCTTCACCGTACCAAGAGAAGGTGTCCACCAACGAAAGCCCCATCTCCAGGGCCACCCAGGTTGCTCCAGCCTCCAAGCTTTGTGGTCGGCCGTGGTCGAAATCCTACCTAGGCAATTCATCGGACCGAGAGACTTCATCCGGAGCTCACTGGGACGCAATCGAAGGTGACACAACCCTCGGATTGAAGCCACACTTCTCCGAGCAAAGGTATGAGCTAATTCTTCATCCCGAGCTTCTGGAGATTCTCCATTTCAAATGCTTTAATTTCAATGCATGATCACCGTATAGATGTATTCGTCTCTTCAAGACGAATCCATAGAGCATAAGAACACAAAAATCCATTGAGTATCGAGTGAGATATTAGGGATTTAGTGTAGACGGCTCACGGTGCGAGGACGCTTGGGGACGATGAATGGATGCCGTCCATTTAATACACGCGCGGACGGACGGCTCGGATTAGGTCGGATCGGCGGATGATACGCGGAAGGCGGGACCCGGGCCGCCGACTCGAGCGGCGGCGTCGAATGGGAGCGCGCCACGCGGCACTTCGGAGATGCTAAGGTTGACGCGGCGCCGACTCGGATAAGTAGAAAAATAGGATTTTTCGATTTATTTAATTCCCTAAACTTAAAAAATCCATATCTTTGTGTAGAAAAATCACAAAAATAAAATAAAAATACCCTCTCGCTCGAATGAACCAGAGGAGAATAATGTGGAAAAGAAATTAATTAATTTTGTCCAGTAATTTATTTTTAATTAATTATTTACTCCCTGCATTGTTTTAATTCTCCATGCATTCATACAATACACCATGGCATGACACCATAGGGCTTTTGAAGCCTCTGAACTTGGGAACATTCCCTGAATTTTCCAAGGTCAGAGGTCATCCCTATGAGAAGTTACTGATTTTTCAAATTCATGTTGCTGTTTTGAGTATTTTAATTCTAATAATTAGCATGTTGTGAAATAAATTCTAGGAAAATTTGGTGATGTTTCTTATGACTAGAGGACCCTAGGGAAAACGGTTTTTGAATTAATTCACTCAAAATAACCCTAATTGGCTTAAACACCCAAAATAGACCCCTAATTAATTAGAGCTAACTATACATCAAATTGACTTGAAATCAATTCTCCACTGACCTTTAGGATCAGAGGAACCCACCATAAAAGTTTGAAGTCAATCGGACTTGGTTAGCCCTATTAAATGGGTTGATTAAGCCATTTAACCAATTTAAGCTTTAAAAATTCATAACTTTCAAAATACCTTTCAAAAATTCACCAAATTGGTTTTGGAGCCTCTCTGATATCAGGGGAATTTAAGAAAATTAAAATTTCAATTTTCTAAAAAAGTTAATTTTTTAGTATTATTTTAATATTTTAATAATTAAAAATTAATAAAAATCACAAAAATAATAAAATTCATCAAAATGTCATATTTTGAAATTTAATCACTTAGGAACAAACCCCATATTTTTCTCAGGTCTATTTAATGAGATATTAAATTTTAAAGCCCTAGGGTAATTTTAAAATTTAAAAAAAATGTATTTTCTAGCATTTTCACTAAAATAATTATAATAAATCAAACAAAAATCAGAAAATTGTAAAATTTGGTTCTCTGGAATCCTTGATATCAGAGAGAATTTTAAAAATTATAAAATTCATTTTCCAACTTATATTCTATTTTTAAATTAATTAATACTCCAGAACTTAAAATAATTTTAATAAATAAAATATAATTAAAAAAAATCACAAAAATTGGTCCAAGTAGTTCTCTGGTCATTAGGAATGTCCCATAATTTTCTTAAGGATAGAAACTTTCCCTTGGTCATATTATTAAATTTTCCTTGGAAATCCTTATTTTCCACCAAAAATAATTACATAAATAAATTAAATACAGAAAAATCACATTTTCTCCTCTAATGTCTTTATTGACATATGAGTGAAGTCACATAAAAATTTCAAATTCATTTAAGCTCAATTTAGTGAGTTATGAAATCATTAAGCTTGAAGGGCAAAATGGTAATTAAAATTTAACCCTTAATTAAAACTTTAGGCTTAATAAAATTAAAGAGTAAAATATTTGATCTTAATCTGATTTGGATGATTGAAATTTAAATAATTGAAGGCTAGAAACTTACTAAACACTTTAAGAATAATTAAAATAAACCTTAATAAAATAATTAATTAATTTGGAAGAATAATAAAGTTGGAATTATTAAAATAGGGATGTTATTAGGAAGAGGTTTGTTCTTTAATTTAAGAATCCCTAAATTAATTGTCTTAATAATATTTAATCCTTAATTAAAATGATAATCCAAGTTTAAGGTTTAAAATGCTAAAAGATTTAATCATTAAATTAAATTAAAGCTAAAATTATTTAAAGTAAATCCCTTTAAAATAAAATATTAAATTAAATTAAATTAAATTAAATTAAATTAAAACAAATTAAATTAAATTAAAATTAAATGAAATTAAAATTAAATTAAATCATATTAAATTAAATTAAAATTAAATGAAATTAAAATTAAATTAAATCATATTAAATTAAATTAAATTAAATTAAATTGAATTAAATAAAATTAAACTAAATTAAATTAAATTAAATTAAATTGAATTAATGACATCACCTAAGACATGAAGAATTCAAAAATAAATCTAAAATAACTCGAACACTATTCCAAACTTAAATCATTAATTTGAACTTAAATTTGAATCACAAATCATTAAATATCGTTTTGCCTTTAGGAGCTTTTACTATTATAACTCCTAAATGGAGTATCAAATGAAATGTCACTTCATTCATAAGGATATTCAAACATCCTAATTCACCGAGCAAGAAATAAAATTTAACTTAAACACCACTGGATGATTAATTCACTCGCACAATAGAATTCATTCGGACTTAGGACAATTCCCGAAATATTGAAAAGATGTTTAAGATTCGTCTTAAACACTTCCTCAATATGATGGAATGCCCTTAAGAACAAATTGAGCTTAGTTGTTCTTTGGCGAAGAAAATCATCCTTAAAACCAAAATTGAAGACCTAGACGTCATAGGAATGACTAGCTATAGGATTAGGATTTTGGTAGAAAACCATAACCCTTCCCTTAGCTTTACCTAGGAAATTGCTACAAATGCTTAAATGCTCTAAATTGTATTTTAAGTGCAGCTTGGGATGACGGGAAGACCCTCCAGGTACGCTTTTATTTTAATTGCAAATTACTTTATTGCAACTTATTTAATCGCATCGCACTTACTTTTCTTGCATGATAAACAACAGTTGCATGAAAACCTACACCTTTAGGACGAAACCAAAAGCTGAAACCCATAACTAAATTAAAAGTCATTACAAGATAAAATTCACCGCCACAACATTTCAAAATATAAGATAACTCAAAATTTAATCACAAACGAACAACAAAACTACAACTACAACTAAATTAAAACGTCTCGTCGAATGATCGGGAATACCTCGGATGATGTAACCCACGTGTTGCTAACGGGATTTCCACGTGCCTAAATGAAAGTGCGGAACTCATTTAGTTGAGTTTAGCAAATTCATCCGGACTAAGTGAATTCGATGAAAATAACGGTGCGGGATGACGTAACCAGTGGGATCTTAATCGGTTCCGTTTAATCAACTCTAAGACCTGTTTTAATTAAAATATTAAAGACACATGGAAACTAAGACTTTCTCTAAAACCAAATACTTCTCTCATCTCCTGATTTATTACTTCTAAAATTAAACCTCTGCAACAACAAGGAGCTCGAAGCATGGTGGGCAGCACGGCCATCGTCGTCAGCAAAACTAAAATCTACATCAGCAAAACCATTCTTAGAATTAAATAACAAAGCCATAGGATTTCGAGGTAGTTTGCCTAGTGCAACATAAATCCTCAACTTTTCGTTAGGCATTTGCATAATCATGTTATGCAAATTAAGCCCTAATCGGTTTTAGGACTCCGAGGTAGTTGTTTGGTACGACATAAACCCTCACATCTTCGAGGCTATTTGTATGATTATGTCATACTAATATAAGTCCTAATTAATTAAAATTGGCGAGTATTACAACATTAAATAAACTCTCAAATTGAAGCCAAACAATAGGATAGTTTGGGAAGTTGCCAAGATTCTTCTCGGATCCTCGACTTCTCCTACTTTTCTTCCATTGGACTCCCGAAAATAACATGTTCCAAATTTGATCCATTCCCTATTGAAATTTCCAAAATTCAATCCTTTGAAAACCTTAAACTTTGAAATTCTCGAGAGCAAAACCACTCGATCTTATCGAGAGTTTTCTTAAATGATTCACTTCATTTAAGATGTAATTAACTATAGGGGCTTGCCTTATAGGGAACTTTAAGAACCTGGAGTAATATAAACCCCGCTTAATTCATTTATATTAAGCGGGGAACTTATCGGCTTATAAAATTGGTTCGCGGACCAAACGGACGTCACAAATCTTCTAGTTTATTTAATCGAGCCCCATCATCGGGCGATGGTGTCTATTCTTCGGGATAGATACACGAGTTTGTGATGCGATGCTCGTTTATATAAACTATTTGGGATGTGAGATCGGTTTGATTTCATATCTTAAAATTTTCAAATTTAAAATTATTTTCAAAATCAAATACTACTTTCTAAATTATATATATATTTAAATTAAATTTAAAATTCGCCGACAACTTCGTAGGCGACCCCTTTTAAAAAATACAACACTCAACCTAAAAATATGCCGACATATATTAAGACAAGTAAAGAAAGAAAGATCTGTGATCCCGCGATTTTAAATATATTTATAAATATAAGAATTCGACATTACTACTAAAAGATATAAATTCAAAGCAACAGCGCCAAAAAAAACTTGCCTTGGAGCGTAATTTTAATTTTAGTAACAATAAAATATTATAATCTTTTAATCGCTGTGTTACATTTAAACGCAAGTATACGTATCGCTCAAGTAATACAAGGCTCTAGTGGAGTCCTGATTATCGATCCCACAGGGAAATATATTAAAGCCTACGGACTAGAATTATATAAACCAAGTTAGAATTACAATTAAATCGAATTTGCATGTCTGTCACTAATACGCCATCGATCATAAAGTTCTTATATCTAAACTAATTCTACTAACAGATTACTAAAACTACTAAAGTTAAGTTCAAATATATAATAACAAGAATCTTTCTCCTTTGTTAAGATATTTAAGTGAAGTATAATTAGAATTAGTTTTATACGTGTTGTGCCAAATAGGAGCATACACATTATTTATCCTTTGGTCTAGGCATAAAGAATATTGACTAATCCTATGCTTGGTTACTGAATCTGCGGCTAGGCTGGGAGGATACTGGCTCTCACTTCGAAGCTCCCATGTTCCCCTCGCCTGAGGGCTAACAATCTATACCTCAGCACCTAAACGATAGGACCGAATTGAGGATTTTAGCCTGTCACTCTAAAATCTCTAATTCTACTCCCGATTAATATTATTTTCCTATTTATTTGCACTTCTCCTTTCAAGGATTTACCCGTCTACCTTTCAAAGAGAAATGTGATACATACTAGTTAAAAATCCTTAGTCCACGGTCAGATCTTAAGAATTCTTCACAGATTTTAACAATACAAATGACCAATTCGTATAGTAAAGTAAGTTTAGGTATAGTATTATGACAACTTCTTTATAATAGGTTTGATACACTAATTCATATAATCATTTCACAAAAACATCAAAACAAGGAGAAAGACAGAATAATTACTCAGAATTCATGAAGAGGATGCAATAAAACTTGGATTTCATATAATAAAGTAAGTTCTACAAACTATAGTAAATAAACACAATTTATCTCAAATTCCTCCCCAAGCAAACTCCTTGAAGTTCCTCTGGATTTCTTCCTTTCTTACAGCATACGAAATTCTCTTTCGAAATGGCAATGCAGAAGAGATCTCTCACTTCCCTTCCACTCTTACAATCCCTCGAAGAATTCCTCACAAAATCTCTATTTCAACTCACTACTCACTAAATAACAACACTAATTGACACTTTGGACTCTCTAGTAAACACGTAGGAGACCTCTTTTTCGGCATAAAATGGTTCTTTTTAAAGTTGTAGAAGAGTCTCTAAGGGTTTTGCAGGCACCCCTTCGAAAATCGTCCACATTCGACGTATTTCTGGAAAGAACCGTCGATCCCGCCGTCGGCGGCCTCGAGCACGCCGTCGGCGGCCTTCTAGAAACAGTGCTTTAAACAGGCCCCGCCGTCGGCGGCCTCGATCTCCGCCGTCGGCGGCCTTCCTTGCAATTAATTCTGAACTCTCGGGAAAATCACGCCGTCGGCGCCATCGACCTCGCCATTGGCGCCCTAGGTCAATTTTGCATAGTTTGGTCATTTTTGCTCCAAATTCGCTCCTTTTCGCATATTTTTGCTCATTTGTCCTTAAATCTTCATACTTGCAGAAAAATACCAAAAATATCTTTCTTTAAAGTACAATATCATCAAAATCAGTATAAAATAGGCATGAAAATCTTAAAATTTTTTCCTTGAGTTAAAATCCCTCAAACTTAACTATTACTTGTCCTCAAGTAATCCTTAATACTACATAAAAATTACGATTCATTGTGGTAAAGTTTTAATTCAGAAATACTATAATTTTAATTTAAATAAATATTATAGTAAGAATCCTTAGAAAGATTTTCAAGTAATTAGATTAATTCTACAAGTATAAGACTATCTAGTCATCAAGTCTAAGAGTTCTAGTCTTCTATTCATTTCAAGAATGATTATATGTTGCAATATTAATTCACTCAAAGTATTCAGAAGATAGGAAATTCATGAGGAAACTATAAAGAAACTAGTCATAAATATAAGTTAAGAAATGCTTTTAGCTTTCCTTTTAGGTTAATCCAAGTGAAGCTAATTTTTTATAAGGCATTTCCTCAAGCTTCTCCTCACTTATTTTCTTTTCTTTTTCTTTTCTTTTCCTTTCAGGGATTGTTTTTCAATCATTTTCTTTTTATTTCTTTTTCTTTTTCAAGTGAGGATTGCTATATCTGGATAGTCTGTTAATAATTTTGAACTTCACTCTTCTTTTCCTAAATTTGAAACTTTCAACATTCTTTAACTTATATGTACTTCATAGTTTTTACTTTATTGAATCTCAATCTTTTCTTTCTCAACTAAACTCTTAAGATTCTTAATAATTCAAAATATGGTTTTCCTTACTTTAAATAGTTAACTATAGTTTTATCCTTTTATACTTAATATCTTAATCTACAAGATTAATTTTCATTATAAAAAATATTTCTTTGAATCTTTTACATTATTTAGATAAATCTAAATATAGTTATCGAAATTAAATTTTATCACAAAAATCATAGTAATAATTTTTGAAAATATGTTATTTGAGAACATATAATAGTTAAGATTTTTCTTCCCTCCCCCAAACTTAAAGTTTTCTATAAATAAAAATAATACATGGTGGAAAGAAAATTTCTAAATATAAAATTCATACCCTTGCACTTTAGGCATTTTTTTGTCTTTTTGAAATTTACAGGTTCTTTTCAAAATTTCCAACTTCAAGTGACCTGTAATATTAAAAAAATTTCTACACACATAACAGTTTATAGAATTTGCTAGGATAATGAAATTTTAAAACAAATATATAAAACTAAACATCAAACAACTAATTACACTACACAGGACATATGCATTTCACAACACAAAACAAATAGTTACTAATTTAAAACTATTCAGTTCACAATTACAATTACTATCACAAATATCACAAATATCCAAAAATAAAAATGCAAACTACCAAACTATCACATATCACAGAAATTAAAGCATATTCCACATAATACAATACAAATCAAAGTACTAAAAACAAATAAATACATCACATCCCATCTAAAATCTCAATCATCAAATTCCCTTACAACGTCCTCATCACTCTGGTCAGCAGGAGGATTGGGCTGATACTGAGTATACCTGGGGTATTCTGGAAAAGTCACATCAGGCTTTCCTCTGTAGTACCTGGCCTGAGTATCATAATATGCCATCTCAAAATCAGAGTGCCTCTGAAGATACTCACTATCAGGATCGTGCCTTCTCTCTAGCCCTTCAATCTTGTGATCAATTCTTTCCAGCTTTTCATCCAACTGTTCAGAACTTTTCCTTTGCAGGGTCATGACATTCATCAGATCATATAAGGTTGGGGGACTAGAGGCATGAGGGTCATAGCTAATATAAGGAATGTCTCTACTAGTAGAAGGTCCTTTGCTCCTACTCCCTGATCTTCATTCCTCATGAGATTCATAAGTCTTTATATTTCCTTTTCTAATGGGTCTCATAGGATAAACCCATTCCTCATCATCTCTTGCTTCAACTCCAGATAGTTGGCAAAGTGCATAAATGAGGCCAGGATGCCCTAAATATCCACTTGTCTCACTCTTCGTACTGGCCATAATATTCTTATAGATTATTCTCCCCACATTAATACTTCTGTTGTTCTGAATACATAAATTCAGAACAGCTCTCTCTCTAGAGACTTCACTATGATGGTAAGTGGGTAGCAGAGTTGAATAGATGAAATAATTCCATGCCTTAGCAGTGGCATTCATCATGGACAATGGAAAGTTAATCCGTTCACGATTTTTTATTTTCCAAACTCCTTTCTCATCAGTGAGAAAATCGATAACATCATTCAATGGACCTTCCATTGTTCCAAAAGTTTCATACTCGCTAGAAAAATAGTCGTGAAGCTCGTAAAAAGTGTTAATGCGATTAGCACTAAAGTCAACAGAGAATCCTCTTACTTGGACTGGTTCATCCTCAAGTTGAGAAAGATTGGAGTAGAACTCCCTCACAACTTCTATAACATCCTTTTTTGTGATGTATAAGAAGTTCTCCCATCCTCTCTCTTTGATAACTCTTTCTACTTCTCCTCCAGGATTCTCGAAAACTCTATCTTGTATACACTTTTTTACTTTGATAGACTGAATTGTACCTCAATTGTGCTTTCAAATTAACGAATTGAGTCCCGTCAAAATTGAGTCTTCTCTTTTCTCTTGGAGCCATAATTTGATCTATCAAATCACAAAAATTCCAAACTAATCCCCAAAATAATTATACAATGACTTCTAAAGGGGGTTTAAAACAATCTAAATCAATTTTCATGAATTCCTTCCAAGTCTTTTCTCCACATTTTCATTTTTTCCAAAATTTCTTAATGTGGAAGAAATTCATGGTGAAAATAAAAAATTTTTACATAGGAGTGTAGCTCTTACCAAGGAAAGATGAAATCCGGTGTTAGATTTTGTCAAAATCGCTCCAAGTTCATGATCTCTCAAGCACTAGGTCGACTTTTTGGGTAAAAATGGGAAGAAGATGATGAATAGTGGCATTTGACCGGTCAAAATCGTGGTAAATAGGTAGTTTTCGCCATCGCGCCGTCGGCGGCCTCGTTCTAGCCGTCGGTGGCCTCGTTCGCGCCGTTGACGGGCTCTATTGAATTAATTTCCTATTCTTCTCGGGAAAATCACGCCGTCGGCGGCCTCGAGCGCGCCGTCGGCGAGATTTTAAAAAATTGATCATTTTTCAAATTTTTGCAATTTCGATCAATTTTAAGCCTCGTCGTCATCCGTTCGATCCTTTTTATCATTTATTTTAAGTGATTAAGTGATGTATTAACACAAAAAAATGTGCACACAACAAACTTCACATTTATATATTGAATCCAAGTGTTTGCAACACACATAAGTAGGTATTCTTTCAACCTAAATCCATATAATCAGCTTCGCAATCCAAACCACAACACTCAAAACGCTGAAAACAAACATTTCAAACTTAATCTCATCTATACTGAGATTAAAAAACAAACTAAACACACAAAAATTCAAACATTGTTCAAATAAAACACAACATAATCAAGCCTACTACTCTTCAGAACTAGTGCTAGTCTCTTCTCTGATATCTCTCATTGCTTGAACATGGTCGAACAGGTTGTAAAAAGGTCGGAATGAGAATTCTTCAGTTGAATCTTTATCGATCAATCCCATCCTTCTCATCAATCGCACCAAACTCGCTTCTAATTGTCCAGTATGATCAAAATGTTCTTTCATTCTCTAATCGATGTGATCGAAGAAATCAGACATGTTGCTAACTGTACTCGTTAAGTTTTGTACCTGATTCTCCAGATTCTTGATTTTATGCAAGATCATCGGTGTCTTATCTGCTACTAATGGTTGAATTGGAATAGAATTCTGCGATGCTTGATCCATAATCAAGCCTACATCACTCTCTCCGTCAATGGCTAGGAACATATGAATTGGGTCTAAGGGTTTCCAGGGTAGCAATATCTTCTCCCAAATCTCGTACGAAACTTGAAACAAACTGCAAATTGAGAAAATTGTGGAAGGATTTCTAATCCATTGGGATGATTCTTGAATGATCAGGCCATAAACAAATTTCACAATAATCGATCCAATATCAATGGGCCATCCAATTTGAACGCAGTAGTTCAAAATTGCACTTTCTTTCGTGACTTTGCCAATTTTCATCGTTGGCAATAACTTCGCAGAGATGAAAAAGTGACAATGTTTCGAAATAGGATTTAAAAGTGTTGTAGAGAAACTAACATACCCGTTCTCTCTAACTTCCCAGTCATCAGTTTTGTCTGTCAAATATTGGTATATTTCATTCATCTTTTCTCTCGTCGACACGAAATTCGAATAATAACAGACTAGAACATTCTCAAGCATATATAACTCATTAATTCTTCAAGAATTGAATGTAATCCACCTACCTCGCACATAAACACTTTCTTGGTTGATTCCATGTAAATTGGCATAGAATTCTTTAACCGCTAGAACGACTACTGCGGCAGTAGTGTAGCAAAACACTTCCCATCTTCTCCGCACGATCATTTCTTCAATTGGTGATGAAGAATTGTTTTGTCCTCTATTGGCAAATCCTCTTTCTTTAATCAATCTTCGCTTCGAGATTACCTTGTTGAAAAGTCGCTGCGCCTCCACACTGACGAACTTTCTCTGGTTGTACACTCAAAATCTTGGGTTATCAATCGAATTTGAAGTCATTTGAGAAGGATTCGAGAGAGTATCTATTCATTTTTGGGAGTTTAGAGTGTTTAGGAACCGTCCATAGGAGTTTATATAAGTCAAATTAGCTAAAAAACTCCAAAACCGTCATTTTAAACACGAAAAAACGCCCACTACCCGATCCAGCTGTCGGCGGCCTCGAAAGCACCGTCGGTGAGCCTTATGCAATTAAATACCAGAGCTCTCGGGAAAAACCCACCGTCGGCGGCGTCAAGCGCGCCGTCAGCGCCCTAGGCAAAAATTTGCATAAAAACACCGTGGTCCAATACGTTCCAAATTTTTCTCTATGGATTCAAATTCTATAATAATCAAAGGGTAAATATGAGCAGTAAGCCTTAATATTACTACAAACTAACAATAATTTCAAACAAACACAACTATTAAAGATAAATATGGGTTGCCTCCCATAAAGCGCTTGATTTAACGTCGTCAGCCCGACCTATTCAGGTGTTATTCAGGTTAACTGAGCATTAAAACCTCTTTAAAATTTGGTTTTTTATCTTCAAAATATGATTTTAATCTATGTGCATTTACTTTAAATCTATTCCCAATCTTAGGATCTTAAATTTCAACTGCTCCATAAGTATAAACTTGAGTCACTGTAAGGGGTCATAACCAACGAGACTTCAATTTCCCAGGAAATAATTTCAACCTTGCATTATCAAGCAAAACTTCTTGCCCTGGTTCAAAGTTCTTTCGGTTAATCTTTCGATCATGTCTTAACTTCATTTTTTCCTTATAAATTTTGTTGTTATTGTAAGATTCATTTCTTAATTCTTCTAATTTATTCAATTGCAGCATTCTCCTCTCACCAGCATTTTTCAAATTATAATTGAATTCTTTAATCGCCTAATATGCTTTATGCTCCAATTCTACTGGTAAGTGACAAGTTCTTCGATATATAAGCCTGTAAGGAGTCCTACTAATAAGATTTTTATAAGCAGTCCTGTATGCCCATAATGCAGTATCCAGTCTCAAAGACCAATCTACTCTATTAGGATTTACAGTCTTTTCTAGAATCTGTTTGATCTCACGATTAGAAACTTCAGCTAAACCACTGGTTTGAGGATGATAGACAGTAGAGAATTTATGAACAATACTAAACTTTTCTGCCAATCTTTGAATATATTTATTCCTAAAATAGGATCCTCCGTCAGTGATAATCACTCTCGGCATACCGTATCTTGTAAAAATATTTTTCATTCAGAATTTTGAAACACTTTTAGCATCACAACGACGTTTTACCGTGCTTCAATCCACTTTGATACATAATTAACCGCAATCAAAATATATAAGTTCCCAAATGAAGGAATAAATGGTCCCATGAAATCTAATCGCCAAACATAAAAAATCTCAACTTCCAATATGAAATTCAGAGGCATTTCGTTTCTCTTAGATATATTACCTACTTGTTGGCATCTATCACATGTTTTGATATATCTATAAACATCTCTAAAAAGAGTAGGCCGATAAAATCCAGCTTGTAAAATTTTATATGCAGTTTTGTTAATCCCAAAATGTCCTCCAAAATCAGAATCATGACATTTTTGAATAATCTGTTCAGTTTCTTCATAAGGCACACATCTTCTAATAATAAGGTCATTACATTGTTTATATAAATATGGTTCATCCCAAAAATATGATTTTGAATCATGAACAAATTTTTTCTTTTGCTGCAATGTTAGCATAGGTGGCAAAATATCGCTTAATAAATAATTTACTATATCAGCGTACCAAGGTATTTTCCACTCATTAATATTATAAAGTTTTTCATCAGGGAAAGTGTCTATTATTTCTTTGTCGGTGCCAGATAATTGATTATATTTTAGTCTCGACAAATGATCAGCAATTTGATTTTCAGTTCATTTTTTATCAATCACCACAAAATCGAATTATTGCATTAAAAGTACCCATCTAATTAATCTTGGTTTAGTATCCTTCTTTTGCATCAGATATTTAATAACTGAATGATCAGTATGCACAATACATTTACTTCCAATTAAATATGATCTAAATTTATCAAAAGCTTACACAATAACCAGTAACTCTTTTTCAGTAACTGTATAGTTAATTTGAGCATCATTAAGAGTTCTACTAGCGTAGTATATAACCTTAAAAATTTTATCATATCTTTGACCAAGAACAGCTTCAATAGCATAATTACTAGTATCACACATTAGTTCGAATGGCTTCTCTAAGTCAGGTGAAACCATTACAGGTAATGTGATTAGTTTTTACTTCAGTAACTCAAAGACATTTCAGCAGTTTTCAGTAAATTTAAATTTCTTGTCTTTTTCTAAAAGTTGGCATAGAGGTTTTGTAATTTTTGAAAAATCTTTAATATAACGTCTGTAGAAACCAGCATGTACAAGAAAACTTCTTACCCCTCTCACTGTAATAGGAGGTGGTAATTTAGTTATTACTTCAATTTTTGCAGGGTCTACTTCCATGTCATTTTCTGAAATTTTATGTCCTAATACAATTCCTCCTGCAACCATAAATTGTCATTTCTCCCAATTTAGAACTAAGTTAGTTCTTTCGCATAGCTCCAAAACTTTTTCAAGATGATTTACGCATGCGTCAAATGATGTTCCAAACACAGAGAAATCATCCATAAATACTTCTATTCCATTGTCTATTAATTTACTAAAAATAGACATCGTACATCTCTGGAATGTTGCAGGTGCATTACATAGTCCAAAAGATATTCTTCTGAAATAAAAGTTCCATAAGGACTAGCAAAAGTTGTTTTCTCTTGATCCTCAGGAGCAATAGGTATCTGATGGTAACCAGTATATCCATTCAGAAAGCAGTAATACTTGTGTCCAGCAAGTCTATCCAACATTTGGTCTAGAAAAGGAAGAGGAAAGTGATCTTTACGGGTGGCGGCATTTAATTTTCTATAATCAATACAAATACACCATCCACAAACTTGTCTAATAGGTATTAATTCATTATTTTCATTTTATTCAACAATTACTCCTCCTTTTTTGGGAACACAATGAATTAGACTTACCCAAGTATTATTCGAAATAGGATATATAATTTCAGCATCTAACCATTTCAAAATCTCTTTTTTAACTACTTTTTTCATAATAGGGTTTAGTCTCTTTTGAGGGTCAATTCTTGGTTTATGTTCTTCATTTAATAAAATTCTATGCATACAAATTGAAGGACTAATTCCTTTAATATCAGCTAGAGTCCAACCAAAAGCTCTTTTATATTTTTTGATGTATCTATTAATTTTGTTCTTGAATTTCATTTAAGCCTGAGGATACAATTACTGGTAATGTTGAAAACTCTCCTAAAAATACATACTTCAAATGAATTGAAAGATTCTTTAATTCAAGTTCAGGGGGTTTTACAACAGATGAAATTAATATTTCATTTTCTGGTGCTATTGAATTGAGTGTTTCAAATTTTTTCTGAATATAATCAGCTTCTTCGCTTTCAATTTCATCATAATTATCTTTTTCTATATCTTCTTTTTCTTCATAATTTTCTTTGAAATATTCTTTTCTTAGATAATCACATATAGCCATTCTAAAACATTCATCATCTTTTTCTATTGATGGATATTTCAATGAGTTTGAGATGTTAAAGATTACTTCTTGATCATTTACTCTCATAGTCAATTGCCCTTTTTGAACGTCTATCATCGCTCTTCCTGTAGCTAGGAATGGTCTTCTTAAAATGAATGAAATTTCTTTATCTTCTTCCATATTTAGAATGATAAAGTCCACAGGAAAAATAAACTTATCAACCTTAACCAAAACATCTTCTACAACTCCCTTAGGATGTGTAATAGATTGATCAGCTAACTGTAGGGTTACAGAAGTTGGTGCAATCTCTCCAATTTTTAACCTTTTAAAAGTTGATAGAGGCATCAGATTTATGCTAGCTGACCCACTTTTTATATGTTTGCAATTTATGTTAATAGCAACAAAACCAAAAACTTGATCCCGCTTTAAATATAGATATATGATTTAATGTATAATGTGAATTCTACGCAAGTATACGTATCGTATCAAGTAATACGGGGCTCTAGTGGAGTCCTGGTTATCGATCCCACGGGGAAGTTTTTAACAGATTTGTTATCGACTAAATTTAAAGGAATTACTTACTAATATAGTAAACGGAAATTTAAAGTAACTACAACGAAACTAAAGTAAACTAATGCTTGAAATAAGTTGATTTAAATAATTCGAAAAAGTATCCTTCTCCTTGTTTTTAGAAAATTAAGTGAATGATGAATTTAAATAGAATTCTTAAATTGTATTGTGACAAATAGGAGCATTCCTATTCTTTACCCTTTGGTCCAGTGCAAAGAACATTGACTAATCCTATGTTTGATCATGCGAATCTGCGGCTAGGCTGGGAGGATACTGGCTGCCACTTCAGAGCTTCGACGTTCCCCTCACCTGAGGGCTAACATCTACACTTCAGCTCTCAAACAATAGGACCGAATTGAATATTTTAGTCTGTCACACTAAAATGTCCAATTCTACGTCCGATAATTAATATTTCCCTATTTATTTGCACCCGCCTTCCAAGGCTTTTGACTTCACGAATATTGGATGTAATTTTTACTATAGTTGATAATTCATCATATTTTAACAAATCAATTGGCCAGATTGAAAGTAAATTAAGTTTTAAGTAAAAATTATCACAATTTATTTATATTATATTAGGTACTTCTATTTAATTTCATCAATCCGCATAATTTTCATAAACAAGGAGAAAGACTAAGAAAACTACTCAGAATGCATGGAAATAAAACAAAGCATGGATTTCATTTAAAGTTAACAACAATAAACAAAGATACTTATCTTAATTTCCTCCCCAAGCAGACTCCTTGAAGTTCATTTGACTTTTCCTTCTAGTACAGCAAACTAAAATAGCACTCAATTAAACTAATGAACTCACTAAACACACTCAAACTCACTAAATTAGACACATAGAAGACTCAAGAGACACACACAAATGACACTTAAGACACTAGAAAGACACACTAAATCACTAGAATTCGGCCTCTATTTATCGAGGTAAGCAAAGGTCCAAGGGGTGCTTAAACATCTCTTCAAAAAGTATCCAGGTTCAATGTATTTGTATTTTGAACTGTCTCGCCGTCGGCGGGGAACAACCTCGCCGTCAGCGGGGCTTCTAGAAGGTCTTCAAACCGCGCGATCTCGCTGTCGGCGGGCTCGGGCTCGCTGTCGGCGAGGTAGTTATAATTCCTTCAGAAATTCTCCTCACGATCTCGCCGTCGGCGACCTCGATCTCGCCGTCGGCGACCTCGATCTCGCCATCGGCGACTTAGTTCAATTTGCATGAATTTCCTCCTTCTTTGATCCAAATTCGCTCCATTTCATGCTTTTTGCTTCCATCACTTATAAATCTTCATTCCTGCAATAAAATAAAGAAAATACCTTTCTTTAAAGTGCAATTTCATCAAAAATAGATATGAATTTCTTAATGTATTTTTCCGTGATCAAAATCCCCCAAACTTAATTATTACTTGTCCTTAAGTAATTTTAATACTAATAAAAATAATGATTTCTATAATAGAATTTTTTCAACTCGGATAATATGAATTAAATTTAAATAACATTATAATAAAGTTAAATATAAATATTTACGAGTAATTAAATTAACTTTATAGATATAAGATTATTTAGTTATTATGTCTAAGATTTCTAGCTTTCTATTTATTTCTGGAATGACTATATTTAAAATAGTAAATTAATTAAGATATTTAGATGATAGGAAGTTCAAGAAAACACTATTTAGTAAAATACTAATTCATAAATATAAGTTTAGAAATATAATTAAGTTTTACCCTTTAGGTTGAATCCATTGCCAATTTTTGATAAGACATCTCCTCAAGCTTCTCCTCATTTTATGTTTTTCTTTCTTTTCTTTTCTTTTTGTTTTTGGATTGATTTTCAATCCTTCTTTTTCTTTTTCTTTTTCTTTTTCAAGTGAGGATTACTGTATCTGGATAGCCTGTTAATAATTTTGAACTTCAATTTCTCTTCCTAAATTTGAAACTTAAAATATTTCTTTGCTTATATATATTTCATAGCCTTTACTTACATTGAGTTTCTATCCTTTCTTTTTCACTTAAATACTTAAGAATTTTTAATTTCAAAATATAGTTTTCCTTACTTTAAATAGTTTACTATATTCTTATTCCTTTTAACCGAATATCTTATTCCATTAATTAATTGAATTACTAGAAATATTTTCCTTAACTTTATATAATAATTAAATAAAGTAACTCATGTTTATTGAATTGAAAAACTACTATAAAAAAATCATTTAATAATAATTTTTGAAAATAGAAATTGAGAACAATTTTAATAATTAAATTTGTATTTTTACCTTCCCCCAAACTTAAATTTTTCTATCTATACTACATAGTGAAAAAGGGAAAGTATATAATAAAATTCATCATACCTTTGGGCCTTAGGTATTTCTTTTCTTTGAAATTTTTGCGGGCTTTTTCATTACTTACGTAACCTCGTATCGTTAGTATTCTTCCACATATAATATTTAAAAGAAAGTGCAGGGATGAAATTTTAAAATAAGTATTAAACATAACAAAGAAAACTTAATCTATTACTATACATACATTTAAAACTTAAACAACGCATTAAAGAAAGACTAACATCCTATATATATAAAAAATTGCAACTAATTTAACACACAAGAAATCTAACATCATAACATAAGCAAACATACCAACATCCATAGTCTCCAGAAAGTACGAATAATCACATCCAAAATAATAAAGTTTCCCAAAATAACAGAAAATCTAAACAAACCAAACAAACTAAACAAAAGCTCTAATCTTCTACATTAAAATCCCAAACTATGTCATCTCCCTGATCTTCAGGCTGAGAAGGCTGAGCAGGCTGGTATCGTGAATAACGGGGGCACTCAGGAAAGACAACATCTAAATCACCACTCCTATATTGACGTTCGGCCTCATAGTATGCAATCTCGTACTCTGAATGTCGCTGGAGATATTCGCTATCATAATCGTGTCTTCTCTCCAAGCCTCCGATCCTTTGGTCTATATGCTCAAGTCTTCTTTGCATATTTTCTCCAAATTGCTCAAAACTCTTTCTACTCAGGGTCAATTCATTCATCAGATCTTGAAGGGTAGGAGTGGTGTACTGAGGGGGTGGTTCATAACTAGTAGAGGGTATATCTCTACTTGAAGAAGATACATCATCCCTTGTCCTCGATCTCCATCCTTCGTGGGATTCATATTTCTTTATATTAGCCTGAGTAATGGGTTTCATAGGTTCAAACCATTCCTCATCATCTCTTGCCTCTACCCCAGATAATTGGCAGAGTGCATAGATAAGACCAGGATGTCCTAGTCCTCCTCCACTTTCATTTCTAAGAGTGGCTAATATGTTTTTATAAATAACATTTCCCACATTAATACTCTTCGGTTACGAATACGTAAATTCGGAATCGCTTCATCTCTTGTTACCTCACTATGGTGGTAGGTAGGTAACAAAGTAGAACAAATAAAATAATGTCGGGCTTTAGATGTTGCATTTAGCATAGAAAGAGGGAAGTTTACCCGTTCCCGCTGCTTTATCTTCCAGACTCCTTTCCCATCAGTGAGAAAGTCGATCACCTCTTCCAGTGGCCTTTCCATAGTTCCAAAAGTTTCATACTCGCTGGTATAGGTTTCTCGTACTTCATAATAAGTGTTTATTCTAGCAGCGTTGAAATCTACAAAAAATCCTCTAACCTTAACCTAGTGCATCTTCACTCGTGTTAAATTTGCATAAAATTCCTTTACTAATTCTACGATACTGCTCAGTTAGTAACGAAACGTAAATTTTCCCATCCTCGCTCCTGAATGATTCGCTCAACTTCTCCTCCTGAATTCTTGAAAACTCGATCTTGAATGCATTTTCTTGCTTGTATGTTTTGAAAATATCGTGTTTGTGCTCTTGCATTAATGAATCAGGTTTCGTCATAATCTATTCGTCGCTTTTGTCGTGGAGCCATTTCTCGATCTGTGAAATTTGCAAAAATCTTAACTAAACTCTAAAATATTTCTAAGAAGGCTTCCTACAACAACTAAAATCCATTTAAATCAACTTTTATGAAATTTTTCCAAGTATTTTCTCCACATTTTGAAATTTTTCAAAATTCTCCAATGTAGAAGAAATCCATGGTGAAAATAAAAATTTTTTGCATAGGAGTGAAGCTCTTACCAAGGGAAGATGAAATCTGGTGTCAAAAAGTGTTGAAATCGCCTCAAATCAGAGATCTCTCAAGCCCTAGGTCGGTTTTTTCGAAAATTTAAGGAAAGGGATGATGAATAGTGTCGGTTGACCGTCAAATATAAGTCTTTTCGCGTTCTCGCTGTCAGCGAGATTTTTCTTGCCGTCGGTGAGCTAATTAATTTCATAAGGCAAAAGTTTCAGGAAAAATCCGCCGTCGGCGAGCTCGGTTTCTCTGTCAGCGGGTTTTCTCGTTGTCGGCGAGATAATTCTCGCCGTCGGCGAGATCCCAAAAAATTTAAATTTTTGAAATTCGTCAATCATTTTCAACCTCGAATTGCCCTTAATCAATCTTCCGATCACTTAATTTAATAATAATACGAAGATTAGATACTTATACTCACAAAAAGTCACACAAAACAAACAATATAACTTTATATATAAAATCCATGAAACTTACAACTTTCACACTAACAACTTAACACTTACTTAACTTAAATGTTCAAATCCATACTACTCAGCATCACAATCCACACCACAATACTCTAAATGCTGAGACATAACAATTACATAAAATCTCATCAATTCTGAGATGATCAAATCAAAGTTCGACTCATAATAAAACCTAACTCCAAATCAAACACATATATATATACAAATATAACATAAACATAGAAATCTTTCCTACTCTTCGATGTACCGAACTAAGCATCTTCTCCGATATTTCCGATGCGACGCAGTGCACAAATAAATTGAAGAAAGACCCGAAAGGGAATTCGCGATAGATTCTTCATTAATCCATCCTTCTCGTCTTAGTAGATGAATAAAACTAGCTTCCGGATGTCCAAGTATGATCAAAGTGCTCCTTCATTCTCCAATCAATATGATCAAACATATCGGAGATATTGTCGATGGAATTCATCACATTTTGCAATTCTTTCTCCAATCCTTTAATCTTCTTCGAATAAAATTAGTCTTATCGAGTAAAGGGCCTTGCTAAATGATTGTTCCGTGATGCTCGTCGAAATAATGGTAATCTCATCATTGTTATCCAAAGTGGGAAACATATCGGTAGGATCCGATGGTTTCCATGGTAAAAGTACTTTTTCCCAAGCCTCATAAGAAACTTGGTACTCGATCGCATAAAGCAAATATAGTAGATGGGTGTCCAAGTCCATGTACTGACCCATGCACAATTAATCCCAATGCAGACTTTACTATTATTGATCCAACATCGATAGGTAATCTAATTTGAATACAGTAGTTTAAAATAGCGCATTCCTTTGAAACTTTATTTACTCTCATGGTAGGTAATAATTTTGATGATATAAAGAAATACCAGTGCTTTGAGACAGGGTTAAGAAGTGATGCAGAAAAACTGACATACCCATCTTCTCGTAACTCCCAATCATCTGGTTCGTCGGTCAGATATCTATAGATTTCGTTCATAATGTATCTTGAAGGCACAAAGTTGGAATAATGACAAACAGAGGCATTCTCTATAGAAAACAATTCATTTACCCTTGCAAGAGTAAATGTTACCCATCTTCCTCTGACGTACACATTTCCATTGTTGATCGCATGTAAATTAGAGTAAAACTCTTTAACTACTGGTATAACTACAGCGGATGTCGTATAACAAAATACCTCCCAATGCCGCTGTGCGATCATTTCTTCGATTTTTGTAGTAGAATTCTCTACTCCTCTGTTTACAAATCCTCTTTCTTTAACAAGTCTTTTCTTCATCAAACCTTTGTTGAAGATTCGCTGTGCCTCCGAACTGACGAATTTTCTTCGGTTGAAAACTTCAGTTCTTGTGGTTTCTAAGAATTTGGTGGCCATTTCGGTTTGAAAGGATTGGTCTCTAGTCGTTTCTAAGGAAGAAAACAGTGTAAGTTTGGATTTGGGATAATTTCCTACGAAGGAATGGCTTAGATCCGTCCAAAACCGCACGAAAAATCTTTAAGAAACCAAATTTTCAACTGCCTCTCCGTCGGTGGGAAGTTCCTCGCCGTCGGCGACTTAGTTATAAAACTGACTGAAGTAATGGCGCACGATCTCGCTGTCAGCGGGCTCGGGCTCGCTGTCGGCGAGATTCGTAAAAATCGCCCAATTTCGCTCTGGTCCGAATATTTTCTGATCTCATCAAATAGGTTCAATTTTGTGATGATTCTAATAAAAATTTTTGAGTAGTAAGATTTTTTTTTAATAATATAGACTCACTAATTTGTAGATATTTAAAAATAAAAGGCTACTATGGGTTGCCTCCCATAAAGCGCTTGGTTTAACGTCGTCAGCCCGACCTAATTTTATTAGTGTTCAGGTTGACTAAGCATCAAAACCTCTTTAAAATTTGGTCTTCTATTTTTGAAATATGGTTTTAATCTATGTCCATTTACTTTAAATCTATGTCATGTTTTTAGATCTTCAATTTCTATAGTTCCATATGAAAATATTTGAGTTATGGTGAAAGGTCCTAACCATCGAGATTTCAATTTTTCAGGAAATAATTTCAATCTAGAATTATAAAGCAAAACTTCTTGTCCTGGTTCAAAATTTTTCTGATTAATCTTCCGATCATGCCATAATTTCATTCTTTCTTTATAAATCCTATCATTATCATATGATTCGTTTCTTAGTTCTTCCAATTCATTTAATTGCAACAATCTCTTTTCACCAGCCTTCTTTCATATTATAATTAAATTCTTTAATCGCCCAATATGCTTTATGTTCTAATTCAATCTGGTAAGTGGCAAGTTTTTCCATATATAAGCCTATAAGGAGTCATTCCAATCGGAGTTTTATAAGCAGATCCCGTATGCCCATAATGCGTTGTCTAGTCTTATAGACCAGCTCGATCTATTAGGGTTTACGTACTTTTCTAATATACGCTTAATCTCTCGATTAGAAACTTCAGCTTAATCCACTAGTTTGTGGATGATAAGCGATTGATATCTTATGCATAATATTATATTTTTCTACTAGTTTGTGAATATATTTGTTTCTAAAATGAGTTCCTCCGTCAGTGATAATCACTCTCGGCATTCCAAATATAGTAAAAATATTTTTCATTAAAAATTTTGAAACACTTTTAGCATCACACCTAGATAAAGCTTGTGCTTCAATCCATTTAGAAACATAATCAACAGCTACTAATATATATGAGTTTCCAAATGAAGGAATAAAAGGTCCCATGAAATCTAATCCCCAAACATCAAAAATTTCAACTTATAATATAAAATTCAGAGGCATTTTATTTTTCCTTGATATGTTTCCTACTCTTTGGCATTTATCGCAGGTTTTTATATATCTATATACATCTCTAAATAGAGTAGGCCAGTAGAATCGAGATTGTAGAATTTTATACGCAGTTTTATCTATCCCAAAATGTCCTCCAAAATCAGAGTCATGACATTTTTGAATAATTGGTTCAGTTTTTTCATAAGGCACACATCTTCTAATAATTAGATTCTTACATTGCTTATATAAGTATGTTTCATCCCAAAATTATGTTTTAGTATCATGAATGAATTTTTTCTGTTGTTGCAAAGTTAACATAGGTGGTAAAATGTCACTTACAATATAATTTACTATATCAACATACCAAGGTATTTTCAATTCATTAATATTATATAGTTGTTCATCAGGAAAACTGTCTAAAATTTTATTATCAGTATTAGATAATTCATGATTTTCTAATTTTGATAAATGATCTGCAATTTGATTATCAGTTCCCTTTTTGTTAATGATCTCAAAATCAAATTCTTGCATTAATAATATCCATCTAATTAATCTTGGTTTAGAATCTTTCTTTTGCATTAAATATTTTATAGCAGAATGATCAGTATGCACAATACATTTAGTTCCTATTAGATAATGCCAAAATTTATTAAAAGCATATGCAACTGCTAATAATTCTCTTTCGATAATCGTATAATTTATTTCGAGCATCATTTAGAGTTTTACTAACATAATATATAACTTTGAAAATCTTATCATATCTTTGCCAAGAATCGCTCCTATAAGCATAATCACTAGCATCACACATAAGCTCAAATGGTTTCTCCCAATTAGGTGAAACTATTATAGGTGCTGTAATTAATTTATCTTTTAATAATTTGAAAGCATTCAGGCATTCAGTTGTAAATTCAAATTTCTTGTCCTTTTCAAGAAGTTGGCATAAAAATTTATTTTTGAAAAATCTTTAATATAACGCCTGTAAAATCCAGCATGTCCAAGAAAACTTCTTACCCCTTTCACCGTAGTTGGAGGTGGTAATTTAGCTATTACTTGAATTTTTGCATGGTCTACTTCCATGCCTTTTCCGAAATTTTATGTCCTAATACAATGCCGCTCGTAACCATAAATTGACATTTCTCCCAATTAAGAACTAAATTAGTTTTCTCACATACTTCAAATACTTTTTTAAGATGATTTAAGCATGTGTCAAATGTTGTTCCAAATACAGAGAAATCATCCATAAATACTTCTATTCCATTATCAATTAATTTACTAAATATAGACATCATACATCTTTGGAATGTTGCAGGTGCATTATATAATCCAAAAGGCATTCTTCGAAAAGCGAAAGTTCCATAAGGACTAGTAAATGTAGTTTTTCTTGATCCTCAGGAGCAATTTGTATTTGATGATAACCGGTATATCTATCTAAGAAACAAAAATATTTATGTCCGACTAATCTATCTAACATCTGGTCTAGAAATGGTAAAGGGAAGTGATCTTTCCTGGTGGCTATGTTTAATTTTCTATAATCAATACATATTCGCCATCCAGTAACTTGTCTTATAGGGATAAGATCATTATTTTCATTAGCTTTGACAGTCACCCCTCCTTTTTTAGGTACACGATGAATTGGGCTTACCCAAGCTACTGTCGTAAATATGATATATAATACCATTATCTAACCATTTTAAAATTTCTTTCTTGACTACTTCTTTCATTATTGGATTTAATCTCCTTTGTGGATCCGCCTTAGGTTTATGTTCATTATCTAAAATAATTACGTGCATACAGATTGAAGGACTAATTCCTTTAATATCTGCATAAAGTCTAACCAAAAATTTTCTTATATTTTTTTAATGTATCTAAAAGTTTTTGTTCTTGAGATTCATTTAATTTAGATTAAATAATAACTGGTAGAGTTGAAGAATTACCTAAGTAAACATACTTTAAATGATTAGGTAACATTTTTAACTCAAGTTCATGAGGTTTAATAATTGATGGAACTATATTTTTTTTCAGAGTTTTCTGTGTTATCCAAAAATTCAAATTTCTCTTGAATATAATCTAATTCTTCATTTATCTCAGATTTTTCAATTAATTTAATATTTTCTTTTTCTAATTTTTCTTCATAATATTCTTTAAAATGTTCTTTTTGTAAATGATCGAGTACTTCCATTCGAAAACACTCATCATCTTTTTCTAGCAAGCAGATATTTCATTGATTTAGCAATATTAAAAGTTACTTTTTGGTCATTTACTCTCATAGTTAATTCTCCTTTCGAACATCAATCATGGCTTTTCCAGATGGCTAAAAATGGTCTTCCTAAAATGATAGGAATTTCTTTATCTTCTTCCATATCTAGAACAATAAAATCTACAGGGAAGATAAATTTGTCCACTTTTACTAATACATCTTCAATAACTCCCTTAGGATATGTAACGTAACGATCAGCTAATCGAAGAGTTACCGAAGTAGGTGAAATTTCTCCCAATCCTAATCTCATAAAAATTGATAGAGGCATTAGATTGATGCTTGCTCCTAAGTCACACAAAGCTTTTCCATGAATTTTTCTCCAATAGCGCGAGGTATGGTGAAACTATCGGATCTTTTAATTTTTCGAAAGTTTTTTCGAATAATAACACTACATTCTTCACTAAGTGCGACCATTTCATTATCGGTAAATTTTCTTTTTTTAGTTAGAATATCTTTCATAAATTTTACATAGTTTGGCATCTGTTCTAAAGCTTCTACGAAAAGAATATTTATTGTTAATTTCTTCAAAATTTCAAGGAATTTAGCAAATTGTTTGTCTTTTTTATGTTGAATCAGTCGTTGAGGAAATGGTGGTGGAGGTTTTTCAACAGAAATTTTCATTGGTATTAAAGGATTTTCTAAATTTGGATCTTGTTGATTCTTTTCCTTTTTACTTTCCACTTCATCTTTTTGACTTTCAAGTTCTTTCTGAATTCGAGGTTCTAATTCTTTTCCACTTCGTAATTGTATCGCTTTAATTTGTTCATTTCCCTTGTCTTTGGGATTTATTTCCACATTACTAGGAAATGTTCCGAGTATTCTATTATTAAGTGCGATAGCGATATGTCCAAGTTGAGTTTCAATATTTTTAATAGTTGTTCCTTAATTTTGTAATTGGTTTCCTTGTATTTGTAATTGATTTCCTTGATTTTATAAATGTTGACCCATATTTAATATTAATTCTTTTATAGATAATTTCTTATCTTTAAATTGTGGGTTATTAAATCCAGAGTGGATAATTAGATTTATAATTAGGATTTCCTTGATTAGATGGATTTCCTAATTGTTGTGTCATATTATTCATCCATGGTTGATTAGTTGTATTATTATTCCAATTAAAATTAGGATGATTTTTCCATCCGGGATTATAATAATTTGCATAAGGATTATTGGAGTCCATTGTTAATTGCATTAATCGTTTCATATTGAGATTGGGATTCTATAAGTTGTCCGGATGGATTTTCTTCGATATAGTTGGAGAGTAATTCATTCCAAAATGATCTAATTTTTTAGATATAGCGACAATTTGTGAAGCTAACATAGATATTGCATCATTTTCATGAATACTGCTATTTTTTCGGATTCATTCTATCGACGAGCCATTGAAAATTATTAGTTGCCATTTCTTCGATTAGTGCATAGGCTTCATCAAATGGTTTTGACATTAATGATCCTCCAGAATGACGATCGATGATTGATCTTAAAGATCCTACTAATCCATTATAGAAAGTTTGAATAATTAACCAATCTGGTAACGCATGATGTGGGCATTTCCTAAGAAGTTCTTTAAATCTCTCCCAAGATTCATATATTGACTCTCCATCAAACTGACTAAAAGAAGTTATATCATTCCTAAGCTTAGCAGTTTTAGATGGCGGAAAATATTTGGATATAAATTTTTGTGATAATTCTCCCCAAGTTTTAATAGATCCAGGTGCTAATAAATTTAACTACACTTTAGCCTTATCCCTTAAAGAAAAAGAAAAAAGTCTAAGTCTAATAGCATCGTTAGATACTCCTTCATATTTGAAAGTAGCACATAGTTCTAAAAAACTAGCAAGATGTAAATTAGGATCTTCAGTAGGTGAACGACTAAATTGATTATTTTGTACCATTTGGATAATTGCGGGTTTAAGTTCGAATGAATTAGCGACTACATCAGGGTTTTGAATAGTTAAATGAATTTCATCTAATGTAGGGTTGACATAATCTCGTAATGGTCTTGGTTGATTTATATTTTCATTTTCAGGAATATTTGCCCTTTGTGTTAAATTTATAATTTCTCTTTTTTGTTTTCTAATTCTTTTAATTGTACGCTCTAATTCTGAATCGTAAGGTATTAAATTTTCGTTTCCAAATTTTCGCATACAATTTTATAAAATAAAATAATCACGTTACTCTAGTAAATAATTTCTTTATTTCCCGCAACGGCGCCAAAAACTTGACCCACTTTTTATATGTTTGCAATTTATGTTAATAGCAACAGAACCAAAAACTTGATCCCGCTTTAAATATAGATATATGATTTAATGTATAATGTGGATTCTACGCAAGTATACGTATCGTATCAAGTAATACATGGCTTTAGTGGAGTCCTGGTTATCAATCCCACAGGGAAGTTTTTAACAGATTTGTTATCAGCTAAATTTAAAGGAATTACTTACTAATATAGTAAACGGAAATTTAAAGTAACTACAACAAACTAAAGTAAACTAATGCTTGAAAAAAGTTGATTTAAATAATTCAAAAAAAGTATCCTTCTCCTTGTTTTTAGAAAATTAAGTGAATGATGCATTTAAATAGAATTCTTAAATTGTATTGTGAAAAATAGGAGCATTCCTATTCTTTACCCTTTAGTCCAGTGCAAGAACATTGGTTAATCCTATGTTTGATTATCGAATCTGCTGGCTAGCTGGGAGGATACTGGCTGCCACTTCGAGCTCCCACGTTCCCCTCACTGAGGGCTAACATCTACACTTCGACTCTCGAACAATAGGACCGAATTGAATATTTTAGTCCGTCACACTAAAATGTCCAATTCTACGTCCGATAATTAATATTTCCCTATTTATTTGCACCCGCCTTTCAAGGCTTTTGACTTCCCTGAATATTGGATGTAATTTTTACTATAGTTGATAATTCATCATATTTTAACAAATCAATTGGCCAGATTGAAAGTAAATTAAGTTTTAATTAAAAATTTTCACAATTTATTTATATTATATTAGGTACTTCTATTTAATTTCATCAATCCGCATAATTTTCATAAACAATGAGAAAGACTAAGAAAACTACTCAGAATGCATGGGAATAAAATAAAGCATGGATTTCATTTAAAGTTAACAACAATAAACAAAGATACTTATCTTAATTTCCTCCCCAAGCAGACTCCTTGAAGTTCCTTTGACTTTTCCTTCTAGTACAGCAAACTAAAATAACACTCAATTAAACTAATGAACTCACTAAACACACTCAAACTCACTAAATTAGACACATAGAAGACTCAAGAGACACACACAAATGACACTTAAGACACTAAAAAGACACACTAAATCACTAGAATTCGGCCTCTATTTATCGAGGTAAGCAAAGGTCCAAGGGGTGCTTAAACATCTCTTCAAAAAGTGTCCAGGTTCAATGTATTTGTATTTTGAACTGTCACGCCGTCGGCGGGGAACGACCTCGCCGTCAGCGGGGCTTCTAGAAGGTCTTCAAACCGCGCGATCTCGCTGTCGGCGATGTAGTTATAATTCCTTCAGAAATTCTCCTCACGATCTCGCCGTCGGCGGCCTCGATCTCGCCGTCGGCGACTTAGTTCAATTTGCATGAATTTCCTCCTATTTTGATCCAAATTCGCTCCATTTCATGCTTTTTGCTTCCATCACTTATAAATCTTCATTCCTGTAATAAAATAAAGGAAATACCTTTCTTTAAAGTGCAATTTCATCAAAAATAGATATGAATTTCTTAATGTATTTTTCTATGATCACTAGCTCCCAAATCACATAATGCTCGCCCATAAAATTTTTCACCAATAGCACATGAGATAGTGAAACTACCAGGATCTTTAAGTTTTTCAGGAAGTTTTCTCTGAATTATAGCACTACACTCTTTACCGAGTGCAACAATCTCATGATCTAGTAACTTCCTCTTTTTTTTAGTATATCCTTCATAAATTTAACATAATCAGACATTTGTTCTAAAGCTTCAACAAAAGGAATATTTATTGACAATTTTTTCAAAATGTCTAAGAATTTTGCAAATCTTTTTCCTTTATCTTGTTGCTTTAATCTTTGAGGAAATGGTGGAGGTGGTTTTTCAAAAACTTAATCCCGTGATTTTAAATATACTTATAAATATAAGAATTTGACACCACTACTAAAAGATATAAATTCTTAGCAACAGTGCCAAAAAAAACTTGTCTTGGAGCGTAATCTTAATTTTAGTAACAATAAAATATTATAATCTTTTAATCGCTGAGTTACCTTTAAACGCAAGTATACATATCGCTCAAGTAATACATGGCTCTAGTGGAGTCCTGGTTATGGATACCACAGGGAAATATATTAAAGCCTAAGAACTAGGATTATATAAACCAAGTTAGAATTACAACTAAATCGAATTTGCCAATGTGTCACTAATACGCAATCGATATTAAAGTTCTTATATCTAAACTAGTTCTACTAACACATTACTAATACTACTAAAGTTAAGTTCAAATATATAATAACAAGAATCTTTCTCCTTTGTTAAGATATTTAAGTGAAGTGATAATTAGAATTAGTTTTATATGTGTTGTGCCAAATAGGAGCATACCTATTCTTTACCCTTTGGTTAAGGCATAAAGAACATTGACTAATCCTATGCTTGGTTACTGAATCTGCAGCTAGGCTGGGAGGATACCGGTTCTCACTTCAGAGCTCCCACGTTCCCCTCGCTTGTCGGGTGCCAAAAACTTGGTCCCGCGATTTTAAATATACTTATAAATATAAGAATTCGACACCACTACTAAAAGATATAAATTCTTAGCAACGACGCCAAAAAAAACTTGTCTTGGAGCGTAATATTAATTTTAGTAACAATAAAATATTATAATCTTTTAATCGCTGAGTTACCTTTAAACGCAAGTATACATATTACTCAAGTAATACAGGGCTCTAGTGGAGTCCTGGTTATCGATGCCACAAGGGAAATATATTAAAGTCTACGGACTAGGATTATATAAACCAAGTTAGAATTACAAATAAATCGAATTTGTCTATCTGTCACTAATACGCAATCGATAATAAAGTTTTTATATCTAAACTAGTTCTACTAACATATTACTAATACTACTAAAGTTAAGTTCAAATATATAATAGAAAGAATCTTTCTCCTTTGTTAAGATATTTAAGTGAAATGATAATTAGAATTAGTTTTATATGTGTTGTGTCAAATAGGAGCATACATATTCTTTACCCTTTGGTCCAGACATAAATAACATTGACTAATCCTATGCTTGGTTACTGAATCTGCGGCTAGGTTGAGAGGATACCGGCTCTCACTTCGGAGCTCCCACGTTCCCCTCGCCTGAGGGCTAACAATATACACCTCAGCACCCAAACGATAGGACCGAATTGAGCATTTTAGCATGTCACTCTAAAATCTCCAATTATACGCCCGATTAATATTATTTCCCTATTTATTTGCACTTCTCCTTTCAAGGATTTACTCGTCTACCTTTCAAAGAGAAATGTGATACATACTAGTTAAGAATTCTTAGGCCACGGTCAGATCTTAATAATTCTTCACAGATTTTAACAATACAAATGACCAATTCGTATAGTAAAGTAAGTTTAGGTATAGTATGATCACAACTTCTTTATAATAGGTTTGATACACTAATTCATATAATCATTTCACAAAAACATCAAAACAAGGAGAAAGACAGAACAACTACTCAGAATTCATGAATAGGATGCAATAAAATTTGGATTTCATATAATAAAGTAAAGTTCTACAAACTATAGTAAATAAACACAACTTATCTCAAATTCCTCCGCAAGCAAACTCCTTGAAGTTCTTATGGATTTCTTCCTTTCTTGCAACACACAAAATTCTTCTTTAAAACGGCAATGCAGAAGACATCTCTCACTTCCCTTCCACTCTTACAATCCCTCGAAGAATTCCTCACAAAATCTCTATTTGAACTCACTACTCACTAAATAAAAACACTAATTGACACTTTAGACTCTCTAGTAAACACGTAGGAGACCTCTTTTTTGGCATAAAATGGTTCTTTTTAAAGTTGTAGAAGAGTCTATAAGGGTTTTGCAGGCACCCCTTCGAAAATCATGCACATTCGACGTATTTCTGGAAAGAACCGTCGAACCCACCATCGGCGGCCTCGAGCGAGCCGTCGGCGGCCTTCTAGAAACAGTGCTTTAAACAGGCCCCGCCGTCGGCAGCCTCAATCTCCGCCGTCGGCGGCCTTCCTTATAATTAATTCTGAACTCTCGGGAAAATCACACCGTCAGCGCCATCGACCTTGCCGTCGGCGCCCTAGGTCAATTTTGCATAATTTGCTCTTTTTTGCTCCAGATTCACTTCTTTTTGCATATTTTTGCTCATTTGTCCTTAAATCTTCATACTTGCAGAAAAAGACCAAAAATATCTTTCTTTAAAGTGCAATATCATCAAAATCAGTATAAAATAGACATTAAAATCTTAACCTTTTTTCCTTGGGTCAATCTGCATTTCTATATGTGTTGATTTTATCTATGTAAGCCAACACATTTGCAAACACTCTTTCCTTTTTAAACTCCACCTCATCATGTTTAAATGAATTATCGGCCATCCAAATGAACTATATTATTATAAAAAGGAATTAATAGATAATCATGGTTATTCACATGGTCCACAAACCAAAAAGCTAAATGCTATGAAATCCTACTCCATCTTTCCTACAGGTAGCACCAGACCAGATGAGCAACCCACCTCTTTCCAAATCTATAAAATAAATTTGCGTGTAAAGAATAAATGTGAAAATTTTCCCTCTTCACTCATACAAAATAAGCATTGGTAAGGTGATCTTAATCCCTTCAATTTAAGTAGGTCATTTGTAGGTAGTAAGTTATGAAATACCTCCAAAGAAAAAAAGACATAGAAGGAGATAATAATTTATTCCCTGCTAGTTGAGCCCACTCAACCTTTCTCCATTGATGTATATTAAGGTAAATAGCTTTAGTGATTAGGATGTTATGAGAGAATTTAGTGATCAATTTATCTTTCGTTTTTCTATCAAATGGAATCTTAAAGATGGGAAAAGCAAGCTCCCCCTTTTAAGTTCACAAAAAATTCCAAGTTCCAGTCATTTCCAGCCCAGCAGTTAGAGACTTTAAGGTTCTCATTCCCCACATTGTTACGACAAGTGAGGTCTTCCATGCGCCACATATCTTCCTAAAAGGAGATGTTACTCTCTCCAAGATCGCAAAATATAACATTTTTCAACATAGTTTCTAGCCTTTAACACTCCTTTCTAAGATGCAACCCATTGCATATTGCATGAACTTTGCCCATAAGGGTTTAATATTCCTAAAATTACTCCATAATTTGCAATTAACCTTAGCTATGTGTTAAAATTCCGTGAAACTGAGACCCCCAGTCATATGGGGTTTGCATAATTTCTTCCAGCTCACACACCTTTTCTTTCCCCCCATAGGAAATTATTGAAAAGCCTTTTTAGCATCAACTGCATGTCGGATTTTAACATCACCACCTATAGCACGTAAGGAGGAATGGCGTTTAAAACACTTTTAAGTAGAGTGATTATGCCCCCATATGATAGAAAGGAATTGGTCCACTCCTAAAATTTATTCTTAATTTTACCCCTCACCTCCTCAAATTGTATATGTTTTTTTCCTTCCAATTAACAAATTAACTCATTAGTTTTTAGAGCCAATTTAGCCACCAAAAACCTAGTATAGAGGTTAATCCAAAACCTCCCCATCAAGGCCACATATTTCTCAAAATAAAGTTGGCATTTGTTAGTATTAAAGGTCATGCCTGAACACCTTTGGAAGTTAAGCAAGAAGTTATGTATTTTTTTAACTGCAAATAAGATAGCATTAGTGAAAATTATAGCATCATCAGCATAAGTAATGTGACTCACCTACATCAATGCTCTATGGTGATATTGAGTTCCTCTTGATTTGAGTTGCAACTCATCAATCAATCTCTAAATGTAGTTGAAAACTAGAATAAAGGTAGTGGGAGAGAGTAGGTATCCTTCTTTGTTGCCCCTACCAGAAGAAAAGAAGTCATGTGAACTCCCATTGATAAAAATAGAGTAAAGGTTCCCATTCAGCAGTCTTTTAATAATATTACAAAAGGATTCCTGAAAACCTCTCCCCTTAAGAAACTCTAAAAAAATCTCAGTTTAATTAGTTATAAGCCTTTATCAAATCCAGTTTAATGATCATAATCCCTCCACTGCATTTCTTATCAAGGTCTTATAGCATTTTTTGAGCCAAATGAATGTTATATGAGGTACCTCAACCTTTAATAAAGGCATGTTGATTATTCATGACCAATCTAAGTAGGTGGGTTGTAATCTTATAACCAAGATTTTACTAATTACTTTAGAATTCACAGTAGTAAGGCAGATAGGCCCGAAATGTTCCCAAGTAGTTGTCGGCACAGAGTTTTAAAGTGGTTTATAATTTAGGAATATATGTATGTATATGGAAAATATTATTTTAATTTTAAAAATATGAAATCCAATCGATCTCATATAAATGATAGTTTAAATAATCCAGCGCTTCGCCGTAAGACATGCATCTATCCCAAAGAATAGATATATGACTTGGTGGTGAGGCTTGATCAAATAAACTAAAAAATTCATGATATTTGTTTGGTCTGCGAATCATTTATGCTGATCGACAATTTCCCATATCCAGTATGAAACAACTAGATAGAGTTTATATTAATCTGGGGTCTTTAAGTTTCCTATAAGGGCAAGTCCCTATAGTTAACTACATCTTAGATAACTGAGGTTACTTAAGAAAACTCTTGATATATATCAGGAAATATTGTATTCATGACTTCCAAATGGTAGGTTTATTCAAGAAAATGTGATAATAAGAAATCCAATAGGTGAGTAGCTCGAGTTTTGGAACAGTTATTGTAGAAATCTAATGGAAGAGAAAGCTAGGGGAAATATAAAGACCCGAGAAGAATCTTGGTGTTCTTTCCCAAATTATCATATGATTTAGCTTCAATTTGAGATTATTATTTGATGTTTCATCCTGCCAATTTTATTATTTATGGCTTACATTCTCTTGATATCAATCATGTGAATAGCCTGGAAGATAGGATGACTTATGTCATAACCGATGACAACCTCAGAATCCTAAGACGAGTTAAAGATTATCTTACACAACATGGTCATGCAAAAGCCTAAAGAGATAAAGTGAGGGTTTATGCTGCATTAGGCAAGCTACCTCGAAGTTCCATGAATTGTTGTTTAATTGCTAAGAAGTTTTGCTGTTGTAGATGGTTGTGTTGCCCACTATGCATGTTCCAAGCTCCTCGTCGTAGCAGGTCTAGTTTTAGAAATGTCAATTGTAGGAGATTGAGAGAAGTATCATGTTTTGGAAATGTTTAAATTGATATGTCTTAATATCTTATTTAAGGGAATATTTAAGTTGACTGTGGCAACACCAGTTAGGATCCCATGGTTCATTCATTCAAGTACCACTATTTTCTTCGGATTCACTTAGTCCAAATGAATTTACTAAACTCAACTTAATGAGTTCCATACTTTCATTCAGACCATGGAAAATCTCGTTAGCAGCTATAGATTGCATCCTCCGAGGTATTCCTGATCATCTGATAGAGACATTTTAGTTTAGTTATAATTGTGATTTTTGTTCTGTTTGTGATTAAATTTTGAATTGTTTTATACTTTGATTGCTTTTGTGATGAATTTTATTTTGTTTTGATCTTAATTTTGATTTTGGTATCAGTTTTATGACTACTCTAAAAGTTTTGGTTTTCATGCAGGGTGACATTTTTGTTTAACATACAAGCTCCTAAGCAAGAAAAGTAAAGTAAAGGAAGTACTGAAAAATAGGTGCTGTAAACTTGTAAAAGTGTCCTGGCGAGTCTTCTCGTTCCTCCACCTGAAACTTTAGTTTCTTTTTGTAGTAAAAATTTATAATATGCAGGAAAGTAAAAACCTATAGACATCTTCGTCACAAGCCTATCAAAGCCTATGTCATAACTTGATGGGTCCTATTTATTTATTTATTTAAGAGATGTCTTCTTTTAATAAGTATGATTGACTCAGTCTTCCTACAAGATGTTCAGAAGACCTGTGAAAAGATCCAGAGAGTACCTGTATTTTTCACAACACTTTTGAACTTTTTTGATTTCATTTGAGCTTATCATACTCACTAAATGATTTATCTATTTCATACCCTTATGCTCAATGAGCTAATGTTTTAATTAGCTCAGAAAGTGGGGTAGATATCACTTGATATTTCATTTATGAATTATGTAAGTGGGGCCTTTAGGGGTGAATTAATTTATGAAATAATTCAACCAATTTTGATGGGCTTGTAGTGTTTCAAATGTATTTTAAAAAATTAATTATGTTTTTCTTTTCTAAACCTCATAGTCAAATTTCAATTAAGCCTAGCTCACTACTATGCTCTTAAGACTTTAGTGGGTCTGTTGGAATTTTAGGAAAATATTGACTTATGTGATTAGACTCTTTTTAATCCTTATCAAATTATTGAAGTTATCATTAAACACCAATTAGAGGTATTAGATCTACACATTATTGTCTTCCAAAGTCCAACCCCTAACTTCAAGGATCTTTTGGTTTTAATTATCTTCCAAACTAATATAATTAAAGAAATTACAACTTTACCCTTCAGTATGACAAACATAAGATTAGTTTCTACCATTTATCCTTTTATATTTCAATCACTTCAACATATTTTTTAAGATCATTCATTGCTCATTTCCCATTTTAATTGAGCCTAAATATTGATTAAGGTCAAATTCTTCAAAATTACAACTTTGCCCCTAAGGCCTTAACAATCCATAATTAATCAAATGTAATTCAAATGAATTCAAAATTTTATATTACCTCACTTATTTATCAATTAAAATATTAGAAGAGAAAAATGTGATTTTTCTTAACTTAAATTATTTTCTATAATTATGTTTATTCAAAATAGGGATTTTCAACGAAAATTCACTAACTTAGTAGATATGAAACATATGTCCCATAGAAAATTACTGGAGGTTCACATAGACTAGGTAATCATTAAGACCAAATTTCATGGTTTTTTTAATTTTAATTTAATTATTATAATTATTTCAATTTTAGAGTGTTAATTAAATATTAAATATTATTTAATTGGAAAATTAAGTTTTATATTTTTTTAAAAATATCTCTAAGGTTAGAAAACCCAGAGGACCAATATTTATATTTTTGGGATTTATATTTTAATTATTAGATATATTTTAGTGATAAATTAAAGAAATTCCATTTTTTAGCCTTTAAAAATACCTTTAACCATTTAAAATTTAATATTTTTATTTAGAGAGTTAGAAAAATTATTCCAATTGTTCCTAAGTGTTTAGGAGATAATTTAGAACATTTCCATCAATTTTATTAATTTTTGTGAATTTTGCTAATTTTAATTATTTAAATATTAAATAATGCTTAAAAATGAAAATTTTATTTTAATTACAATTTTATTTTTCAAAGACTCCTCTAATCACAGACAACTCCCAAAATTAATTTGGTAATTTCTTGAAGTGTATTTTAATTATTAGAATTATTTTAGTGTCAAAAGTGCTATTTAACTTAGAAAATTCATTTAAGTAGCTAAATCAACTCCAATTGACTTGAAATTTTTTATGGGGAGTTCCTCTGACTTTAAATTATAGTGGAGAATGATTATTATGCCATTTAATTTTATATTTAACCTAATTTAATCTTTTTTATTTTTTAGGGTTTAATGACCATTAAGATTATTCTTAATGAGTTAAAACAAGTTTGTATTTTTCCTATGTTCCACTAGTCACGGTGAACCTACCAAAATTTACTTTGGATTTTTCTAATAAATATTTTAATTATTATAATTTTTATACCAAAACAGACACCTATAACTTGAAAAATAGAGATCTCTTCATAGAGATCTTCCCTGACCTTGGAAAAATCAGGGAAGATCCCTCATGACAGAGAGAACAAAAGACCTAAATTTCAAGCCATAGTGAAAAATGCATGCACATGAAGAATCAAAAGACAATGGATTATATTTAATTAATTAAAAATAAAATACACATCAAATAAACATCAAAACAATTCCACATTATTCTCCTCTGTTCACTAAGCAAGAAGATATTTTTATTTTATTTTTCTGATTTTTCTACACCAAGTTATGAATTTTTAAAGTTTACATGATTTAATTAATTCAAAATATCCATATTTTCTCACTTAAACACGCATCGCCAACTCAACCTCGGTAGCTCCGAAGCTCACACGTATCGCTCCGCCATTTGACGCCACCTTCTGACTGAGCTGCTATGCGGCTATGCTTTATGGATTTTCTCCTCATCCTGCGTGCTCCCGTACTGTTCACTGAATACACACGCGATCCAACAACTGTGGGTCATCGTTTTCACCTAGTTCATCTCAAGCACCGTCTGCCTTCTAGTCTTAAGAACTCGAGCTAGACTCAGTCAAATCACATGGGGTTTGATTCTAGAGCTTCATCTAAGCAAGACAAACCTATATATGGCTTATATGGTATAAAATACAGTACACATGTATTAAGAATGAAGAATAGCTCAGGAGGAATGTGAAGTTCAATACCTTTGTTTGAGAGGGCAGGCTTCAATCAGATGCTTGTAGTAGCTTTGATTGGTCCCAGAGAACCTCGAGATGAAGTCTTTTGCCCAGGTGAAATGTCTGGACCTGAACTCGATGAAGGCTGATTTCAGGTACCAAAGTATGAGGTAGAGGCTCTTTGTGATGGGGCTTTTATTGTGGAACTTCTTCTTTCACTCTGGTGATGGAGTATACCAAGTTGGTTTAGAGTTTTAGGCAGTGGGGATATTCAATTGCAACTTTTCTAGTTTCAACTGAAATTTCAGTGGGGTAATTAGAACAGGGCAGTGGGGATGAGTGGCTGAAGACAGTGAAACTACACTCAGGGAGGTTTGAGGAAGCTCAGGTGAAGTTTTGGCAGGGTTTCCTTAAGAAAATTTTAGCACCCTCTCTCGACTGTGAAGAGCTCTATTTATGGCCATGGCTGCCTAGTGGAGCTCAGGGGGACAATGTGGGTGAAATGTTTGCTTAGGTGGAAGGCAGATCAGCCCTGTTAAGCAGTCAAAGCTGGACATCTTGGGTGGGCTCAATTGGGTTTATCTGGCTTGAGGTGGCTCTTGGTTTGAGCTCCTCTAGTGACTAGGTCGGTTGGCCAGGCCAGGGGAGGTGGCCAGTGGTCAGGTGAGCCAGTCGTCAGGCCATAAGTGGGGTGAGCTTAAGTGGTTAATGCATTATGGCAAAATCTCCCTAGGTTTTAACCATTTAAAGAAGGGGATCCCCTAATTTGGGGAGGGGGGCTTGGTCCATGGCTTTACTAGAGTGGGCTAGATGGATCTAGGGTGGTTCCTAGGGTTCACTTGGAGGCTGTGGTGAACTTAGGTTAGTCACATTTGGCTTGGTTTGGTTAATTTGGCTCAAGCGTTCAATTTGGGTCACTTGGGTTCAACTTGAGCTAGGTTGGGTTAAATCTTGGGTTAGCTCTAATTGATTGTTCAAAATGGTGTGTATGATTGCTATAAAGAGTTTAAGAGAGAATTGGAGTGGCTTTGAATTGGTTTGGGGAGTTAATTTAGCATAAATTGGGTATTTAGTCAATTTTGGGTATGTTGAGTTAGCTTAGGTTCAGGCTAGGCTAGGGTTGGTTGGGTCAAAGGCCAATTGATGGTTTCAAAATTTCTAGGGGGATGTTATAAAGATTTCCCAACGTTATTTGGGTGAAAATTTTAGGGCATTCAAATTGATGGATTGTGGTCATGTGGTCAATTTGGGGCAAAATTGGGGATTTTAGGTTTGGTTGGACTTATGTAAGGTTAGGGCTCAAATTGGTGGCAATTGATGGTTCAGTTTGGTTTAGGGGAATGTCAGGAAGGGTTTTGGATATTAATTTGGGAAATTTATTGGTTCATGGGGTTTAATTTGGGGGAATTGGGCCATATGGTCAAAATTTGGGTTGAAATTGAGTTCAAATGTGGGTCAAATTGAGCTTGGATTTGGTTATATTGGTATTGGGGATGATGAATTTTGGTTTGGAATAGAAATTGGGCAAGATTGGGGTCAATTGGATTGACATTGGGGGTGATTTGGGCATTTTGGGCCTTAAAGGACAATTTTGAGTTTTTGGTCAAAATGGATCAATTTGTTCAAAGTGAGTCAAATAAAATGGTTTAAATTGAAATTGGGAATATTTGGAGGCTTTTAAGAATTTTTGGAAATTTTGGAATTTTTGGGCTAGGATGGGCATTTTGGTAATTTTGGGTATTTTGGGGTATTTTGGGAATTTTGGTAAATTTGAGGGGCTTTGGGTATTTTGAGTAGTGAGGAATGTTTTTGGATGATTTTTTAGGAGATTTTGGTAATCTTGGTTGATTTTGGGAAATTTGGACAAACTTAGAGCTTTAGGGATAACTTGGTCATTTGGTAGAGTTTCAGGGGTAAGGGTTCAAAAGTTGGATTTTTGATAAAATTTGGAGTTGAGTGAGATTGATGACCAATTTGAGTCATAGACCAAGGGAATTCCCTATTTGGATCCTCCATGTGCTGGTACTAGTCAAACCCTAGCCTAGAGCTAAGAGCTTGGGGAAACCACTCACATGAGTTTCCAAAGGAATAAGGGAATCAAGTGTGGAGAAGTTTGGTTTAGGGTTGCAAGGTAGTGTGTGAGTGTGTGATGTGTAAATGTGTGTGTGAGCCTCACCTAGACCACCCAGGGTAAGTCCTAAGGCTTGACCATCCTATAGGGAACTCCTCTTGAGCATCCTAATGCTTGGTCTCATCCTCTTAAATACTTAGAGATTAGACTTTAAGCATTTGAAAACTTCAAGTGAAGCAAAGAAGTGCTTTGGATTTCTATGGGATGAGGGTTCAATTGCTAGTCCTCTAAGATATTCACTAAGAAAGTCCTATGGCTAGACCCTAGGTTATTCTAAAGAGAGACTAGACCTCATCCAAAAGTGAGGTCAACAATAGTTCTCTTTTTACCTCTATGTATCTGAATGATTCTTGAATTGGAAAAGGAGCACAAATTTTCACCACATAAGTCACTTTGAACTGTCGCAACAACCTTACTTTTATCAATGTTCCAACAAACCTTATAAAATTCAACAGTGAAGTCATCTGATCCAGTAGTTTTGTTACTATCAATCGAATTCAAAGCTTCTCTAATTTCATATTCCTCATAAATAAATGTGAGATTCAAATTACTAGTATACTGCAAATGTTCTTGTAATTGAATCAACCATATAAGTTTGGTCTCCTCCCCTTTTTCAAAATTAGAAATACCACTTTTACAAATCTTCTTCTGGTTGGTTAACCAACCCTTTCTCTCCTCATATATTATCCATATTGTATTAGTTCTTCTCTGCTTTACCTACTTTTTGCAGCAATAAATCCTCCTCCCATTTCACTGCTCGTAAAAAGGTTGTTATTTTTCATAATTAACTCCTCACTAACCCCTGCATCATGCATTTCAATGCTTTCCAATCTCTTGACCTGCTCCTCAGCTTTGATATCATTGCTATGTAGATTACCAAATACTTCCCAATTCCAGGATTTAAGCACCTTAGCCTCATTTTTCTGTAATTTTCATTGAATAAACCAAGCATTGCCAGTGACAGAAGAGACCCATCCTTTTTCCACACACTTTAAGAAATTAGCATGATTTTTCCCAATATTCAGAAATTGAAACTGTGACTACTTAGTTTTTTCAAAAAAGGAAAGACATAATAACAATGGGCGGTGATCAGAACCTGTACTAAGTAAATGATAGACATTGGTGATTTGAAAATTAGATAGCCAAGCTTGATTAGCCAAAATTATGTCCAAACGTTAAAAAATCCTGCCTCTCTTCGAAGTAAATATAGAGCCAATAAAGCCAATATCATATAAGTTATCCCCCTATAGTGCCTCATTGAAACCAACCATTAGTTTATGTTCAACAACCATGCGACCTCTTTTCTCTATATTGCATGAGATCATGTTGAAATCCCCCCCCCCACGCCGCCACCCCCTCCCCCAACCCCCCAGTACCGTCCAGATTTCCCTCAAAGCATTATAATCAAAACAATCTTATTCCATAGCTTCAATCAAAGTGCATAAATTGAGCTTACATAGAAAAAATTTGCATATACTTTGAACGAGTCTAGATCAAACTTCACATGTAAAAATTGAATATAATTCACCAAAATAGTGATATATACCTCTTTCCTCCATAATAGCTAGTTGTTGCTCTCATTAGAAGTAAAATTAAAGTAACCAAACATCTTCACAATATTATTCTTGTTTGTATAAAACAAAGGCTCAAGAATGGCAAAAACCCAGAGATTATGTACCCTGACTAAGTACTTCAATATTTTAAGGGAATAATGATTCACAATTCTCCTGATATTCCAGATGAGGATATTAATAATATGGTAAAGGCAGCCCTCTCCTAGCTATTCTAGGGAAAGCAAACCCATCATTCCCATCAGACCAAGTTTGAGAAACTTTACTCTTTAAATCCTTAAATTCCTACTTCCCCTTATTTACTTATAGATTTTTGACTAGACCATGCCTCCTCTAAGTTAGTTATGGCTTCCTTTAAGCCCTACTCTGTAAATAGCTCTGAGGTCCTGCTATCATTTATTGCAGGATAAACCATCTCCTTAAGTAACATCCTACCAATTGCTGCAAATTGTTCATCTCTCAATTTATCAACATTTCCAAGTAGTTCCTTGAGGTGATGAGATTCCAAACACTTAGTAACCATTTCCTAGTGGTGCGACTTTTTAAATTTGCCAAAATTTATGAACTCAGATTTAGATATATATATTGATTTAGTTTAATAATGAGTCACACAATTAAACGCAATTATACGTATCGCTCAAGTAATACAGGGCTCTAGTGGAGTCTTGGATATCGATCCCACAGGGAGGCGTTAATTTTATGGCGTAGCACGAAAATCACTTATCGAATCACATCACAATTGCAAGTAAGTTCAATTCTTAAATAAAGACAAACAATTGTAGTTACTATTTCTACAGAAGTACGTTCTAAACTCTAAGAAGTTAACTAACATAAGACTAAATTTATAACAAAGTTCAGTTGTAAGAAAGAGTCTTCCTCCTTCTCAATTATAATATGATGATTATTGTGACATAGATCAGTGATGCAAATGTATTGTGTCAAATAGGAGCATTCTTATTTTTTACCCATTTTTCAGTGTACAAAGAACATTGGCTAATCCTAAGTTTAGTCACCAAATCTGTGGTTAGGCTGGGAGGATACTAGCTCTCACTCCAGAGCTCCCATTTCCCTTCGTCTGAAGGCTAACTTTCGTTTTAGTTTCCAAACATTAGAACCAAATTGAGGATTTCAGTCTGTCACTCTGAAATCTCTAATTTTACGCCCATCAAAGTATATTTCCCTAATTATTTGCACTCAATCCTCATGAACTACGTCTCTCATTCATGAACATTGAATGTGACCTTAGTGGAACTCATAATCCTTTCGGAACATATGTTTCCGAACAATTTTTAACAATTCAATTGGCCAGATCAAAAAGTAAATGAAGTCCGAAGTGAAAAGGTCATCACAAATTCTCCATAATAAATTGGCACATCATTTTCATATCACAACATCAACACATCACATTTAAAGGAGAAAGAAAAAAATCTACTTAAGACTCATGAGGAAAAGATGACAAAACATGGATTTTATATATAAAAACAACATCACACAAATAGAGTAAAGAAATGACAACTTATCTTAAACTCTTCCCCAAGTGAATCTCAAGGAATTCCTTTGACTCCTCTTCTTTCTTCACAAGAACATACAATTCTCTCTTTAGATAAGTAAGGAAGAAGAAATCTCTCACATTCCTTCTCCTCTTACACTCCTTAGAAGAGAAAATACAAAACCTAGATTTTCTAAACAAAATGAAAAAACACTCTCTAAATTCTCTATACACTCTAAACTCTTCTCTCCTCTCTAAACTTGGCTCCAAAAGAGTTTGAATTCGGCCAAAACTGATTTCCCAAGATTTTCCTCAAGCAACCCTCTAAAATCTGGCCAAATACATTGAATCTAGTTTGAAATCGGGATAGGGCACGGTCCGACGCTGGATAGGGCGCCGTTCGGCGCATTATTCCGCCAATTCGGACGCAACTCTCTGTAAAATAGCGCGGTACGGCGCTGGTGACATCGTCATTCGGCGTTAGTTCAATAAAATGCACTTTTGTCCTTTTTTGCTCAAATTTTCTCTTTTTCCCTTCTTTTTGCTCCAAAGGCCTAAAATCATTGTACCTACATGAAATCATGAAAAATACATTTATTTAAAGTGAAATATCATAAAAAATATGTATGAAATGAATAGTAAAAAGCTATCAAAATTTTAGTGGATCACTCAGCCATTGCATTCTCTCAACTCCATGTTAGCATTATTCACCTGTTCTCCAATTAATTCAAAGGTGTCATTTACAACTTCTTGAACCTCTTCCTTTATATTGTTACACTGCCTATTTTTATTTAATTCACTTGACCAATATTGCCATCCACAGACACCTTTAAAAAAGCCCCATTCTTCACATTTCCTCTGCCTCCAAACGTTTGAAATATGCCTTCTTGAGTAGAATATAACAATTATCCGTAAGTTGTCCGAGCATTCTACAATTATTACAACAATGAGAATTTTGCTCGGCCACCACTTTTGCCTATAGTTGTTACAGGTTGAACCTATCCACACTTCCTCATGCACTGGTTGTTTAATATCTCTTTCCACTAACACTCTAGCTACAAAAGGTCTGGTGAGATTGAAGGTCGACACATCCCTCTTCATGGGACACCAAAAAATAGTGCTAAGAAGACCATTTAATGGTTAAAGATGTGCAATTTTAGACCTGAGAAACGAAACCAGATATGGACAGTGGGTGGTTCAATTTGTGAATCAAAATTCGCATTCCACTTATGCAATTTCATACTTCTTTTGTCGATCTTAAGGTACTTTTTAGCAAAAATCTAAGCATAGTCTTCTTCTCGACTTAAACTGTATGAGAATGTGTCTACTTTCTAAGAGACCAACTTTTAATCCCCTAGAAACAAAGGTTCTCAAAAGCTGCACGAATAATCTCCATATTCTGATGCCCATTGATAAATTTCTCAACAAAGAGAATTTACAGGATAAAGATAGTTCACTAGTGTCGCATTATGAAAGAAAACAGTCGGCTTAACATTTTTTCCCCATATTCCTCACAAGCTGTTGACAGCCAATCTCACTTAATGTATCATGATATGATTGTGGAAAGATAGTTCCTAGAGTTGAGAGCCTTATTAGCTCCTCTCCTGGTGAAAACCTCTATGAAGGAAGGTCCCTCTGTACCTGCTGAAGTCACCTAAGCAAAGGTAGCCAGAAACCATCGTCGCTCAAAACTCTAGCAGAGCCTCCCGAAACCATTGTGTGTGTGTGCGGGTGTGTGTGTGTGTTTGTGCGTGTGTGTGTGTGTGTGTATACATACATACATACATACATACATACATACATACATATATGCCCATAATAATGAATATTTAATGAATATACGTGATGAAGTATGTTAAAAATTTCCTCTTGATCATAAGATTCTTAATAAGAGCCTATCATATTTTATTTTTTGAAATCGAAATATATATAAAATATTTCAATTTTTTATTAATAGTGAAGTGGATTAAATTGAACTCATAAATAGCTTGGAAAAGATTCCAATATAGTGTCGTCATTATTCAGTTAGTGATCAAATATGATTTCAAGATTGTTTGATCCTATTTTATAGTAGTTATCAAATTAATCTAATTATATGAAGATGGATTAATTATAGTTTGATCATAGTTTGTTTATTGTTTGATCATGGTTCAATTATAAATCTTATTTTGTATTGGTTATATTGAGATTGAAATTACAATATTTATGGCATTATAATATTTTTAATAAACAACAAATCATGGGTCATAGAATGCAATATAAAAAAATGAAACATGATATCCATAACATACAATTCTATATAATAAAGTGATAAATGCACTTGAAGAACGGATGTTTGCATCAAAAGAACAATTGGATGAATGTCACTATATTGCTATGGAATAAAATTGTAAATAGATGACTCATAGGGGTTGTTTGCTTTCTTGTATAACCTTAAAAATATATTTTCTTTTAACTAAGTATATTAAGTATTGTATGAGATACACTCAATTGTTATGGCTGCGTATAAGACAAGCATTATTTAGCTATATTCACAACAATTTCTTATTTAAGTTAAATTTTCATAAATTTAAGTAAATTTACCTTGTTTTTTTTCTCAGGATCTTATTTATGATGTCCCTCATCCACGTCAAATAACCCTAATTGCTAATGAAATTTAGGGAAATATATTATAAACTAACAATAATTTTATGTAATGTCATTATGAGGTACAAAGTCCCTAGTCATACAACGTCTTATATTTGACATTAAGTAAAATATCATATATAAGTTAATAAACTTCAATTCATTAGCTCGCGACTTCAAATGCTTATCTTCATCTACAAGGGTGTGCACAAGTGTTATATTAAACTGCTTAAAACAACCCTTTCTCTTAGCCTTTGGAAAAGTAGAGACTATTGGTCTATAGTATTGAAGGAATGATTCATTAACTGTAATCATGAAAAAATTACAAGTCTATGAGTATCACTAAATCTGTTTATTTATTTAATAACAAACAAATATAATATGTTGCAAAATGAATAAACTGAAATTGATATTTTCAATTCTTAAAATGATTATCACTTTGTTATCTAATAATGTTATCAGAACATTCATTTATTATAAACACATAGCGTTATTTCATTATCTTTAGAGTTATCAACCTGACATGATATCAAAAATTCAATTTTTAATAATTGTTTCTTCTTAATCAGTGAAGGTGATCAAAGATGCATGTAATTATGGTCTTATTATTTTTCTTTGACAAATATGTGAAATCCTTAGTCATGTACTTTGTACTATTTATTGACCTTCTTTAAATACTATACATTATATATCATTCTTTTGTATAATTATAATTAACAAATTGATAAATATTGTCTTTATATATTAAGATAATAAGTAGATCATTTAACTTCGTCCCCTCCTTATTTGTACATATGATATCAAGGGGTTTATCCTTTGACTCATCTTCAATATATGCACATAGAAAGGTAATGGGCCATGATTGCTCCAATCATTATTACACGTTTTTCTCCCGGCATACTTCTTCACTACCTCCAAACTCAAAGTTTGGGTGAGGTCTTATTATTTTTCTTTGACAAATATGTGAAATCCTTAGTCATGTACTTTGTACTATTCATTGACCTTCTTTAAATACTATACATTATACATCATTATTTTGTATAATTATAATTAACAAATTGATAAATCTTGTCTTTATATATTAAGATAATAAGTATATCATTTAACTTCGTCCCCTCCTCATTTGTACACATGATATCAAGGGGTTGATCCTTTGACTCCTCTTCAATATATGCACATAGAAAGGTAATGGGCCATGAATGCTCCAATCATTATTACACGTTTTTCTCCCGACATACTTCTTCACTACCTCAAAGCATCTCACCTTTCTCATCTACTTTCTTGATATTTTGATGTCCTCAATGTAAACCCTTTATACAAATTTAAATAAAGCTTTCAATTTACACTAAAATGTTTTCTATTATATTTTATCTAGCTTAGCCATGCCACTTATTTTCTTTAAAACAGTGGAAGTGGGAATCTTTATCCATTATGGTGATATAATGAACTAACTTGCAATTTACCTTGGTTCCGCAATGTCCCTCGCTCTCTTAACCAAACTAAAGGGCTCACATTTTCTTTATAATAAATAAGATTGGCTAAATATGGGTATGTAAATTGGCTTGACAAGGTCATCCTCATTGGATTATACATTATTTTAGATGTAGAAATTAGCAAGGAAGTGTGTGTGAGCAAATTATACATTGTATCCAACTTTTATTATAAACTTATTTGGTGAATAAAAATAGTGTTCACTTATAAATTTTTTCATAAGCAATGGTAATAAATCTTCACTCACGAGCATCTTATCGTTCCCCAGCTCGACTTCCTTGGTATTCACACCCTAAAGAAATTAACACACCTCTTTCTTAACTTATAATCACATAAATTTGATATTGCAATGATATTGTGTCTATTTATTTTATTGGGTTTGAGCATTTTTCATTAGACCATGTACCTTATGGTGTGTTATATCAATCTTAGCACTCACTATGTTTTCTCTCACGACAGCATTTCCCATGATCAGTTAAAATAACACCTCTATCGTCAATGAGAAGCACTTCAATAATAAGATTCATGATTAATAATGACAACATTTACAAAACAACAAAACCAAATATTTCACCATCATTATAATGCCTTTTAATCGATGATATTAAATCATACAAATGCACACATATCACTCGAATTCAAATAAGTCAATCCAATCTAACATTATATATGAACACTCTTGGAACATGATCAAGCATACTTTGATGCTAGAAGTACCATGATAATGATCGGCACTTATTTGATGAGTATATAAACCTTCTCTAACATGCAATCAAGCTATTTTAAATTCATAATTGATATATGATCGAGCAATCTTTAAATTGAAGATGATTTGATAGCAATCAAATGAGGTTAGAATATCACACATCAAGGATGATTCAAATTTTATTCATTCATGTCTCATAGATAGTTCGAATGCTCAATAAATATGAGTTAGTCATTTTTTGAAATTAGGACAATGGTGATAGGAAGACAACAACTGGACAATAACTATTAGGTGATGGTGTGCTTTATGATAGTCAACGAATAAATATCTATAGTTATTTTAATCTCCAAGCCATTTGTTCAAATTTAGATTATAATTGTATGAATAATGTAGTTTATTTATAACTTTTGGTATTCATGGTATTGTCTCTTTGAGACATTCAATTCGATCACGAGATCACTAAAATTAAAGTTTGTATGGTTCCAAATTAAATTCTGTAAGTGCTAATTTCAAGTTTTACATCCATTTTTATGTTTGAATAATTTGATTTTTTGATGATGTATTCACAAATGTTATACAGAGTCTCAAATATATATGCAACATATTTTCTACTAATTACAATATCTCTAGGCGCTATTTGGTAGCAAGATTTGAGCAGCATTATACCTAAATATGCCAAATAGGAAATATAATAACTTTAAATCATACTAAATCTTTAATTTCACTCTCAATGTTCCTTAAATCCAAATACAGCAAAACAAAATACAAATTTAATTTGTCTTTTTTTTTTAAATTTGGCTAGATTTGTAGTAAATAGATTTCTAGGGATACTCTCTATGTCCGATCACTCTCGACAGTTGAATCTTTTAGCTTATCTGCCCACCGAAAATAGTCACAGTTTTCCTTGATTCTTCACGGGCACCTGTAAAACTCTCCCGTAGCAATGTGGCTGACGTGAAGTTAGCAGAGAACTTTGAAGTCCACAGTAGCATTATAATCTTGGGGGAGTACCAGAAATCCTATAGCTCATATTTCTTGAATATTTTAAAAAACATCTCATTAGACATAACCCAAGTAAAAAATGATAATATAAGTAATTAATTATAGTTCTACGCAGTTATGATGTTTCTGAGAACTCAGTATATAAACCAAAGAATCTGTCACTATAAGAAGATAAGAAAGCTTATAAAAAAAAGTTATTGATTGTCTTTAACCCATGTAACACCAAGCTAATGTGTGTCACATATATCAACAAAAAATGTCATTCATAAAAATCTCAAAAAGTGTTGCTCCATTAAAAAAAAATAGGAACTTGGTTGTCTTCATTGGGATTTCACACGTGACACTAACCAATAGTGACATACAAACCATCCAGAAGAACCCATAATGTCAAACGTTTCATCATAAACCTCTAAAACCACAAAAAAATAAATGTAAAATGAAAAAAAAAATACACTTACAAATAATGTAAAAACCAAAACAATCAATATCAAATACAAAAGGAATGAAAATAAATATAAATTGTATAAAATACTAATACAATAAACAGTAAATATGAATGCCACAATATCATCGTCACCACCTCCACGCCAACACCTCCACAAACCGGCACATCAAGACACCAACATCCACCACACCATCAACACCACCTCCACACGCAAACACATCCACATAAACAAAACCACACACTAACCACCACCTCCACAACTACACACCAACACCGCCACACATACACCACCACACAGACACCAACAAACACCACACAAACAACAACATCTCCACTAGACACCACCACCTCCATACACCGACACACAAAGACATTTACACATCCACCACACTACTATCACCACCTCCACACAACCATAACCACACACTACCACCCCTTCCACAACCACACACCAACACCTCCAAACAGACACCACCACATAGACACCACCACTTCCACAAACCACCACATAAACATTACCGACACCAAAAAAACACCAAAACCTCTACCAGACACCACCACCTCCACACCAACACTTCCATACACCGACACATCAAGACACCAACACATCCACCACACCACCACCACCTCCACACACCAACACCTTCACACAAATAAAACCACACACTAACCACCACCTACACAATCACACACCGACACCTCCACACACTAGCCACACACCTCCACACACCTCTGCATATATATCAACACCTCCAGACACCAACCACACACCAAATCACCATTGCACTACCTCATAATCAACACCACACCACACCATGTTTTCCAATCCACACACCAACACGTAAACGCCACCAACCACCTTCTCCAAATCACACCATTACCTCCACATTACATTCTCCCACAACACACCACGACCTCCTCTCAACTTGCAACCAGAATCAACACCCTCTTTCATCCATTTTTCAAATTATCACACAAACATCAAAGATAATGGTATAACCCCATCTCATATTATTCATTTGAGGCAACCCAAAACATTGTTATCCAATGAATTGCCATTCAGAGAGTAAAATGACCTTAAAATGGGGCTAATATGATATAAGATGCTCTCAATTTTCAAACTTGAACCCATTCGAGACTTTCCAAAATACAATTCTAATTTAAAGATTTTATCAAACTATAAATCTGGCCACCACCTCCACACATTCCTATCAACAAATCAAACACCATCTTTCCGCCATTTCTCAAATTTCCACTTAAACACCGAAAGTAAAGATAAAATCCCGGCCCATATTTTTCATACAGGCTACTACATACAGGGCACCCAAAACATTGTTATCAACAAATCAAGCACCATCTTTTAGCCATTTCACAAAATCTCACTCATCCAAGTTAAAGATAAAACTCCTCCATACATTTTGCATTTGATGCGAGTACATGAAGGGTACCTGAAATATTGCTATCAACAAATCAAACACCCTCCTTCAACAATTTCTCAAATTCTCACCAAAACACGAAAGGTAAAGATAAAACTCGATTCCATGCATCAACCACAAATTCACAAAACTCATAGTTCAAATCATAAAGAGAAAACCACAAATCTCAAAATCCAAATTTTCACTTCAAACCACAAATGAGTAAACCACAAATTGCAAAGAGAAAGTAATTCCATCGAAAAAAATAGGTGATACCGTGGGAGGAAGAAGGGCACGATAAATAGAGAGAGAACCAGAGATCGAAGGGAAGAAGAAGTAGAGAGCCAACCTGTCGCCACCAGAGATCGGAGGGAAAAGGGAAATGACAAAAGCAACTCGCTGTTGCCGGAGAGAGGCGTAAGAGAGTAAGGAGCGATCGAGAGAGGCAATCAAAAGTGACGAGAGTAGAAGAGACGCGAGGCGATTAAGAGAGACTGGTTAGAAACCATGGCTGGGGTAATTACAACAATAGGGTCGCGAGAAAATGTGGGCTGCTAGGTCAAACCAGCGACCCACATTTAAAATAAATTATTTAGATAAGCGGCCCATTGCAGTTTCCAAATGCTTCGACACGAGTTTTCTGACCGCATTGCGCCAAATAAGCTGCCCCAAACAGGGCCTGTCTCATTTTTAGAAACACAAGTGAAACGTGCAAAACGAACGGGGTAATATGCGACATTAGACTGACAAACGTGTGGAACTCCTTGCCAATGACCTCTATGATGGGAAGACCCTAGGCCATACAATAGATAGAACATTAGAGAATATGAGGTGGCTATGATTTCAGAAATGCACTTAATCATTTTTCAAGATTTCTAAGGCACCCAATTAAAACCTATATTCACTTGAACATGTGAATAAGCCTTGCCTGCCCCTCAAATGCAGTTATAGAGGGGCGAAATAGAAGGGAACACAGATCGAAGGGTAAAAAGGTAATTAAAGGCACAGCAATGAACTATAAGTTTGCACGCTACAAAGCTCCATCATTTTTTTAGGGTTTCTAAGCGCCGGTTTCTGTCTGGTGCAGGCCACCGCAACAAAATGGTGAGATACATAATGTAAAGCGCGAATTCAAGATTGTGAGTTCTAATCGATCCTTCTCTCTTATTGTAGGGTAAAGGCACAGGCTCTTTCGGTAAGAGGAGGAACAAGACTCACACGCTTTGCGTGAGGTGCGGCAGAAGAAGCTTCCACCTCCAGAAGAGCACCTGCTCTTCCTGCGGCTATCCGGCCGCTCGCATCCGCAAGTGTAAGCGCGGATTCAACCCTGTTTTGTTCTTGAAGATTTTTATCTGGAATAATCGTGCAATTTACGATTGGGGTCCCTTTACCTTTCACATATATTTACTGATATCTGAGGATGTCTATACTTACGACACGCTAGTTCAATATTATGCAAATTTTATTTGATTTTGGGCTAAATTTATGATTATAAAGTTCCATGCTTGGATGCCCATTATTGGGCAAAGTTCAAGAGTTCATGTATTTATTAGTTACAAAAGTTGATTCTATATTTAATCAGAATTTAGCAATGATTTTCATTAATATATACATTTGCTGCTAACAATCATTGCCACTATTTCAATCCATTGGTGAGGTAGTTTCACTTTTTTTTATTGATCTTACATCAATGCCTGGATTATGTTTTTTTCTTCATTTTTATTTTTCTTCTTTTTTGTTCTCCACCTGTTGCAAAAGAGCAGATATATAGTGGTTGTAGTGTATCAAAATTTAAGTGATATGAAATGTTGTGTCTAGGTTGGGAATGCTTGCTCTTCTTGGAAGTTTGGTGACAAGTTCATGGCTAAAGATAAAAAATTAAACTCTTGATAAAAGTATGATTTTAGTAATAGTAGCCCTAGTGGCAGAGCTGTAACTTTGGGCGATCAAATCATTAAAAAGTGCGAACGTTTTTGATATCTCGGATCTATTGTTCAAAGTGACGGTGATATAGATGGGGATGTAATTAGTAGAATTCAAGTTGGTTGGTTGAAGTGGGGGAATGCATTTGACCTATTGTGAGATAGAAAAGCACCGCTTTGACTAAAAGAAAATTTTATAAGATTTTGATGAAACTTGCAATGCTCCATGGTTAGAATGTTGGCCTTTAAAAGAGAATCATAAAACAAAGCTAAGTGTTGCTGAGATGAGAATGCTTAGGTGGTTGAGTGGCTTGACACTTATAGACAAAATGCGAAATGAATATATCCGTGATAGGGTTGGTGTAACTCCTGTGGCAGACAAGATTAGAGTCATCTTAGATGATTTGGTCACATTAAACGTCGACCATTTGATAATCCGGTTAGGAGAGTAGATGTTTTAAATTCGACTTATGTTTAAAAAGGCAGAGGTAGATCTAAAATGACATGAGCATATTTTATAAGAATGATCTTAATTCATTAGAATTGAATGAAATATGGCACTCAATAGGACACAATGGAGAAAAAGGATTCATGTAGCCGACCCCACTTAGTGGAATAAAGGCTTGCGGTTGTTGTTGTAGAGAATAGTATGATTTTATTGGAATGTTTATCGATTTGAATGAATTTGGAGGTTTTTAATTGCTCTCTTATTAGCAAATCCATGTTCACACCCTAAAGTTTGATCTTTTATTCTTAGTTGGAACTAAATGTATAATCCCTTAAATGTATATTAGATGTATGGCCCCTTAAATGTATAATCCCTTAAGCAGTTTATTTTTTTTACCACTGCTATTGTGGACTTTTAAGAAACACCGCCCTTATTTACAAAATGCTGATTTTCTATAAAAGAGTCTTAACGCCTTAAGTCTCACAGTTACTTTTTGCATGGAAGTTCTATTGCTAACGGAACTTGCCTTTGGCTGCTTATTCAAATCATGTTGGGGTAGATTATTCGTCCATTTTATTATTGTAAGCTTCTCATATTATTCATTCTATTAATTATTCTTGCATTTCTATTATTCTGTTTGCCTTTTGCTTAAAGTTTTGCATTTTAATGCAAATTTGTTTTATTTAGGAATGTGGTTTACTCTTCATTTCCTATTTCATGAAATAATATGTTTTTAAGTTCTCATCGGATGGAAATTTTGTTTTACATGCATTCTTATTATATTTGTCAAAAATACTACCTACTCTTACTTAATAGGTGTTTTCTTGTTAACACAAAACATTCACAGATGTTGACAAGCTTTCTTTTTATTAGTTATAGTCCGACACTTTATGAATTATCATCCTATTTTCATTGTTTTCAAGTGTTGCATGCTAGTTGTCAAAGGGGAAATAAGCTGCATTATTGGTAAGTGCAGCTTTCTTTATTTCGCTTTATATAATTCTTTTCTCGGTGAGAAAATTTAAGACACAAAACTTTCTATGATCACTATTTAGAGTCTTATAGATTTGGATAGAGAAACTTTCAGAGATCAACTTGCTGTATTGTTGGCATTAGTTGAAGAAGAGAAGAAATTTACTTTGTTGGAGAAGCAAGTTAACTTGATTGAGGGTTATTCCTCTGTAATTTTTTATGATGTTGCTAGTTCTTAGCAGCAAGAAGTTCAAAAAATTAAATAAGTTGTTTCCACTCACAAGTTTTTGTAAGCATTTTATTTATAATTTTTAGGTTGAGTTGAGCGTGTCCTCCAACAACTCATGAAAAGTAGGGCAATTTCTTGTGGTGTAACGTTTGATTTGCTTTTAATATTTTTTTAGTGAGTAATTGCGAGTTGTCCCTGATAATCTTTCGTGTATTATGTAACTTGTCATTTTATGTGATGGAAGACTTTTGCGTGAATTTTGGTTAGAAGTTTTTATACTTAGCTGTTATACATGTTGCGGTTGGCTTGTTGCTTAGTTTTGATCATTATTTATTTTGAAATCGCACTTGTTTTTAAATTCAAAAATATGTAAACTTGTTTTTATTCAACAGTATCGAAGAAAGCATATTTGTTGATTGATGTGATATTTCTTGAAAGCTGCACTTCATTATGTATTTTAGGTCTCAAGAATTTTTTTTTGCCATTCATTTTACTTTAGAATGCTCTCATTCTATTAATAGCTCTCGGCGACCGTTCCTTCATTCCACTTTTGTTTTCGCTTTTGACGATTGCTTCTTTGATGCAAAGTTCTTTGCGTAAGGCTTTCATGGAGTTATAAGTGCAATCACATTTCAATGATCGTGCTTCACAGTAGTGAAGATGATTGTCTTGGGCTATTGTTTCAATGATGTGGGTTTTACTGTGCGAGTTTCCAAGGAAAAAAAGTACCTTAATACTTGATGACAAGTTACACTTTTTGAGATTAATTTAGAGTAGGCCCATTATTTCCAATGTGGCATGTGATAATCAACATTTTAAAATTTGTTGGACTCGCTCTATTATATTAATTTTCTTCATGCATATTATAGCTATAGTTCAATACACGAGAGAAGAAAATTCTAGTAATATCTCTATCATTCTTTATTTCTTTAATTTGACATGTTATATAATTATTTTTTTTCCTGTGTCATTTTTTAAAAATACAATTGAATTGTGGAATTAAATGTACATCATGCTGAAAGCTTGATTCAAGCAAAGTGGGTCTAGCTCAAGTAACCTCGATTAAATAAGAAGGATAAAGATTTTGAATTTATTGGGGTTATAATGAACTCTATAATGTTGTGGTGAACTCACCAAGGCTAGCATGAACTTGTCAGAGCACCCTCAACTTAAGGCTTAACCAGATCCACACAAAGAGTTACTTGCCATCACACATTCAAAAAGTTATTGACTTCCTCCAATCAAGTTGGTGATTTCATCAAGCAAGTTAACGACTTCATATTAGTTGTAATTTTAGCCGGTTATCATGCTTTTGTAATTTCATTATATCGATAGTATATATATTTTTGCATATTCTTCGGCTATATGACTTATATATTTAGTAGCAAGGATTTGATATGAATCGAATGGATTTTCCCACATAAATTAGGGCAAACAAAATATTTATTTCATTAAATCCTAGTAACATAACTCAAATACATAAAGATTTACTCCTACAATTCGAGAGGTAGGGGATCTCTTCCAAACCCTAGACCTATGATTAAAGACAACAATCTCATTATAAACCTAACCTTAAAACACATTAGCCTTATTTATACCCCTACAATAATAAATAACAAAATAATAAATTGCCCTTTCTAAAATAAATCTTTAAATTATTTGGACGGGCTCGACACGGCGGAAAGCATCTTCGGTGCCAACACAACCTTACTCCCCTCCTTATAAGTCATCTTGTCCTAAAGGTGAAAAAGAAATGAAATTGCTGCTAAATCAAGTCGTTTGGTTGTCGCATGGCGGCATCATATGGCAATATTTTCCATTTAATAAAAAAATCGTAGTAACCCTCACATGTTTGAAATGCCTTATTGTGCAGATACTTCGACCGCATTTGATGTATCATGTGTAACTATAGTTTATCTATCACCAAAATCTCTACCAACTCATGTATCATGCATCTCTTTCATGCCTTGCAACTCGATCAAAAATTCGAGTTTTGAATCATTAATTGCATCCACCATGATCTTGAGCGTCACCAAATTCTTGTATAAACTGAGGTCATCGTGAAGCACCGCCATATCGTCTCCCTTCTGAATACTATGCATTGCCAAACTCCTTTGCGCTCTCCCCTGCTCTCAAACTCTCTCGTTCCCATCATTACTCAGGGATCGCCTTTCTCCTGGAAAACTGCAACACTAAAATGCATTGACACTGTTGAATGCAACCCTCCGTCGGGGTACCACTCGCAATGATTCTTTTGTTCCAGGTCAAAATCATTCAAATTGAACTTTTTTCGGCCTCAAATCGCACATCGTCTCATTTCGCCTGCCGACCCTCGTTCGAAACCTCCAAATGTCGTGCAATTTTCTCTCGATGTCCTCGCTTGAATCCACTCCTGACTTTTTTTGCTAAATTATGCCTGCATTAGTTTGATTTAGTCGCTTGCATGTCATGCTATTTCTTCCAAGTGCTGCTGCTCGAGTCTGCTTACCTCTTTCTCTAATTTCTTCTCCAATTCATCAACTTTTTTGGCCTCCACTCTCTTTGCAGTTTCAGAACTCGTTTAATTTCGTCATTTGCTTCGAATTATGATTGTATCGCGAGGTTTGATCTTTGTACTCTACGATCCTTCCGCAAGCTTCTCTGCTACAAATTAGGTTGCTTTGTGACTACGTCTTAGGATCATACTTTAGCTAGAATCTTTTTGTATCTGCACACAGTGATCCCTTATTACCTGCTATCTCCAATAGCGATTATATCACGAGCATAGGTCACAAACGAGGGCTTTTGTCTGTCGAGATCTTGTCTGTCAGCTTATCAACTAGGTCAAATAACAATCGTTCTATACACCACGATCCTGTGGGACTGATGGATCTCGTCACTGGATTCCCAATACACCACAATCCTGTCATTGACATCATCACTGGCTCGAATCGCGACTATATCATACACTGTGATCTAGACGTTTGTTCTTCGAATTGAATGCTTTGATGCAAATTTGATACGAACCAAATCAATTTTCCCAAAAAAAATTGGGGTAAATAAAATATTTATTTCAATTTAAGCAACACTACTCAAATACATAAAAATAAACACCTAATTTGAGGGATAGACGATATCTCTCAAAGTCTAAACTTACGACTCGACAGCAATCTCATGATAACCCTAACTCTAAACATATTAGCCCTATTAATACTCCCATAATAATAAATAACAAAATATTAAATTTTCCTTTTAGCTTTATGCCCAGACTAATTCATCAAATCATTTGGGTTGGCTTGACGAGGCGGAAAGATTTGTCAGTGCTGTCGTAACAGAAGCTTGACTATATATATATATTTTATTTGATACAACTTCTTCTGTAGCAAAATATCCAAGCCTTAAACTACAAATAAAATTGGAGACTTATGATACTCCGAGCCACTTGTACTCAAGTCTGTTATTTTTCAGCAATATAATAAATTTCTTGAGCTTTTTTCTCTAGTTTTTTTTCTCTCTCCTATCTTTACTTTTTTTTTGGTTTTGTTTACCCAGTTTATTTTTTTTACGAGGTTTTGATGTCACTCAGGAGGAAACTTCGATTTAATAACACTAATTAAAACTTGCCATTCATGAAATGTATACCCTATAGTATCTGATTATTATATCCATTTTAAGCATCTCCGTGATCAATATATATATATGTGTGTGTGTGTGTGTGTGTGTGTGTGTGTGTGTGTGTATCTCTATACTTAAAGTATATCTTTGATATGAAATGTTTCGTGACTTATTTCTTTAACAACTCAAACATGCATCTGACACATAGCATTCTCTTCAGTGCATCAAATCAATTCTCATGCTGTTTTTTAATGTGTTCTCAAGATCAATAAAAATTGTATGACATCCCTTTTCTATTCTCATGATATTTTTCACAATTCTCTTTAAGAATGGAATTTCTCGTTTATATATCCTCTAAAGCTCAATAAAAATGACATGAATTATCATTTCTGTTCTCCGTATTTTCATTATTAATTGTTGCAGTGAAATTGCGTCCATAATTAATGCTCCTGTGATCAAAATAATTTGATTTTTTTGATGTTTGTTTGATATAGATTCGAGTTATTATCTCATTATTTTCATCTGCAACTCCTTTGTATGATTTATAAATTTGTTTTTTTTATCACAGTTTCCGACATCTTCAGCTTCCTCTTCTCATTCCAAGCTAATTCCTTTTTTTGAGGCAATCAATAATATAAATCATCGTCTTTTAATTGTGCTTTTATAAAACATTCAATATTTTATTGCAGCATCTTTTTTCTTTTGCTGTCTTTTTATTGCTTGCTGAGTTTTTATCATACTGCATTTAACGTATCTAATTTAATCAAAATTTAAAATATCATGTTTATCTGGAAATTTCCTCTCATAGTACCCACTTAATTATTTAAGTTATTAGATGCTGGAGGTTTTGATGATTGTAAAACGGCTGGTTTCTAATAAATGCTGGAAGCGCTACTTGCGATTTTTTTTAATATATATTCACTTGCAGCATTAAATTACTCTATTTTATTCCTTATTTCTTCACGGAAAAAAAAAAAAAAAACATTATCGACCTCTCCTTTGTGTGGTGAAATCTGTGACAGCCTAGACGTTACAGAGGATATTGTAACAATGTGCGTATTCTTTTACCGTCAATAAGCAGCTTCAGCATTGTCAATCCTGCTTATTTAAGCTACTTTGTGTATCATATTGTTTATGCAATCAGCACCAGGGAGTTCTAATTTTTTTCTTGCTTTTTATGGTAACAGCACTTTTCTCCGGTGACCTTTATTCTATGCTCAGGATGAACCTTTAGTTCAACTAGTTCTGTTTGTTGATAGTTTTGTTTCAGTTTCTTTGATATATTTATGAAAATGTCATTATATGCAAATTTCATTGGTAAGCTTCGCTAGATAGTGCGTTTTTAAACATTCTTATTAGCAGTATAATGAATGTTTACCGGTTCTCTCTAAATTTAGCCATTTATACTTAAATTACTGGGTCACTTTCAGGTTCTTTCAGTAATTAGCTTCTTGTATGATCTGACATTTTAAAGAATGATGATAGGCTCAAACTAAACTTTTTTGTCTGATCAGACAATTGGAGCATCAAAGCAATAAGGCGGAAGACAACTGGTACAGGGAGGATGAGGTACCTTCGCCATTTACCCCGAAGGTTTAAAAGCAACTTTAGAGAAGGTAACAATGTATCATGCACAACTTATTTATATATTCATTTTTTTCGTTTATGTAATTGGCGATAATGTGTACTAATTATAATCTAAGGATGCAAAATATGAAATTTTATGTATAACCTGCAGGAACCCAAGCTGCACCGAGGAAGAGGGCTGCTGCAGCTGCTCCCAGCGCATTTTAAACACTTCCGATTGCGATTTTATCACTCTGCTTTACAGCAGTTATCTATGTTTTGTTGTTTTTCTATATATACTCTTTAATTTTTCAATTTACCTATATGACCTGAAACATCCTAGTGTAAACTTTTGAGATATTTGGCGAAGGATTCCGGTATTTTAGATTTGCAGTTATTTCTAATTCATCAGTGTAATGTTGAATGCATGGTTGCCTTCTTACCGTTCGTTTGGGGCGGCTTATGCTTATCCAGCTTATTCTCATAAGCTGTTGATAAGCCGAACCGCAGGTCCCTTACCGCGATCGGCTTCTTTAAAGAATTTAAAACTGGCTTATTGGATAAGCAGTTGAAACGCACAAACCAAACGGTACGGCGGCGTTTTCAGCCGCCCCAAACGGGTTAATGTGAAGTGCTTAACTGTTGAACCTATCGAGACTCCTGAACTGGTGATGTTTTTCTATTGGTGGCACTTGGCCTGTTGTTGGGTAAACTTTTTTTTTTTTTTTTTTTTTTGGATTTTTGCTTGCGTACCACACCTTTCTTATGTATTTTCGTTGGTAACACCTAAATTTTAATATTTATTATTATAGAATTTTGGTGTCATATATCTATGTTTTCATTTGTATTTCACTCTAACAATTTTGTGGTTTGGTATTAAGTTGGACGTTTTATTTTGTGGGCATGGGAGTGGGGGGAATTTACATACATGCCACACAATCCTTATATTTTAAATATCTAACATCCGAAGTTTGATTTTTATACAACATTTGATGCATAAACTTATGTCTGAAAATGTGTATTTTACATCCAAATAGATGGTGGTTGTGATATTTTTGATGTGATATTAAAGATTTAAGTGTGGTATGTATGTAAATATGAATGCTTAGGTGTTAAATATAAATAGACAAAAGTTGATTGGTATGCATGTAAATGCCTTATTTATTTGGATACTATTCTCTACTGCCTTTTAGAAGGTTGTTTTCAATTTATTATATGCTAGATTTGGCGTGCATTATTTGGATGAAATGAAAAACCAATTTGGTTGATTTGATTCTATTGTTAAAATTTGGGTGTTTAATCTTCTGCTGTATTTTTGATTTATTTTTAATTTTTAGTGCACTGGAGTCGAAGAGTACCATTGAGTTGAACTTTTTGCACTGATGGGCCAATGTACATTTGCTGACAGAATCTTCTTGAACTCCCTGAAGTGTTCTGTTAAAGATCTTATCAGCCATTTTCACATTTTCTGAAGCAGTTCTCTAAACAATGTAAAAAAATTGCCTACGTCGACCGTACGTAGGAGCTGCGTACGTAATAGATTACATGTGGATTACACGGGAGTTACAACGGGGTTACGAGTGTTATAACCTCCTTGTAACTCCCGTGTAACCCGCGCGCTTATATTTCATCCATTTATAGGTTACAGATGTTACAAGGTTACAGGGGGTTACACGGGAGTTATACGGAGGGTACAAGGGTGTTATAACCCCCTTGTAACCTCTGTGTAATCTATTACGTACGCAATTCCTGCGGTACGGTCGACGTACGCAACTTTTTTTCCAAAACAAAACTTTCCAATTTGAGATTGAGAGTCTGTGAAGTGCTTGATAATTTTTAGAATATTGATATTTATGTAAAAGAACAAAAACATGCTGCTAACACTTCAGGGAGTAAACGAGATTCTTTCAGCATATGTATGCATATCATATGAAATATGTGGCAAGAGAGATACCACTATTGGCGCTCAAAGATTCACTCCCTTCGGAAAGATGATATATATGTCTCTGTTGAATCATACAATCGTCCTTGGACAACTTGAAGATGCATGAATATTGTTGCTTTCAAATTACAAATTTAAGCACTATGCCATTTATAGCCTATTAATCAAAGCTTCTACAATTATACCCAATCCATTACTTGTAGAACTTTATTAGAAACACGAAAATAGCTAACAAAATCTTCAACAGACACGGCCGCTTCTTTGTCATAAATGAATTATTTAACTTGGCGCGATGAACCGCCCCACATAAATGTTGATTTAGAATGTTCGAATAAGTTTAGTATAAATTAGAGTTCTAGATTGAAAGATGCTATTGAGGTTGGTGCCTTGAAACAAAGCAAATATTTTGACATTTGCTAGAAGTTATATCACTTCATTGAAGGCAGCATGACTAATAAGTACATAAGGCTGATTTATGATTAAGAAAATTCATCCCTTTGACTGGTTTAAGTATTGTTTTGATTAAAAGTATAATTGAAGGTGTGATGAAATGAAAGAAACATAGTGGAAAACTTAAAAATCTAAGAGTATAGAGTGTATATGTTGTGCAATAAAGTATTCAAAATAGTAGAATAAGAGAGTAATGTCTTAGCATTGTATAAAATTTTTTTAGTCACATAATTAAAAAATTTGCAATAGAAATTATAGTTTTTTTGGTAAAAAATCTATAAATAAAATAAGACGGGGTGTGACCCAATTGAAATAAATCATTATATATATGTGACTATAGATAATAATTTCCCAATCTCTAGGGATGATAGAATTACATAAATGAAACATGTTTGGTCTCCTATAATTATTGTAGCCATTATCAAAGAAGTAATAAATGGTGTTGGAGGCAATCAATCTACGACATTCATGATATAATAATCAGTATAATCAAAAGAAACAAGTCAAATGATAAAATCAAGAGATGATAATAGGGAGACAATTATTAGATAGCACTAATGGTTATTGACGTTGATTGTTGGGAAAAATCATTGAGCAAATATTTAGATTGTTGGCTAATTTATATTTTTATAAAGTGATATTTTTGATAAATTTGACCAACATTTCAAATCAATTTATTTGACGATCTATATTAATTTCCTTATGATCATATATTATTTATTCGCTATTTAAGCATTTTAATGACCTCAAAATTAAGTGATTTTAAGCTGATTAGATTTTTCTTGTCCAAATATTCATTCTGATTAAAAGTATGCCAAATTAAAAATTGTTCGTTCCTTTAATTATCATCATAAAATTTTGAACTAGATGACTCTGTGAAAGAAGCTGGTATAAATGTAGTTCATATCAATATTCATCATGTGAATTTAGTATTATTATTTGTAAATCTTGACAATATATCCTATTTTTTTCATTCTATCTCTAGCAATTTCAATTCCTCTTTTATGTATTCTATTTCTTTGTCGTTTTAAAGGCATATTTGTATGTAATTGAAATTTCACTGGCGTAAAATGGCTAGAAAGTCATTTTTAATGAAATTCAAGTGCTTCATAGAAAATTATTATGGATGTGGAATTTATAATTATTAATTAAATGTACTAGTAAATCAAGTAATACTTAGATGAGATAACTTCATGTACTTTTTATTTGTTTTGCAATAGATGAGAATATTGATGACACTTTCTAACCTTCAAATGTGTGATTAAAAGGAATTTATACCTCAAGAGTACTATGAAATAAAAATACTGCATTTGTTTTGCCTTTGGCACTACATTTTTTCCTTTCACAAGCATGGTCACCTACAAGCGAACAACCCTTGCTCACTCGGTATCTTTTTTCGCCTTGCTCTCTTTCACTATTTCCTTCATGCACTATTGCACTCTTTTTCTTGGTCTATCTCTCAATCGTGCTGCAAATTAGTTGTTTTCCTAAAACATTCTACAAATCAATTGCTATCCAAATACACAAACCAAATAGCCAGTCAGCTTATCCAAATCAGAGACATAATAGTCATTTATTTAGAAATAACTGCAAATCAGTTGTTTTCCAAACGCACAAACCAAACAGCTAGCCAGCTTATCCAGATCAGGTGCTGATCAGGAGCTTATCAGGATAAACTATTTATTTTGATAAGCTGGATAAGCTGCAGCTGCCCCAAACAGACCCTAAGTTGCCCGTGGTCCAGCTCCCTGCTGCTATGACTTCCGGGCTGGCCACAACGAGCCATCCTATTTTGAATTCAGGGCAAGCCGGGCGAGCCGCGCTCTTGAATTTCAGACGCACTATTTCAATTATGGGCGGGTCACAGCGAGCCGGACGAGCCAACTACTTCGTAATTTTCTTTAATCTGCATTCTACTAGGATAGAACCCACCACTGGCAGTAGAAGCAAAAAGACCTTGTCCAACTGTTTATATTAACATTAATCAGTCATATACATATTATATATATATATATATATATATATATATATATATATATATATATATATGATAATACAATAAAAAAAGTAAATCGCTCGAGATTTGAATATTTTCTGCCAACAAAGTTGGTCTCACCCGAAAATAGCGGGGCAACTGATACACCTCCAACAAATCTCCATTATCCAGTGAGAATCTTGAGGCATGGCATGATTTCAAGGCAATCTTTGGAGTACGAATTAAGAGTCATCCCGAGCTCTGATTTCAGATAACTTATAGTCGGGGTCGACGAGATGGAACCAATGATATCAAAATTGACAAAATCCGAGTCAAATCAAACTCAGATCAAGCCATTAAACTGCTTTTGGAAGTTTTATGGACACATTTGGAACTGAAAAATGCTAAATTCTGGCGAATGCATAATCAAATCGAGCGTCTCGACAAGCTAAATCTAATGAGCCCAAGATCGCTCAATTCTGACACCGTTACGACACTTAAATGTCCACCGAGCGTCATTCGATCAAAGGAAGCTCTCTGAGCCGTCCGATCAAAGTTGTTCATATTCCTGCATTAATTGCATCCAAATCTCTATAAATAGAGTCTCACCCCTCTCACGTGGGGAGATGAAAGCTTGAGACTTGAGGAAGAGCTGAAGTCCAACATCACTCATGCCACCATCGACCATTGCCGATCGCTGGAGACCATCACAGACCGCCGTCGCCACGGCTGACCGCCTTTGATTGTCGTCGCCATAGTTGACTGTCGACCCCGTCCCCACCGCCGACTGCCATCTCCGCCGCCGACTGCCATCTCCCCTGCGGACTCCGTCCCCGCCGCCACAGTCGACCTTCGTTGTACACCGTCGATTGTCATTGACCCCTACCGGCCGCAGTCGCTACCGTTGACCACCGTCATCTACTGCCGACCACCGTCAACTGCTGCCGATCACCGTCGACCGCCGTCGATCACTATTAGCAGTCTCCGTTCCTAACAACAAATTCATCCCTACATCGAAATTGTAACTTAGAAAGCCTAGTAACCTTTTCACACATGTGGGATAAGTTGTTACAATTATAATTATTATTTTTTTATAATGAAACTCTTCAGCTGGGCCGTTCATGTGGTTTTTCCCTTTACGGATTTTTCATGCAAAAACTTCTTGTGTCATTTTTAATTATTCTTCCTCTTCCAAGCGTGTGCTAAATCATCACATCCCATTAAGACAATATCTGCTACTCTATTGTCGCAAATTTTCTAGCATGCACCAAGGATAAAATAGTGAAGGGTGATAATGAAAGCCAAGGGATGATAATCTGGGTGATATTGATTGAGTGATGATACCAAAATTTAAATAAATATATATATATATATATATTTTAGAAATAGAAAATATTATCCCAATAAAAATAAATCACTTTGTAAAACAAGTTTAATATATCTTCCCTCTCCAAATTTTTATAATGGAGATTATTGAAATGGTAACAACAAGCTTTGATAGTTGAATAATGATGATTAATGATGGCAATCAATCAAGCGATGATGGTTGGTCAATGACGGTCAAAGCGATCAGATGATCACAATAGGTGATGTTTATTAGGCAATGAGCTTAACAATCATACAATAATGATTAGGAAATAAGGGGCAACAATTTTGGACTTCAAAATTGATCATCAAAAATGAGTGAATTTTCTTTTCAACAAGCTTCTCTAAATTTTGCCTAAGCTTCAGGCTTAAGAATCTGTTTGGGGCAGTTTATTTGGTGCGGTAACGTTTTGAAAACGCGCCTGACCAGTTTGGGTAAACCGTGTTTTGACAGCTTATGCTTTATCAATTATAGTCAGAATATGAGCCATTTTATATTTTTCAAGAATATCAAGATTAACATCCAAATAAATTAAGCTACAATCCTAAAACATTATAATAAACAACCTGTGTTAATTTTCTTAATAAAATATCATTCTTTCAATATTTAAATGTTTTAATAATCTAAAAATTAAATGATATTGAGCTCCATGAATTCCCCGATTAAAAAGTTTATAAGAACATAAATATGTAGACAAAAAAAATTATATGGTTCCTCAATTAATACTTCTAAAATTTTTACTCGCACTTTAAATGCTTAAATTGAACTCATTGGACTCATAATTGAGCTTATTTGAAATCAGATCAATCAATTTAACTGTCATTAAAGTTCTGTTTTGGGTAGGTACACCTTAATAATAAGATGCTGTGAAGCTACTGAAAAATAATCTGATGTTCAAAAAGCTGCGTGGTATTTACTGATTTTTTTATAGAAGACCGCAGCTAGAAAGTTGTCACCGCACCTAATCAGGATCGATAGAAAATGCTGGTTTCAACGCCAAAAAGCAGTATACCCAAACAGTTAAAACTGTCGTGCATTGCTGCACCGCAGCCCCAAACGTAAATTAAATTAATCTCCTCAAAACTCTTAGTTTTGCTATAAATTTGTTAAAATTAAAGTTTACATGACCCTAAATTTAATTGTAAATTTTTAACTCAAATAGTAGAATAAAATCTACTCCATAAATTTGACAAAATTAAAGTTTACGTGACCCTAAATTTAATTCTATGTATATATATATATATATATATATATATATATATATATATATAATGTGTAACTAGAAAAGCACCTATCATTTTAATTAATTTATCATATATTAAATTTATCTCAAATCAAATTAAAAAAAAAAAATTGAATTTCTTTTGCTACATGCAGCATAATATGTCAGATCAGCACCCACCTCTCATACTCAATCTTTACTGCTTCCGCCGCCGGAGAAGCATCCGAACAACCTTTCACGCTCCTCCTTACCCGCCTCGCCATGCTGATCCACAATCGCCGGCGATATCTCCGTCCTCCACTTCTCCCGCTTCAACTGCAACGCCTTCCTCTCCTTATCAACCCCCCAACTCCCCAGTTTTCTCCAACACCCCCTCTTCTCCTTTCCTCTTCCAACTCATCGGCCGACCAATAACAAATTCTCTCGCCGCCTCAATTTCCGAGCACAACGCCACCCCCAAATTCAGTATTCCCTGAGGCCGTAACGATTTCGGCCGTCGGACCTGAACCGCCACAAATTGGGTTGCCGGTGATGGATTCACGGAGCTGAGGACTAACCTGGCCGTTCCGATGACCGGATCCGACCGGAAGACCATTAGGGAGGTCCGTTTGATATCAATGGTGACGGCAGCGGTGTCGGAACGAAGGAAATCGGAGTCGATTCGGAAGATGAATCTGTCATTCCAGATAGGGTTTGTTCCGCCGATACGATCAACCCTAGTTCGGAGTTTATAGTGCGGGTCGATCCATGCTTGGGCATAAGCTAGGGTTTTACTGCAGGCGGGCTTTAGATCTTGGGCGGAGAGGACGGTGAGTAAGAGGAGGTGGAAGAGGGTAGGTGGTGGTGGTGTTGCTGGATGTTGGTGGCGATGGTGTCGGCGATGGGACATGACGGTGGTGCTAAGGGAGGAGAGGGGAGGATCGGCATGAAAGATAAGAGGGGGAGGATGAGAGATTAAGGAGGGATTTGTGGGTGCTTTCTTGGCTAATATTGGGTTGTGGATGTTTAAAGTTGGTTAATTTGGGGGTGGGATTGATTTGTACAGCTTGAATTTGTAATCTCCTTTTTAGGTTTGCTGAACATGAGGAAGTAGCTGTAACAAGAGAAAATATTTCGTCCGAACACCGCACATCTGGACATAATATATTTTTTTTCCTGAAAGAGAGAGTTAATGTCGAGTGGTTTTAGATTTGAATATAACTAAAAGAATGTTCAATTAAATAATTTTCTTAATTCAACCATTTGAGATAAATAATTATCATCATTTGAGAAAAAAAAATATTCAACTAAAAAAAATTCCATATAATTTAAAAAGTAATTTTCAATGAGAAAAAGAAGAAAAAGTGGCATCAAACAAGCATTATAGCGGCTTGGTGGAAATATTATTCGTAAGTTTTCATATTCACTATAGATTTTGAAAAATTTCTATTTGAACATTCATATACGATATTTAAGGAATAGCATACATGCCCAAGGAAAAAAAATACTAACTTGACATGAACGTAATCATGTAGATGATGAAAATTTTTAAGGTTATGGGTCTACATGAACAGGAGGTTTTCCTTTGACTTATGTTTTATTATTCTAGGGTTTTGTATCCCTACAAGAGCAAGACCTTATAAGTCATTACATCTTATGAGGTGTGAATTTTAAAGAAAACTCCTAATTAAAGTATTGACTTGGGTTATTGAGATTGCAATGTTGGGGCTTTCAAAAATTGAGATTTGAAAGGTTGATGAATGGATCCAAGTTTGAAATTATGGAGTATTAAGCTCAAGAATTGAGACTTACAATCCAATGACAGTGTGTCCTGGAAAGGGCTAAGGAGGAATTTGAACATCCCAGTGAGGAAGGTTTACCCAAAAGGTTTAGCCATAGATGGTTGGGGAAATTTGAGTTTCAACAAAGTCATGATGATATCAAAAGGGATTGGATGAGATTGGTTTGAAAGGTTGGTTGAAAGGATCAAGTTTGAAAGTTTGAGTTAGGGAAATGGATTTGAAAGACTGATCGTGAGTTGTTTGAGTTGGAAGAGATCCCCAATCTAATGGGTAGAATTAGGTAAGAAAAATTTCAAGATGGAGGAGAAAATCCTAATTTTGATATAATCTGAACTCTACAAGGAGTCATAATGGGTGGTTTAGCCTAAAATTTGGGAATAACACCCACGTTAAGATGCTCACGACTTTCCATCGTCCCGAGTGCATTGGTATCCTTTAACTATGAACCATCTTTATAACTAGGAATCTCTACTTAGCATCATAACGATGACAAATGAAGAGATTTTTAGTTAAAGGTGATTAGTGGTGTATTCGTCGAGAACCATGAGTTACTTCATCCTAGGTTACAAACATAATTTCAATAGGTAATATTGTTTGTTTTATATGTCTTGATCCTTAATACTATATATTGGGTATCTAATAATCTAACCTATGTTTCTAAACTGGACTAATTTAGGGTATATGTGATTCTAAGTTTTATTTCTACATTGCCTAACCTAAGGTTCGTGGTGGATCTACTTAGGTCTGATTCTTTTATTTTAAGTTGATGGATTTTAGATTTTTTTTTTAGGGTATGATATTTAGTTACTGTTCTTGGTTGGTTCAATTCTTAGGTGTGTCGGTTATGATGAAAATTAAGTATTTTTAAGTTTACTATTTTGCATCTGGTTTTTCTTTTCTTTTCTTTTTTTTTTTTTTCTGGTGTTCTTCATTTAATTTTTTTCCTTAAATTTAGTTATCAGTGTGAAGTTTTATATGTCTTTTGCAAGCTTATATGATTCAATTGCTTTTAAAGTGTTGAGTTGCTTATTTTTAAAGGTTTTATTTTGGATGTTTAAATCTTTTAAATAATTTTAACATATTTATCCTTTATATAATTTTAACATATTTAATTTAAGTGCTTTAGTGATCTTGAGATAAATTTAATTGTTCAATTTATCTTAGGTTATTTAGTTTAAGTGTCAAGTTGTCTTATTTAAATGTTCCTATATCTTATTTCATTTTAGGTTCTAAGTAAATAAAGTATTTTGATTTAAGTGATTTATTTGTTTAATTTAAGTTATTTAGTTTAGGTGTCTTAAAGTGCTTAGTGTTTGGTTTAAATGTTTAAGTTATTTTAGATTAATTTTAAAGGTTTTAAATTGTTTGAGTTCTTTTAAAAGAGTTTTAAAATTGGTTTTCAATGTGTTAAATTGTTTTTAGATTACTTTTAAATTTAAATTGTTATTATTATTTTTAAGTATGTATTATTTTTTAATTAGTTTTTTTTTAAAATTAGTTTCATTTAAAAAAAATGAAAAAAAAAAGTTTTAAATCATTTTCCTAATTAATTTAAAATGTTTTGAAAGTTATTTAAATTACTTGAATTGTTTTTAAATTTAGATTTAAGTTAATTTTAAGCTGTTTAGATTAATTAAAGATTTTGAATTAAATATACTTGTAAAATGACATGCTATTTTAAAATATTCACAATGAGAACTTATATATGAAGGGTTCCCCTCCTCTTTATTATTATTATTATTATTATTATTATTATTATTATTATTATATATGCTAAAAAAAAAAACTATACATGATATAAGAAAAATGTGAAGCACGGTTGGATTATGCAACGAACATAAATTGGACTATATATGAAACATAAATTAAACTAGACATAAAACATGAAATACAAAAGTTATGTATACTATACATGGAATTAAGTTAGGTTAGCCTTGGGTTAGGTTAGACTTAAGGTTAGGTATAAAATAAGGTTAGGCTGGGGTTGGGGTAGGGTGAGCTAGGATGAACTTGGGTCGAGTTAGGATTAGCTAAGGTTAGCTAAGGTTGGGCTAGGGTTGGCCCAAGGTCAGCTAAGTTGAGCTAGGGTTGGGCTAGGGTCAGCTAAGGATAGGTCACAAATGGGCTAGGTTGGGTTAAGTTGGGCTATGTTGGGCTACGTTGGCTTAAGTTGGGCTAGGTTGGGTTCGGGTCATGTTAGGTTCTGGTCATGTTAGGTTAGTTTTGGCTAGGCTAGGCTAGGCTAGGTTAGGTTTGGTTGTGTTAAGTTGGGATAGGTTGGGTTAGGTTGGGCTAGGGTCAACTAAGGTTGAGCTATGCTCGGGCTAGGTTCATCTAAAGTTGGGTTGGTCTAAGGTTGGGTTAGGTTTGGCAAGATTGATCTAGGTTAGGGTAATTTTGGCTAAGTTGGGCTAGATTGGGTTAGGTTTGGATCAACTTGGTTTGGGTCAGGTTGAGTTTATGTTAGATTAAGTTTGGGTCAGGTTGGATTCGGGCTAACCTAAGTCCAGCCCAAACCTGAGCCTAGCTTAATTATTTTATTAATTTAGACAAAATATAAAAAATAAAATAAAATGGAAATTCAACTGGAGCTTATTGAAGTAGAGCTCACCACCAAGACCAAGAGCACCATAGGAAGAAGAGGAGTAGAGAACTATCAAAGAGGAGGGAGGAGGAGGAAGAGGGAGAGAAGGCACGTACAGAAGAAAAAGAGGAGGGGGTTATTTGCAGGGGTCGGGAAGTGGATGCCATTGGCGGGAAAAATTGCCGCTCATGGATCTATCCTCAGATTGATCCAAGGATTATCGTCAGCTGGAGAGGGGAAAGGATCATTTTCGGATGAATGGGAACAATTCGAGGTTCCTTAGATTGCCAATGGGACTCCAATGGATTATCTAAAGCAAAAAGACGTGACAATTGAATGCCAAGGTCAAGTACATAGTCTGATGGCATGATCACACCGTTAAGCGGTATGGTCATAGCGGACCCGAGCTACGACAACATGGCCACACCTTAGGCGGCGTAGCTATGCCGTTGTTAGGGGTACCACTACACGGGGGACCATTTTCGCAATGCCTCTACAATAATCATGCGTATGACATAGGCACGTCGCAGCGGCGCATGTGCGCTAAGGGGGAGCGCAGGACGGGTGCACTGGGAAAGTGGCATGGGGTCACTACCTTAATCTTAGGTGATGTGGGTGCACCACTTGTGCGGCGCGGTGTGTCTGAGGATTGATTTTAGAGGTTTTGGCCAAAATGACAACCCCGAACCATTTGGAAGAGAAAAACTCGAGGAATCCAATGGTGGAGTTTGTTTTGATCAGAGCAGTCCCAAAGACAAGGAAATTGAGGTCGAAGTGTGGGTTCTATCCCACAAAATTGACATTTTTAATAAAAGCTCAAATGAACTTCAAATTGGCCAATTTTAAAGTTTTAAGCTCAAATTGATTATATTTTGAGTTTGACATGGATTCAAATTTGTTTTGAGGACGCCATCGTCATTATCATACAAAATTGTTCTAGCCATCGTCCAAATTATCTCAGCTAAATGAGCTTCAAAATGAAGTCAAATTTGGGAGCAAAAGGCTCATTTGAAAGATTTTGATGAACTAGACACATTCACTAGATTAGTTTGTAAAATGACACTCCAATTGAAAATTTTTATGTGGGACGAATTCTTATACATGAAAGCTAGCCACAAATTATTTTATATAAAAAATTATCTGACAGTCGTTGAAAATAATTTCATGTTATTCACAAATTGATAATGACTCAAATGTGGCTTATAGCATGAAATTCCAATCACTACAATGATTTGTAGAGAAAACAATAATTTTAGAGGAAAAAAATGATAACTTCAAAATATTCCTTCATTAAGCTGCATTTCAGTCTTACTTTAAAATTTTGATTTTGATGTTAGTTATGTTTGATTTCATTTGATTCATTTCGATTTAATTTTAGATATTCAAGGTGAATGAAGAGATGACCAAAAGTGATGTCAACAAGCCCGACCCCCCATAATTTTTCAGGGATGCGGTAAAGAGAAGTTGTCAACCCTTATCCACTTCACCTCCTTCATGAGATTATTTATTTATTTATTTATTTTTAATTAATTAATTATTTATTTATTTATTTTTCGTTCTCATGAATTCTATACTCTTCCTCTCCTCGGTCTGCAACATTGCACATAGGGATGAATGATTCGATTTTGAGTTGAGCTGGGATCGGCTCAAAATCTCGACTCAAAATTGGCTCATAGCTTGGCTAGTTTGTTTCGATTCCATCTTGATCCCAACCAAAATTTGAATGAATTTTTGAGTGATTACCAATTTTCGAGCAAATTCGTTAAATTTACAGCTCTAACATCATTAGGTTGTTATTGATCCAATTTCGAGCAGAACTGGGGCCAGTTAGAAATCGTCTCGAAAAATATTTGATTTAAATTTTGGCTCGTAATTCAACACGTTTATTTCAATCTTATTTTGATCAGAGCCAAAATTTAAATCAATTTTCGTGTGATTAACGATCTTCAAACTAAACTAACACACCAAATTGCACATCCCTAATAATCTCAACCTTTAATTTGTCAATATCGAGGTGAACTCATATTCCTATACATAAAAACTCCATCTTTGAAACAGTAGTCTAGCATGAAAGCTTTTTCCAAAGGTAAATCATATAAATCTTCAGAAGGGAGCACATCATCTTGATTATTGTTGAACTCAATTTGAACAAGAGGATAGAGAGAAGATAACAAAGCTAGAAAATTAGAATCAAGAAAGAAAGAGTTTGAATTAGAGATGGAAATCCTAGGCCCGACGAAATGGGACCGGTGGTTTAAGTATCACTTACTTTTCGTATTCCATATGGGGAATTTCAGATTAGGATTCCGGTGATGATATCGGGGAATTAGATTGACGAGTTTGATGAGGATGCTAGCGAACTCTCTTTTTTTGTTGATTTGTCTATGAAATCGACACCCCAGAGAAAAATTGAGATATTTCTCTCCAAGATGAAGAAAAAGATTTAGTATAGTAATTCAAAAAAATATTTGAGAGATATGAAATGAGTATAGTTGAATAATTGATGAGGGAAGATAACAAATTAATATGTCTAGGGATGAAGTTTATAGGGGATGTTGATGTTGAAGGATTCAATAGACGAACCATCGTTAAAATATTGACCCTCTTATTTCAAATTAGGAGGATGGGACTGAGTATACTTTTCCTTTAGTTAGTATCATACAATTAACACTAGGATTTGTGAAGACTCATAAATCTAAAAATATATGATTTATATTGTTGTTTTGTATTTAAATGATAAAAATATCAAAAAATATGAAATGAAAAAAAAAAAAAAATTTTAAAATATTGTATGTACATATAGGATCAATTGTGGTGCTTTCTATATAGAAAATTAAAGATTAATTTTAAGAAAAAAGTAAATTTTTTTTTAAATTCCATATTTTTTTTATATTATTTTCACTTGAAAAACAAAACATTTTTTATATAAATTACATATTTATATTTATTTGTATTCACAAATCCTAATATTAATTGCATGATAAGAATTAATGGAAGAGTATTTTCAAACAAATCCTTATAAATTTAAGTCAATGGTTCGGAGATACTTACAAACCGTTCTATGACAGTTAATCAATTGAATCATTTAGGATATACCCCTAAACAACCTATATAAAACCTATCCTTAAGTCATACTATTTCACAAATATCATTCATCAAAGATTCAACTATCCAAAATTTCCATCTCTTAAATAATTATTCCACCACCCCAAATCTTCTTCCTCAACATAGAGATTGTCAGAATCCTAAACTAAGATCCCCCTCCTGGAATACAAAAAGGAAGCTATACTTGAACCCCCGGTCCAATTTGCAGGGCCTAGGATTTCCATTTCTCAAACTCTTTCTTTCTCCATTCAAATTTTGTGGCTTTTTCATCTTCTATCTCTTCTGATTTTTTTCACAAAGAATCAATCCAAATGCCACAATGATCGAGTCTTATCCAACTCAACAAGAATTTAGATGAGATGCTCATTTTTGAAGATATTGATCTTTTACCTTCGAAGAAGACCTTCAGACTAAACGAGAGTTTGAAAGGTGGGATTTTCATGAGTTTGAACAAGAATTCAAAGGGGGTATTTCAATCGATGTTGACAAATTAAAGGTTGAGATTATTAGGGATGTGCGGTCTGCAAGACAACATTGGAAGAGAAGAGAGAGGGTAAAATAAAAAATCTCATGGATGAAGGTGAAGAGGAGGGTTGTTAACTTATCTTTCTCGCATCTATGAAAAATTCTAAGAGGTCAACTAGAATAGTGCTTGTTTGATTCAAATCTTTTATTGTTTTTTTCTCGTTAAATTTTTGGGTTTTAGTTAAATGAAAAAATGTTTAATCTTCATGAACATATTCTGAAGAGCTCCATCATGAATTAATTTATAAAGTTTGTCATAGTATGAAAGTTTTAATTTATTGAATATCTCATCAAAATAGTTTTCACAAATACTGATAATTAAATCCCTGATAATCGAGTTAAGAAAAAAAATATACAGTAATAGTGATGTAATCAATCATGATTAAGAGACCATAACCATGTAACAAAAAGTTGAAGCACAATATAAGGATTTCAATAGTCGCTGGATCATGGTTGGGAAATGTTGTTTGAAAGACTATAGATAAGAGAATATGATCAAGAAACCACAGTTGGGCAATGATGATTAGAATACAATAATTGGTTGATAGTGATTGAGAGGCAATAGTTGAACCTCAGTGGTATGATGATGATGGTCTGGAGAATGTGAAAAAACAATAGTCATCGACAAATCATAGTCAGATGATACTGGTCAAGTGTACATATTTGATTAAAGATGGTTAAGCGACCCTGATTGGGTGATAATGACAGGAAGATTTAGTTGAAAGATAATGCTTGGGCAACAACAAACGGACAACAATCAATGCGCCACAACATTAAGATGATGTATGCCACATAAATAAGATGATACATGTCAAATGATCGTAGTTGTTGACAGCATTTATCTACATTAAACCCTGGATGGCAACAATCTAATGATGAATGTGTGGAGGCAATCCAATAGTGATGATCAAGTGACCATTATTTGATACTAGTGGGTTGGCAGTGGCAATCCAATCATGTTAGTGGAGTGATTGTAGATGAGAGATGATGGTTAAATGAGCATAACAGGCAATGGTGCTTTCATCAAGTGATGGTAGTTGGGATACCATAATTGGGCAGTTGTGCTCAACAACTATAATCTGATGATGGCAATTGAATGACTAGTGGTTATCAAGCGACCATAATTAGACACTAGTGGTCAAATCATGAGATTATAATCAAACGGCAGAGACCGACAAATCATGATTGGATAATAATGGTTTGGTAGATATGATCGACTGACATTTCTACAAAGGATGTTAGATGGTGATGGCTCAACATCAATAGTTGATGTTTTTAACAAGAGTATTTTAACAAGAGTATTTAAATAATAAGGGGCTGTTTAGTATTTTAAAAATTAATTCACATGTTTCTATATTTTATTTTTTACAGAAGTCAGCTTTTTTAAACAATGAAAACAAAATTTACATATTTTAATTATTTTCTTAAAATAACTAAATATGTTTTGAAATATTAGACATTCTATTTCAAATTAAAACATAAATAAATTAAAATAAAATAGATTAAAATAAAAAAAAATCATAAATACATCGATTCGGCGGTACAAAAAAAATAACAAGGAGAGCTTAATTTGTAAATATCAATATTTTGGGTGGTTCCAATGTAATTATCCCAAATAAAAAATGACCCAAATCGGCCCTTAAATTTAAATAACTATCATATGAATTAACAACCAGACATCCAATTAAATCGTGTTAAGTAGAATACCAAACGGTAACAGATAATGGCCATGTTGAAGCATCACAGCAGGTACATGCCCCTCAATTAACTTGTTTGCCTTGTGATACAGAGAATAACAGATATATCAACAAGATTACAAATGAAACTCATCAACAATAAGTAGGGGCATTTACATAAACGTCACCCAATTCCTATGTATTTACATATCTAACATGTGTAAGATGGCATATATGTATAAATTGAAGTTTAAGTGTTAGATATGTAAATAAATAAGAATTAAGTGGTATGTATGTAAATCTTCTGTGAGCGTAAAAGTTTAATGGCAGTCACCTGGAAAAAAGAGCAGCGGTGTTAAGGTTGCAGGCTGAGGCTGGATCTTTGAGGCTGCCACAGAATGAATCCTCGTCGAGGGGACATGATGGAGGAAGAGTGTAGTCAGGAATGATTCCGACCTGATATCAAGATTGAAATTGGAGCTTCATAGAGATTCAGATGAAATATATCAAAAGAATGTGAAAGTGTTAAAATAGTCCCTTGACTGTTTAAAAGGGATTATTTTAATCCCAAAGTTTATAACTTCTAAACAATGAGGCGCGCTTTGAGACATTGGATCATGATTTAAAATTGCACAATGAGTTGCGCTTTGAGACTCATCTCTATGCTTTTTTCAAAATTTCAAAATTATAATTGCATCTCATTTGATACAACATGAGGCTCTCACATAATGTAAGGCACACCTCACCTCAATTTTGCCAAGGAATGTGCAATTAGATCCATGATTTTCTTTAAAATAAATATAAATACAAAAACATTACGAAAATATTTATTACCAAATAATATTCAATTGAGAAGTAATTGAAGTTGAAAACATCAACAGTCATTGTTTAAAAATTTAAATTATTAGTCTTATTAATTGTCATTAATTAGATAGAGGAGGTATTGAGATTGAAGATGAGGTAGATAAATGAGAGAAAATTGAGAAACAAGGATGGGGCGGTGGAGAAAACAAACCATTATGCCGATAATTCTAATGAAGACCCATTCAGTATGAGAGTGATGACACCTTTTGAATTTAGAAATTCTAATCTTGGCTTGTTAAATTCTTATTGATGAGGGATAATAGGATTGAGAGACAGAATATATGTATTGAACCTATTTTGAATTAATAATGTTATATTGTTCTGCTACACTGTATGGATAGCCTTTATTATTTTAGTTGATACTTGGGCGTTAAAATATTAATTCTTTGCATAATTTTATTATTTTTTTTACTGTATTAGCATGTCAATATATTAATAAATAAGAATAATAATATATTACTTCTTACTACATACTTTGAACATATTAAAACACCTCTTATTTTATGCAATTTGTTGATTTTAAGGCTGAAAAATATCTTAATACTTAATTGGATTTTAAATCTAGAGTTGGATTTTAAATATGACAGGAAGTAACATAAAATAAATAGACTGCAAATGTCTAGGGATAAAGCACAAGACTGTCGCAGTTAAACTAGAGGATAAAGTTAAGTGTTAGTGTACTAAAACATAAATGACCAGAACAAAGCAAATGCAGCTACAACAAATTCTATAAGGATACAGCTAAGAACTCATTTGGTTGCTTGTAGATATAAAACATGCTAGGAAATGATGACTATCTTGTAAATCATTGTGCATTTCAGAGGTTTTGAAGGGATTTGTAGAGCATAAACCAATATTTACTTCTAATTGCATCCAATCAAACGAAAGAATCGACAAAATTCAGCTACTGTTCAAAACGTGGTTTCTAACTTTAAGCATAAAAAAAAAAACCCCTTTAAACATCCAAATGGGCCTAAATAGAATTGGCAACAAGTACAACTATCAATAGGACGGACGAAGAATACCACAATGATCATGACGTTGATGATTCTATTGTTGTTGTTGCCACGGAGTTGTTAGTATAGGTCGAAGCTTGGCCTGAGTAAATTGAAGTAGTCTTCCTAGGAATTCTTTCATAAATATACATGAAATTGAATAGATCTTTAATATACTGCGGTACTTGAACTAGAGTATCCAATTTTTGTATGATTACCTTGGTCAGTTAATTTATTTTGCTTATATCATACCACAACTAATATCAAGGATATTAAAGATATCATAATGTAGCTGTGGCTTAGAAATGTGAAGTACAAACCTTATCAATGTCAGTATGACCAGGTGTTTCATAGCGTGCTGCTGTGACAGCCAAGCCAGAGCCATCAGAAAGTTCAAAAACTGACTGTATTTTCCTATTTACATTAAATTATAAGCCAAACTAATAAAGACAGTTTCGAGGGTTTAATCATAAAGGGAAAAATAGATTACCCTTTTCCAAATGTAGGCTCCCCGTATAAGACAGCTCGCCTATTATCTTTAAGGGCTCCAGCTAGTATCTCACTGGCACTAGCAGTTCCTCTATTCACCTAAGACAAGAAGCACACAGTTTTACATATTTAGTAAAGAATCTGCAACTCAGTTGTAACACATTACTATTCATATTCTCACAATGGAATATATATAATAAAAAATAATGTCAAACTTTACCAGTCAAACTTCTATCATGGAATACATATAAAAAGAATATTTAAGCAAAGGCAAGGTCATGCAGCAAACAGAACAGGGCCAAAGCCTACAATTGTGTAGTTTCTAAAGGCAGGGAAACCAAAATCCCAGTCCACCAAATGGACAGACCGCATAAGCTGGTGCCTACTGAGTGCTACAGTTTAAATCAAATGTTTATTTAGATTCCACTGTACCATGCAAGTTGTAAGAAGAAACCGAACACTTTAGTTCATCCCAATCATTAATAACACAGGCGTTAGCAATTTGAAGTTGAATTAGTAAGAATACCACACTACACAAAAAAATTGATTTGGTTCACTCATTACTTTCCTAATCCCCTTCTCTCGACCGCTCTAATTCAATTTCTAAGTAGCGTTCTTCTATTCTAGTTTACAATAAAAAGTTGCACACCCGAGTCACCCGTTTAAGTTTCCTCCATGTCCCAACCGAAAAACTCATGACTCTCCAGCATGATCTCCATCTAGCCACACAATCAGCCTTCACACAAGTCTCGAGCATACAAGGCACCGAACCTTTGCTTAAGACTCTCTCCTGACTTTGTCTATTTTAGCCTACTTTGTGTGCATCTCTCTTGTTCGCATTCTCTCCCATTACTCACCCATGTCCTCTTCCACTGCTAGCTCGCCCTTTACTCCCATCTAACACTACAACACTAACTTCTCTTTCATTCTGTTTCCTAGACTTCTGCCCCTATGCCCCTTATAGTGCATCTGCAGTGAACCTCTAGTCCACCTCACCAACAACCAGTGTGTTCCCTACTCTCTTGCTAGAATAATCTCATTGTTGCACCTCAATGCAGTGTGAGACCCCGCCACATTACTGACAGTCCTGTTCTACATTACTTTGCAACATAGTCCTTTCTCCCTTCAGTACTCACCTAGAGTTCATAACTCTCTTCGCTTTGCTCTCAATAAAAAAAGCAACAATAATGAGCTCGGCTTCCTTGTGACCAACTACATAACACCCTCCAATCTCACACCTCACTTCATTATGTGCAAGTCCTCTCTCGAAAAACAATGCCATTGCACACAAATGCAAGTAAAGAAAAAAAAAATCGCTGATTTTCAATTCAGTTAAATCATAAGGTCATTGATCTTCAATACGATTAGTTTTAAGGATGCTTCTATGATCTTGATTTGGCTACGCTAGAGGAATTTTCATCAAGTCAAAGCTAAGCCTACCACCATTCATCTTTAGACCAAATTAAACTGAGATAAATTCTCAACATCGATTGTCATGCTTAAACAACACCATGTGATAACTTCATAGTCATTCGGCAGAAGAATATATGGTCATGGTGCGATTAAAACTTTGTTGATACACCCATAACCTCTAACTAGAGGTAGATAGGGTGTTATTGCCATCGTTGAAACCATTTGTGATGAATGAAGCATGGCCAGATGCTACTTTTGTCTGACAAAGATTCTAGTCTAAAAACAAAGAAGAATAAAAAAAGAAAAGAATTAAAACTACAAATATGCTCAAGCATCAAAGCAATGTTAAAGACCAAAGAATTATTATGGACCTTACTAGCACCTATAAACAATCAATGAAGACTACAATCGTGCAAGCAGAATAATAATAGTACTACCTCATCAAGAAAGCATTACGTGTTCATGGCAGTCAAATGATGCTAAACCTACACCAACAGTTTTAATAGACCTTTAGGTAAACCAAGTGAGACTAAAACCCCTTTATACTTGTCTTCAAAATTATGATGTCACTTCTATTCATCCGACAAATAAACTAAAGACTTGAATTTAATCTTATTAATTCCAAGTTGATCTAAAGGTCCCAGAATATCTTCTTAATGCATGCATTAAAGTACACACTTAAAAGAATGCTAATAAACAATCTTAATTAATGGGCGGTCTTGTCCATATAGCAAGGTCGTAAGACCTAATGTTGAGATAATTCCATATATAAGTCATAAGTCTCACATGTGGGCAGGCAAAAACTATAAAGCTAGCCTTCTGGACAACTCAGAAATAGAACAATAAGTTCCATATTTAAAAAAAAAGGTTTATTTAGTTTGGAGTATCAGTGGAGTAAAGCAAAAGAAAAACACGGATTTTGATTTTTTTTTAATTTGGTATTACATAAAATAATGTAAAGTATTTTTCTAGAGAAATTGTAATACTCTAAAAGGATTATTTCTTTATGAATTCCAAATCGAGCAAGTTCCAAATGCAATTGTCCCTGACACATAACATCCCTAAAAACGTCATTGTCAATGATTGTCAAATGCGATATTGTGCCCCATGCCAGAACCCAACCTCCCACCAATGACCCTTACCACAAGTCCATGCCACCATCCCATACCCCGACCTTGATCCCAACCCTACTCCACAACTCGGCACCAGGTAACTCACATCACTATCCCCATGTCATACCCTAATCCCTACATATCTGTGCCCTGGAAATAAACTATATTTTAATTTATATTAATATTGTGAAATATTAATTATAAATTTAAATTATTGATTAAAAAATTGAATTCATTTTATAAAAACCAAACATAAAAAAAATTCTTGTATTTGTTTTACAACTTACCAAACAATCTTAAATGAATCAAAAGGCAGTATTTAATTTACACTGCATTCTCAAAATGCGAGGATTCTTAATGCCAAATAAGAAAATAAAAATGACATCTACTTAGCATTCAAAAGATAGAAGTCTCGTGCCTATTAATTGAGAACAATGCAAAACAAACCAATCAATTAAATCAAAATTTCAACTACCAAATGTAAGCCTCATTTAGACCCAATTAATCAGGCTATGCACAGAATTAAAAAGCCTTTCGACCCATGATTAAGATGTAAACCATAACCCAAATTAAATTAGCATTAGCCCTCATGCTAGCAACATCACCAATCAAAATTAAATCCATTCAATAGAATTTAAAAAAAAAATCTTCTATGTTTTCGGCAACCTTCATCTAAAGAAAAGCCATACCAACACAATCAGAGGCTCGGATGCAGCAATGGCATTGCTTCCATCTGTCTCATATATATCACGGACACCACGGCTATCACAAATATAAACAATTACACCTTTTTCCAACCTGATCAACAAAAAAATTTCAATAGAAGTCAATGAGTCACATGCATAAATCACACTTTCAAAAAAGCAACACAAACACCACAATGGGTTCAACGATAAAGAACAAAATTAATACAGCAAATTAAAATGGCAGATTCAGCCCCAGAAAATGATACAAGCACAACCAAAAACTAGCGTTACATTTATAAAAGGAAGATCAGTAGCAGTCTGATAAATATCAAATCTCTGAAAAAGAAATCATGAAGGCATTGACATAACTGAATTATTTATTTGAGAAAAAACCAATTCTTATATTTATGAATCTTCAAATACTATCCAGTTATTCCAGATTTTTAAATAGAGCAGGTGCAAACTTATGCTTTTGAGTGAAGTTAGTATTCTGAGAACTCCCAGACTAGCAAGGATGGAAAGGCTAGCAAGGCAATAGGATTTAACACAATAATTTAAAAGAAGAATGTTTGAATAAGGGGTGTTTCAATCACACCAACTCGGAAAATTGAAAATGCACCATTAGCACATAAAAAATTAATCAGCAATATGCAATCCATTAGCCAATAACATGACTCCTTTGAGAAAGATGGTATTGCAAAACTGTAATCACCTAATTTATTTTATTCAGGGCCATCATAAAACATAAAAACCAAAAGCTTTAACCAATTATTAGGTCATAAATCATAGCATAATCTACTATAAATAATAAGCTTTAACCAAATATACTGACTTCCCCATTAAAATTAAATGATGCGTTCTATCCCAAATTTTTTTAGCATCCTTAAGTAAATTTTAAAATTTTGCAAAAAAAAAAAAAAAAAAAAGACAAATATCCTTTCATTCGACGAAGAAAAAGCTTCAAGCATGCATATTCTGCATGCAAAAAAAAAAAAAGTCCTATTTCATAGTATAACATTCCCTGCAAAAGCGACCTGGCATATTGTCAAAATTTCCAGAGCTAGTTAAAAGATCACCAAACTAGGGCAGCTCTCGTACTACTTTCATTATTTTAACACAGCTACTGGATCTACCTTCAAAATGCTCTAGCTATTTATTCATTGATACCTACACATTTCTTTTGTAGAGATTTGACTCAGGCATATTAATTCGCATACAAATAGAATAAACAGTAACAGATACAAAAGCAAAAAACTAAGATACGACAAACAGTAGAAAAGAAAGGAAGATTTACATACATACCACTCAATTCTTATGCATTTACATTTCTAACACCTAAACTTCAATTTGCACATACATACAAACTTACACATGGATGAGGTGTATTTCACTTTTCAAAGTTAAAATGTTGGTATTTTTTATGTGATATAAAATATTTAGGTGGCGTAAATGTAAAAATCTAAGTATAGGTTATGTAAATACAAAGGAAGTGGTTGGTATGTATGTTAATGCCGAAAAGAAAAAAATACTCACCAAATCTTAGCAGTTTCAATACTTTCAGCAAACAAGCCACCACTGCATCAACAACGGTAGACAAATCAATATGCAAGTTAAATTGGTACTGCTACATGCTACAAATCACCTGTTATCTCGAAGATCCAACACAAAGGATTTTACACCACTGCCTCTTAAAGACTCGATAGCATCCCTCACAGCCCCTGCATGAACAACAATGATAAGAGTTGAATAAAAATAAGAACTTTCCAAGCTAAACACACAAATCACAAATTCTAGATACCAGAAAAAATTATCATTCCAAAGTATTGAGTTACATCATGAACAAACTCAGTTTGAGTATTTATGGACAGTACAAAAACTTATAAAAAAAGGTGCACTGCATAGATTATTTCTCAAACAGATTTTTTTTTGGGAATTGTTTTTGGTTAAAAGTTTCTTGCATATCAATATTTAAGTTCTATTAAAAGAAAGGCGGTATTGTTCTAGGACTTCTAGAAGTTGTTTGGATTAGCAAGGAATTGATAATAGGGAAGGACGACAGTGTTTGGAAGGGTATATGAGGTGAATTTGCTGTTCGGCGCATATGGCGGCTATCAGAATTGAAAATAGTAGTAAACAATGGCACAACAAAGTACGATTGGTGAGAATGATCCACCACCTGTCCTGAGCAAGTTAAAACACACTTGTAACAAGAAGATGATACAACACTCTAATGAGCAAAAAATCAAAGAAAAAACTTAAAATTCTTTAAAAAAAAAAAAAACTGAAATCCAAACAACTACCATACAACATATATATAAATTTCTTGATAGGAAATAACCTAATTTGAAAATAGAAAAATAGAAAAAAAAAAAAACAAAAAAGGGAAAAAAGTTCTTTAAATTGAACAAGGATTGAATCTCGAGCGGGATGTCATCCTACGATCGTGGGAGATTCCGCGATCCAACAAAAAAGCGCAAGTACCTGTGAAAGTCCCACATTTGTGATAATATGAAATCCCGAACCACTCTCCACAGGTAGGAGTTTTGTCCTCTTCTCAGGAAGCTTCTGAAATCGATTTGCCATCATCAAAATAAAGTCATTAAATTGTTGTATGAGGTAACTCCACTATAAAATTTATACTCACATCCATCTTAAACAACTCTAGAATACATGTCTTTCCAAAGTATCGCTTGATAGAATAAATAACCATTCTTTTTTAGCACAACTAGAGCTGGAACTGCACATAGATGAGTATTCTCATGAATCAAGAGTCAAGTCATTAAATGTATAACTTGTTTTTCCCACTTCTCATACTCAAAAGGGAACATCCGATAAACAATTCTATCTAGTGGAACTGCCCCTAGAATGAAATCTATAGAATTTTAGACCACCTTCAGTAGTGGCAACCTTAGTGGGCAGGTAATACGCCAGACAATCCTGAAATTCACTTATATAGGATTTCCATGCGTCTAGTATCAACTCCTTGGGCTCACTATCATCTAGGATGATAAATGTTAACCTTGGTGATGCTTCTCTCACAGGCTCAGCCTGAAGAACCCGTTGAATTACTAGTATCTCTCCCTCATTAGGTGGAAGTAGATACTCCTCTTTGACATCATCATTCTCTTCTATGTCATTATCGATTTCTCCAACTGCTCCCTGCTCAATAAAATAAACCATCCCTTGTTTGGACTATCAGACCCAATGAGCCTAAAGTCATGACACTTGAAGCACTTTCTGACTAGATGAATTTGGGGTATTAGTGGGCTCCACCTTATCTACTCTATATCAGTTTCTCTTTTGATAGAATTAGCTTGGGTGCTCCACTAGGTATACTCTTACCGTCTGATTCGATGGTTAAACTCTATTTTAAAGGTGGTGGAGACTCAATATTGTTGTGTTGTCTCTCCACCTTTAGGGCTGAGATCTAAAAATCATGTAATATCCAATCATATTGTAACTATATCACATTATCAATAGGTTGTCTCAATCTTCCAAAAGAACTTGCTACGATGTGCTTATCTGGTTCCATCAATTCACATTTCAGCATGAATTGATCAAATTTAGTTTTGTACTCTTCTACAGAAGAATCTCTTTGGCATGGGTGGTGAAATTTTATGAACATAACCTGTCGATAATGCGGGACGAGGTGTTTGCACTACATCTCTCTTTTCATCTCAGAGCTAGTAATGATCTTACTCTTCCCTTCCAGCTATCGAATACGCTTCAAGTTCTCCCGCTACAAAGAAACATTCTTCTTGAGTTTAATGACTTTCAATTTAACTCAATTGCTCCGGGGAACTGTCAGGACCTGACCTGATGCTTAGAATTAACTAAAGCGGGAACAGCGGTCGAACGTTAATAACATTTAACTATCCATATTTTAAAATTTTTTACTACATATAAAAGAGCCACTAATCTACAAAGTGCAATAAAAATTAAGCATCCAGAAATAATAACTTCGAAAAATAACATCTCAAGTCAGTACTAAACAATATATCAATGTCTGAAAGAAATAGTAAAGAGAAACTATCATAACCAATATATCTAGCAGCAGTGGTCCTCCTACTGTAAACCAGGTTTCTCCTATCAGACATATCAAACTAAATTTTTTTTTCTTGAAAGAAAACATTAACTTCAACTATAAGTATAACTTAGTGAGTAATTATAATCTAATATGCATTAAATTCTTACGCTATGCTATGCATGAATGATAAAAAAAAAGATTTTATTTCATTAAAACTTTAAATTTATTCATTCTCATTTCACCTTAAGTATTTACCAATTTAACATCTTTAATAATCATTATAAGATTACCGTCATACCCGAAGGTATCCTCAAATATGTGTTTAAAGGCGCCCTAAAAAATGTGACAAAAAACACCCTCAAAATTGTATCCAAATGTACACCTTAACCAATTCCTTTAACATGCAAGACTACATTGCATCCCCTACCAGTATCATCTGGTGATTATCCTGTATAACTTGAACATTTAATTATCATTCATTTCCTTTTAAATTACCTTATTTTAAAGACATTAAACATTTATTTTCCCTTCTCCCGTACATTTCTTTTAATTCTTAACTACAACATGCATAAAATAATTGTCTAAAGCATTTTCTTTATTTAATAAACTTTAATACGTATAAGAAAATAATTATTCGTATTTGCTTCCAAGAGACCTCTAAAATATTTCTCTTTCTTTGGAGAACAACCAATATTAAAATAATGTGCCTATCATTTGATAAGAATTATATCATTAAAAGAAACACTTAATATATCAAATGACATACAATTAAAATAACACAAATAAATAATTATACCATTCATTACCTAAAAAGATTTGGTTAGCTTCCGTGCACAAGCCTCCTCATTCTTCCTTTCAATCTCAAAACTATAATCACTTCAACCTCAAGTACTTTCTGAATCAAATAAACTTTATTATAACATTATATATATATATATATATATATATATATATATATATATATATATATATATATATATATATATATATATATCAAAGCCCTGAAGTCTGATTTATTGAAATAAAGCGGTTACATGAAGATTTGAGGATAGGGCCAAAGATGAAGCGCTTACCACTACAATACAAAAACAAACAAAGATACAAAAGACATGAAGGAAGAAATGTAAATAACGATGTCTAAGAACGGTATCGCCGAGCGAGTATCTCGTTACGGTTCTTGGCGTTCCAGAAAGTAATCTCTTAAGTGCTGCTCCATTACCAGGAGTAACCGATGTATCATCAATTAAGTCTCCAAGTATACCCCAGGCTTCTTCTTCTGTCGAGAAGTGTAAACTTGTCAATTTTCTTCATTTTCTTCTTCTGGTTCTTCTTCTTCTAAGGACTGATCCTTCTGAATTGCGGAAGGAAAGATAGGTGTAGCAATGGGTATAACTTGGGGGTTTCTTCTCTTTCGACTGAAATTTTGAATATACCGGTTGGACTCCACAGTTTTAGTAGCCACAGAAACATCACGAGAAATGGGAGGAGCCTCCTTTTCCGCCTCTGAGGTTCTAGCCACAAGAGTAGTCTCAATTCGATCCACCTCTCCAGCAGGTGAAACAAAAGATTGAGGAGTAACAATAGGAACCAGTTCATTAACCTGGCTAAGACCAACTTTAGAAAAATTCTGTTCTTCGAGGGGGACAGATGGGGGGTAGAGTCAGCCAAACCTTTAGCTTTCTGACCCACAGAAGTCCCAACATTTCCTTTAGATCTCTTAGTTGAGGGATAAAGCCGATAGCACCTATCCTTGGTGTGCCCAAACATTTTGCAGTGATGACAGTAATAAGACTTTTGCTCCATAACCACCTCCTGCCAAACAACGTCCTGATCAGAACCCACCCAAACTCTGTGGACATCTGGAAAAATAATATCCCTCTCAATGAGAAGCTCTAAGAAGATCGGGTTTGGTCTCGTTATAAGTTGTAACGATCCATTTACGAGTGAGGTACCGAGGCTCGCCAATTTGAAACAAAACATTATGATTGAAATATCCGTATGGGAGGCTCGAAACTCGAACCGAATAGAACAACGAGGAGGTTCCTTGAGAGATCAAAATCCGGAGTCCACTTTACAATCTTCATTTCGATCCTCGCAATTATAATACCGTCTATGTAAACAACCTAGCATAGTCCTCCTCCACTGTGAAATGAAACAATAGATGTCTTCCATCCAACAGTCCCATCTTCCAAGCTCCAATGAAGTGGAGTGAGTCAAAGAAATTCCTCACCAACTCCATTTTAGGATGTCCCAAGGCAAACTTACCGATAAGGGTGAACTTCACCTCCTCATTCAATGCATTTAATTCAGTCTCTGAAAAAATAATGGCAGGAGAGCCATCTTTCTCCCCTAGAGGATGAATAAAAAGACAGGAACCTCTTCCCGCCGCAGCATCATGAAGAGCCTATGGAAACACTAAATATTCAGGGCCTTTGCGAGTATTCATACCTTTTCCCACCACCCCAACAAAGGTAGTAGGGCACGTCATGGAAATCAGCAGTCCGAATCAAACATGAGTCAGCAGAACGGCGCAACAACGACGCACAAGATCCAACAGTAGCAGTCAAAAGGGACAGCTACTGTAGCAAGCGGTCACAGCGACGTCCTCCCCAAAAGAACAGCAGTCGAGATTTCCCGAGTGTCACGCAGCAGACACAGCCTCTGCGACCCGGGACTAGCGAAGCTCGCGTCGTTCTGTCGGCTGAAGAAGCGACGACGAAGACGCAAGCAGAGGTCGACAGACGCAGACGCTGCTCGGGACGAGCGAGCACTGCGAAGCTCGCGTCGTTCTGTCGGCAGTGAAGAACGACGGAAGCGACGACGCCAAAGAAGACGCAAGCAGAGGTCGATGCGAAAAAATGCAGAAACGGATGCTAGGGTTCGCCATGAGGCGAAACTCTAGCAGAGCTGAGAGACGGCAAGGAAGACGCCATACATTATATATATATCATTTGAATAATTTGCTTAATATGAAGATTTACCTTATAAGTTGTTCGGCACGCTCCCCCCTAACTCTCACACACCTTCAATTTCTCCTTCAAAAATGAAATTCTTAATTGTTAGTGCTGATGCTTTTAAATAAAACTTTTCATTAATATTATTATTAATCACCCTCACAGACATATATGCACAAACAAATTTTATTTATATAATAACATATTAATTAGCTTATACAAATATTAAATATATCTTATATAACTTTCGGCCTCCCCCCAACACACGCGAACACAGCAGCATGGAGCTTTCCTTTCTTCTCCTTTAGGTAGCACAGCTTACGAAGCCGTAGCTTCCTCCTCGATCGCGGCTCGGTCCAAAGTAAGACTCGATACCACTTCTTTCTTCTTCGACATCTCCTTCTTCATCGTGTGGCTCGAAAGTCCTAACGTGCGTTAATTGTCACAAGTAGGGCATGAGCTTTGGCTCTTCGTTCGATCCCGAGCCGCTCACACCCGTCTTCTTCTTCTTCTTTCTCCTCTTCTTCCCCGCACAGAAGCTGCTCCACTTCTCTTATGGTTTCTTTTTTCTTTTGTCGCTCTCGGAAATGATGATTTCTACCCTCTCACTCGTTCTCACTGGATACGATCGAATGAGTAAAGTGGTAAGGTTGCGATCTAATCCCCGCCAAGAGGTGCCTTTCCAAATTAACGCTTATTTATTTATTTATTATTATTATTTCTGTTATTACAATCTCCCTTCTTATAAAATTTCGTCATCAAAATTTGAAAATAAACATGAAAGTGAACATACCACAATTGAACTCCCACGTAACATCCTTCTCAGACCCATGCTTACATAAAATCTTCACAAAAGGGATCTTCCTATTCCGCAGCTTCTTCATATTATAATCCAGAATCCTTTCAGGTTCTTCAACATAAGTCATATCAGGCTGAAAATTAACAGTCTGCTAGCACCCTACTAGCTTCATCTGTAATATACTTCCTTAGCATGAGCTGGTAAAATCAATCTGTAAGTCGCATCTCAATCTTCTCCACAATCTCAACTGGATCGACAAATCTAGGGCTAAACATTCATGTCTTCCCAAAACATTGCACACCGTTCAATGGACTAACCTTGATAAAAAAAAAATCTTCAACTTCAAACTCAACAAATCTGTGCTTGGCATTATAATATGTCCTGTCTCTCCTGCACTGCCCTCATTTTGTCTCTGATGAATTTAATATTCTCAGTAGCATCAATAACCAATCAATTTCAAGGCTCTTTCTTTCGCCTGTTTCAAGCCAACATAAACGTGTCACGCACTTCCTTCCATAGAAGGCTTAATATGGAGTTATCCCAATGCTAGCCTCGTAACTATTATTATAAGAAAACTCTACTAAATATATATGTGATTCCTAACCTCCATCAAAACCAATGACATATAACCTTAAAAGATTCTTCAAGGTCGGAATAATCATCTTTAATTAACCATCTATCTGAGAGTGAAATGTTGTACTGAAAGTCAGTCGAGTGCCCAAAGCTTCCCGAACTTTCTTCCATAATCTGGAAGTAAACATGTCATCTCTGTCAGAGACAAGACTTTGGTATCCCGTGCAATCTCACAATTTGATCCACAAAATTTGGTTAGCTTCTCAACTGCATCTATCTGTCTAATGGGGGAAGAAATGGGCAGACTTAATCAATCTATCGATAGTTACCTACCTATATGGCATCACGACCATAATGTGATCTTGGCAAACCAATAATAAATCCCATCACAATCTCCTCCCATTTCAACTATGGAATCCGTAAAGGCTGCAGCTAACCTCCAAGATGCCAATGTTCGACCTTCACTATCTAGCATGAAGGCACTTGGCCACAACTTCAGCCACACTACCCTTCAATCCTGGCCATCAAAATGCTTCTTTGAGATCCTGATAAATTTTATTACTCCCTGGCTGAATAGTATAGTCGGATATGTGCTTCTTTCAAAATTTTCTTTCTCAGATCATCAACATCGGGAACATAAACTCTCTCTTTATACCTTAATAAACCATCATAATCTATCACATTTCTCTCTACATTGTCCGCCTGAACCTGCTCCAGAACTTTCTGAATACTATTATCTCTGGTTAAGGAATCTTCAATTATACCCTTTAGAGCTGGTTGCACCATCAACTGAAATGGTTGAACTATGCAGTCATCATCAGAATTAACTATAGATAATTTCAACCTCTCTAGATCTTTAATTAACTGCTCCTGCAAAGTAAATAAATAGTTCAAATTACCTGAAGCTTTCATACTTGGCGCATCAACAACAACGTTCGCCTACCTCATATGATATTGAATATCTAAATCATAATCTTTAATAAATTTCAGTCATCTTCATTGCCTCAAGTTCAACTCTTTCTGTTTGAAGATATATTTTAAACTCTGGTCGTCAGTAAATACCTCACATCTAATCCCATACAAATAATGCATTAATATCTTGAGTGCAAATACAATTGCAACAAGCTCCAAGTCATGTATAGGATTGTTCCTTTCGTGATTTTTCAATTACCGTGATGCATATGCAACGATCCTACCACGCTTCATAAGCACACAAGCAAAACCCCTCAAAGTGCATCACTGAGAATCTGAAATCCATCAGAACCCGAATGAATGGCTAATACTGGGACAGGGATTAAACAAGATTTCAGCTTCTAATAAGCCTCCTCACAACGATCTGACCTATCAAACTTTACTATCTTTTGATTCAACATTGACAACTAGGGGTGAGCATTCAGTCTGTTCGGTTGGTTCGGTTTTGAAATTGTGTAAATTGATTTCAGCTGAAATCCAAAATCCAAAGTACCGAGCCAAGCAAAATTTTTATAAAACCAAACCAGTGAAACTGAAGTTTAATTCGGTTTAAACAGTTCGGTTTTACAAAAACTAAAATATATATAAGATGATAAGAGAGAAAATAAAAATTATTAAACGAGGATTATATAACATTGATCACTAGAAAATTTACTTTTGAATATTTCAAGGAATATTTACATGCATACCACCAATCCTTATGTATTTACAAGGCATAGAAAGGCATGCAAATAGCAATTTAGTTTGATTATGGCCTAGTCTAACTCCACGTAATTGGCATATATTGAATTTAATATTTGTGGACTAATTTTGTTTAGTCCCCTAAGGTACAAATAACTCTAATTTGAAGAGTTAATATTCATGTAAGAGTCAAAGAAATGGGGGCTAACATTTGCAAATTATCATTAGTCGTCATTTTACACTTGACTAAAAATCTATGCTCAATATTTTCTACCAATCATCACTTCATCTGAAATGATACTCAACATCCAAACAAGTGTAACTAGAAGTTAGGATCCGTATAACCAACAAAATTGTGGAAAACAACCTTGTAGAAGAATCAGCAGGTAACTCTTGAGTTTCGAATTTACCTTAATAAGATCATATATCTTTAATATTAAAAATAAGACTTATAAATAAATAAGAAAGCAACTATAAAATATAAACATTAGAATTGATTTTCCTGCTCGTCTCAAAAAGATAATAGGGCCTTGAATGCATCTTCTAAAGTGTAAATTGCATGAAGCATTCAAGATGCATATGAGCCAATAATAGTCACCTTCATTATACTCTACAGCACTTCTCTTAACATTTACAATATATGTGACATTGCTAAAATACGGAAACAGTTATTTATTTATTTTATTTCTGCCAAAAGAAAAAAAAAAACGTTTGGATACAAACATGATAGCCACTATGTCTTTTGTTGAACAACTATCAAGCTAAATCCCCCCAAAATATTGATAAAAATAGAAATACTAAATAGTGAAATAGATACAAGAAGTGTCGTTGCATCCTAAAATCTGAAATGCAGACTTACTATTTCTCAAGATCCTTCAGAAAGGATGTACCGTAAATATAGGTTTTTTACCTGACAAACAAACAAAGATAATTATTAGAAAAACTAACCCGAAGAATTCTGGTTGAATGATGTTAACTTAATGTAACCAATCCTGGAGCTGTTCTTCCCTTGACCAGGAACCTCACAGAGTCTTAACTTCACAGGGTTCAGAGTAATTCTTTCTCTCCTGCCAATTTTATTAGTGCATTGTATTTTTCATGCAGTGGTTAAAATCATTCAATCAAGAGCACCAACATGAATGTATCTAATCTTGCCTCAAAAGCATATGCTTGATTTCAGTACCACTGCGGACATCCAATTTAACGGTGCTTCCTACAATACCTCTGAATCACAGTTACAGAAACATTGAAGTATTAAAAGAATAGGCAAATTACTGGAAAGGAAATTAACAAATTAATTAAACAAAAATGAAAGCTAATTAGAAACAAAAAAAAAAAAAGGAATAATTCATTTAGTATAGATTATTACTCGCTTTGAGTTACAGCAAACACCATCCTCTAGCAACTAAAATGGCTTGATCGAATTATGAATTTTATCATAAAATACCTATGCTACGACATTTGAATATATCTGACAAAAGATGGATGATTTTCTGAATGACTACATGATTTTTTATAAATAATCTAATGGAAATGTAAACCATCACAAATATATATATTATACTTGAAAATAATATAATGAATCCATTATAATCCTTCATATAAATATGTTAACAATTTAAATTATCAAAATCGGCTACATATTTTCTACTAAACTTCATGTAAAATTAATATATATATCAGAAATCTTTAATTTATATTATCTTTCTTCTATAATATAACCAAAATCTATGCATTGATAATCTTAAGATGAGAGTCAAAACAAGGTCACTAAACTATGACTCCACTTGCTCTTTTTTCCTTGCCTAAAACAACAATTACAATATCTTATTACCAAAAAGCTTTGTGAGAGTAATAATTTTGATACGCAATTCAAAATGCAAAATAATAATAATAATAATATGCATAATGATCATTTGAACTAACAACAACAACCACAACAAAGCCTTAATCCCACTAAGTGGGGTCGGCCACATGAATCATTTTTCTCCATTGCATCCTATTTAGTGTTATATTTTCGTTTAATTCTAATAAATTAAGAACATTTTTTATACAATAAGCCCAAGTCTTCCTAGGTCTACCTCTGCCTTTCTTAACATAAGTTGAAGCTAAACATCTACTCTCCTAATCGAATCATCAGATAATCGACGTTTAATGTGACCAAACCATCTAAGGCGACTCTCTCTAATTTTATCCATCACTGGAGCTACACCAAACCTATCATAGATATATTCATTTCGCATTTCTCTCTAAGTGTAAAGCCACTCATCCACCTAATCATTCTCATCTCGGCAACACTTAACTTAGTATTATGCTTCTCTTTTAAAGGCCAACATTCAGCACCATAGAGCATAGTAGGTCTCACTACCATCTTATAAAATTTTCCTTTTAGTTTAAGCAGTACTTTTTTATCATACAATAGGCCCGAAGCATTCCTCCACTTCAACCAACCAATTTGAATTCTACTATTAATATATCACGATCGCTTTGAACAATAGACCCGAGATCATTTGAACTAACATGAGCATTATTAATCATAGACCTAACTAGCTTTAGTATTACAATTTTTAAATCAGGATATGCTTTAAAAATTAAATAAGTGAAGGTTATAATCATAAGAATAAGCATAATTGTTTGTAGGAAAAAAAATATATCAATGCATTATGCTAGTCAATTACAAATATAAAATTACTTACTTTACTCTCATTTTCTTCTTATTAGTATTAATCAAGTCTTAGAAGTGTCATATGATGTCTGTATAGATTTTGACACATGTAACTCATCGGCCATAATAGTAACTGATAAGATCCGGGCTTAAATAAAATAATTATCAATAGCTCCTTGTTCTAGCTTTCAAGGATGAACAATATCATACCAATATTCTAGTAAAGTGAGTTTGTAATTAATTATTAGCCCCCTATCAAAACTTGTGTTTCAACCTACGCAAGACATTATCGTTTCCCAATATATTCCACATAGCACAGCTTTTTAAAAATTGTTTATCTTTTTAATAATATTTTTATTTACATTTAAAATTTCTTAGTTTGATATGACCTGTTATCAGTTAATTTATAGCTGAGACTTCAATGTGCAATATTTAAAATAACACAGTAAAAATTTGAGTATGAATGGCATGTCATAAGAAGCACAATATGAAATAACTTATTTCTAGCAAAAAAATATAAAGTGCAATCATCAGAGTTTTTGGCAAAATAAAATATTAATGAAATTCTCAATATGAAAAAAAATTTATTCATATGCAATACAGTCTAAAGTATGGAGAAATCACAATCATTAGACCTATGAGTTATTTCTTCTTTTATTAGAGACCAAGTATCTCATCAAAAATCCTAGACTAACCTCTCGCACCGGCCACCATAGAACCTTGATATTTTGTATAGAATTGAATAAAATATCAAACTCCTTAATTAAACTTAATTTCTAACTCTCAAATTAATTATGTATTAAACATCCTCAAAATAATATTTTACCTCGAAAAAATCTCTCCATATTTCAGCCTTTTAAATCTACGACTCAAATTAAAAACTCGAGGGTTTTGATAAGGATAGAGCTTTTGAACATATCAAAATATAACTCTATTTATAATCAGATGATTAAAAAACAAATTATAATAAATTCAATTGAAAATCACATAAACATCTTAACCAACATTATAGTTTAACAGAAGACCGAGTTATATGGAGGAATAAACTAAAACCTTCTAACATAATATAAGAAATTTTTTTCTTGCATGAGCAGCGTGGAACTCCTAACTGAACCCAATTTTCACTACAAATCTTCCTTCATAAGGTAGGCTCCCTCCTTACTCCAGAAAAATAGAAGTCAACCACATTAAATCACATAAAAAACTAATAGGAAAAAGTGTAAAACATGACATGTTCAACCACATCTACGTGCATTATAGCATAATTTAAGATGCTTGAAAGGCCCCTACATGACGCCACAATTTAACGTGATAAATCCTATGATGAACAAGTGTTAACCTCACTATTTATTCCATATTTCATCTTGGTTGAATGCGACAATAACCACAACCTAATCGCATCAAAACATCTCGCCTAACTGCAAATCACTCAATCATTGTCATTTCCAAAAAGAATTAAATGTACAACATAAATGAGCTTGGAACACTAAACATACCTGACGAGAACTCCCCCTATCACTTAATTCACCAGACATGAAAACAACGAAATTCATTGAATGCACAAAGAGGGGGTAAAATTAAAAATATAACAAATACCGATAACTATAATTTTTAAATTAAACAAAAGAAAAAAATAATTGTGTTTGTGTGTGTGTGTTGTAAACTTAGGGGCACTCTTTGAATATGTAAATTAAGCTAAATTCAAGATCCCATAACAGTGTACTTGCAAGCATAAAGTCATTCCAATCCGTAGTCATTAACAAGTCCTTAAACCAGTATATTCCCTTCAAAAGCTTCAATGAGTTCCATCCATATTAATTCAGAATCAACTCAAGAGCTGAAATGTGAAATGTAAGAATAACTGAAGACAGGTACACCATATGTTAAACAGCTTGCAGCTAGCATTTATACAACGGCTGCAATCCTTCAACCCTTGTCACATGATACCAGCCTGCCTCAGTGATTTATAGTCATAGCCAAATTTTCTATCAACAATAACAGCAACTTCTATTACCTTTATGTTACAATACATCAAGATATTTTATCTGCTCGCCACGTTGATGAAAAAAACATGGCCATTTTAGAAGTACGGCCACGCTGATGAAAAAAACATGGCCATATTAGAAGTACGGCCACGCTGATGAAAAAAACATGGCCATTTTATAAGAAGTAATTCTGATACCTTGCTCAAGATCCAGTTAACTAAATATTCTATAATCAATAAGATGTTACAACAAGCTCTGAAAAGCAGAACATATTCATGTGTAGCTTGGTTGTTTCTATTCAAAATTGGGAGAAGAGCATCACCCCGTATAATTTACTTTTGTAGCACTTCACCACTCTAATCTTTAAAAATAGAAACATAAATTAAAAGCAGTTTAAGTTAAAATGTAAAAACTAATGCTCTTAACCAAATTGTTAAAAAAAATGCACTACAAATGCCCTAATTTATATAAAATAAAAAGAGATGGTTTTTTTTTTTTTTAACTCAACATGTCATAAACTCTTTAAGGCCATTTTTCATATCATTTGCATCTCCTATAATCAATTTTGAGACATTGACAAATAATAAATTTAACATTCCAAATTCATAATTCCCCTTTTTAAGAGAATAGGGTGTGTGTGTGTGTGTGTTTATTTATTTATTTATTTATTATCATTTGATAATGACAGATTTTTCATAATTAAGAAAACAAAAGAAAAAGAAATAATCTGATGAGAAGAAAAGGCAACATAAATAAGTCATCAGATAAAAACACTCACTGTAAAAGCTCAGCCGCTTCATATATATCCATGTCTTCAGTGCTTTTATCATCAATTGCCAAAATTACATCTCCAGGTTTAATACCAATCTTATATGCAGGACCACCTGGAGATGCGGAAATCACAACTACTCCTGTAGTTGGTATGTCAAGCCCCACGGGATAGCCAATCGATAAACCTATGCCTGTAAGTGCACCTTGAGTGCCAGACTGCCTTGAAAAAAAAAAAAGGATTCAAGATGGAGTAAACATGACTATAAGAAGGTCCTGAAAAAAAGCATAATTTACTAACTTGATTGATGTAGTAAACTCATCATAACATGCTAGTCAAGCAATAAAAAACGGGCATTTACATGCATACCACCCAATTCTTATGTAATTACATATCAAACACCTAAACTTTGATTTTTTACATTTATGCCATCCAATCTTTCATATCAGATCAAATGTATCACTATTCCAACTTTTAAAAAGTGAAATACACCTTTTCATGAAACAAAAGAGGGCATTTAAAAGTTTAGGTGTTAGATATGTAAATACATAAGAATTGAGTGTTTTATGTAAATCTTCCAAGAAACATAAAAAAGCCATACCCGCAGACTCTTGAATTTCTCTGGTTCTAGAAACCGAGTGAATGGGTCATCAAGTGTGGAAAGCATTTTCTTAATTGCCATGTCTGAAAAACAAGAAATAGATACCATAAAAACCAGTCAACAATAAATTTGGAGACCGAATGAAAAAGAAAAATCAATAAAAAAAGGAGGATTTTGAAGTTGGAGTACAAATGTTACAAGAGGGGAGGAAAGCTGATGAGTAACATAAAATAAAGTCCAAGCCTAGTCTAATGGGCTTCCCTTACTGAAAAGTCTATGGAGTTGATGGCATATCCTTGCCTCATAATTAAAGTTCTTTTCTCGATTCAAAGCCTGACATATTGAAGTGGCACGAAGTCAAGCCTTCTACATGAGCCACATGGGTTAATAAATTCTACAATGGTCTCGCGGCTGTCAGATGTATCCAATTTAGTTCCAAAATTTTGTAGTGCTAATTTAATCCCCAACTAATGTAAATTGATCTCAATTGATCCCTTAGGGACTGAATTGAGATCAAATTTGTATAGTCGAGGGACGAACACGAGATCACTTTTGTGTCATTATTTTTATATGAAGGACTATTTTGAATCAATGTGAGGGCCATAGCACTCGGTCGACCATCTTGGTCAACCTAGAGGGACAATTAGCCAACTTCACTTGTGTCATATCTCTTGCATGTGCTTTCACATTTCTTGCATGACACTTCGCATGTAGCACTCTACACATGTCGAATCAATCGTATGATCAGTTCAGTTTGTTTGGTCACCAAGGTCCGATCATCAAATCAATCATTTTGGTTTGATCAACCACCAAGATTTGATCACAAAACCAATCACTTTGGTTCGATTGGCCACCAAGGCCTGATCACAAAACCAAACATTTTGGTTTGATGCATTGGTTCGCTCGCCGCCAAGGACGATCACAAAACCAATCTCTTTGGTTTGATCGATCACCAAGGCTCAATGATAAAACTAGCCACTCGAGTTCAATCAGCCACCAAGGCCCGATCACAAAACCAATCACTTTCGTTCAATAGACCACCAAGGTCTGATCACAAAACCAATCACTTGGTTCGATCGACCACCGAGACCAAATCACAAAACCAACCACTTTGGTTTGATCGGCCACCAAGGCCCGATCACAAAACCAATTATTTTGGTTCAATTTTCAGCCAATGCCTAATCATAAAACCAAACACTTTGGTTCGATCAACTAACAAAGCCCAATCACAAAACCAATCACTTTGGTTTGATAGGCCACCCAGGCCCGATCACAAAAACCAATCACTTTCATTTGATCGGCCACCAAGACCCGATCAACCAATCAATTTCATGTTGCATTTCTTGCACTTGCCTTTGAATCTCTTGTATGTCATGGCAATTGCTTGAATGTGATATGTTAAATACTATTAAATGGAAGTCAAATTTTTGCCTTTGGCATTTGCTTTGATGTGGCGTCTCCTCGAGCACCAACACCTGCGGTATTACTGCACACATATGCCCCCATATGTGTGTGGCTCAATACTTGCAAATATTTGGTTAGTAGTGGCTAGCAATGCTAGCCCACCGGTCCAAAATAAAGAGCATGCCATCCCATCTTTTATGGAATCACACTTGAAAGTCTTGAGCATTTCATGTTGTACTGCAAAACTTTTGAACTAAATTGGCCACATCAGAACAGTCGAGGCACCATTTAAGGATTCATCCCCGAGCAAAATAACAACACGATTACTTTTGGAATTCCTACGTTTAGCCTAAAATCATAGAGTTCCATTTAGAGAAAATATCACATAACAGAAGTGTACAAAGGCATGCATAGCTTACATGATTCTACTTTCCATAAATTACAATTTGTGTTGTGTCCTTGCATGCGAGTAGGAATGGATGTAAGCTAGTGGAAGTTCAATATGGGGAAAATCACTAGTAGAGTTCCATAAAATAAAGTAAAAATTAGCAGAGGTTTGAGAACATAAGATCTTTTTGGGAAGCAATCATGGCACTTTGAAAATGACAATGAAATGCACAAAGGAAAAATTTGTATCACAATATCATCACACTGAGGACTTTCAAAACATGAGCAATAGGATGCACCAAGTGAATGCAGTTCCTACTAATATAGGGTTGAGGAAAAGTTCCATGTAGTTTCTTATGCTCACATATATAAAAGGCCGTACTTATCTCAAATCAGTGACTATCGTTATCATAATAAAAAGCATACAAACCATTGCTTCAAATCCATCTTGAGATTTTTTTTCTTGGATTTTTTTTTTTTCATTTGAGCATGAAAATTAAAGCATACATGTTTCTTCCCGATTATTCATTGGCTCAGTGCGCAGTGCATTTTCTCGATAGCGGAACCAACTCTGCCCATTAAAGGTTTTGTCATAATAGGCACGATCAACAATCCTCCATGCCTCCAAGAAAAGGCGATTGTTTTCAGTGAGTGCCCCTACAATGGATCATCAAAGAGTAATGTTCATATTAATGGCACTTATAAAAGTAATGAAGGTGCTTAATCAGACAACGAATAATTCAAATGGATTATTTCAGGGGGATAGTTACAAGTTGGGGCATTGCTGACTGTTACAGATGCTGATATAATGAGCATTATGCTTACAACCACATAAGAGATGATACCAATGCCTAGTATGAATTTTTCTTGCCAAAATGTCACCTTCAGAACTTTCCTTTGAAAAGATGAGATATTTAATGATAAAATTTTGTGTAATGAATCCAAAAGTGTCTGCAGTCTTGGGCACAAAGATTCCAAAACAGAGACCTTTTGAGGAGCTATAAGCAGCTTAAAATTTCTTCCTCCTCTGACGCCACATATATGGCACTGTAAATTACTCCCAAAATAAGATGCCACAGCATTCAAGGCATACTGATACTTACCCGGATCCTAAGAAGTGAACAATTTTCAATTAGTTCAGCAGATCAGTTGATGCATGAGTAACTAAATTAAATTATGTTAATTTATTATGAAAATATGCCACATGGTATACAGTGAACAGAAAAAAAATAGCAGTAAATTTCCAATCTCAATTAGAACAAGCTAAATGCCACAACCGATGGAAATAAATAAGCAAATAAACCCCAGAGGTTATCACAACAGAATGGATAATGAAGTTTGTAGTCTCAACGAGGACGTGGGAAATAAAAATACCTTTTCACATTTTTTCTCTCGATGATCACTCAAACATAGAAAAAAAGCAGCATTAAGTAACCAATCACCAAGTTTCATTATCAATTTGCTCAATCGAAACACCAACTATGATAAGCATAATTTGTTTAATTTTACATTCATGAATAGATTCCAACTCTCTTAGAAGTTTATGTTGAAATATGAACTCATACACAGCTTTATTTAAACTCAAATTCTAACACTAATTTGAATATGGATTAAGATTCATGATCATGTTCTGATTTCCAAAATAGGTGCAGATTCTGATTTAATAAGATCACATGTTGTAAATTTTGTGTCAAATGCATCATCAAAAAAATATATACAAATTATGATTTTTCCCCAATAGAATCAAATTCAATTACGCATGATTCTTGATTAGAATGGGTTTAGGATTCATGCATTAGAATGTGTTTAGGATTCATGCATTAGAATGTGCTTCATAGGATAAAGATAAAATTTGTATTTTCTTTATTTCATTCAATTGTTTTTTTTTTTTTTCATTTTCCTTGAAGATTTTTCTTTTATTATTCCAACTTGTTTTGATGGCTAGTGATACCAAAACTAAGGATAACTAGGAAATAAGGTAAGAAAATGCTACCTATTTCAAATGTATATTGTCAAGAGGATCATCAAAGCTATCAAGAGATTGAAATTCCTCTTAGTGTGCAGACGGGCTAAAATTTTTTGATGATTTTAAAAAAGTATGCACATGATATTTGAAAAGCCGTTTCACTGCATATAAATAGTGCAAGAAACATTGGACTAAATGATTGGGACCACTTATTATTTTGTTTCTCAACAAGTTGTTGGTTCTAACTTTAGTTGTGGTTGCGGACTATTTCTCTTCTTCTAATTGTGGAACTTTGAGACCAAATAACATATTTATTGTAAATTTGGATGAGGATGAGGATAGGAACTCTTAAGCAACGCCTCCTATAGCTTCTACAGAAAAAGAAAGAAAGAACATCAGAATGAAATTGTTTAGACATTACAAGATAGATTTATAAAAATATTATTCCATTCAACTTTGCAAAGAAGCCATCACCAATTAATATTCTTCACTGTCGTGGGAATTGTGATCAAGAATTAGATCTTCGAAGATAACAACAAAAGTTACTGAAGTAGTGGGAAAAAAATAGCTAATATAAGGTTAATGCATAAGATTGATCAAATATCAAAGAAAAGGGCATGGCCAATTTCTTAATTAACAATCTAATGGAACCGTGTTTCTTAAATTTGTTAATGCATCTACCTTTGTTTAAGATGTAGCTCTATTTTTTAAAGTGTATGATGAATTTGTTGATAAAGTTGGAGATGACATTAATTGTTCAAATGGATAAAAAATAAAGCAAGTGCATGTTAAGAGGAGGTATTGATTGGCAACAGAGTATGACAAATCTGTATAGGTTATATTCAACAAAATGTTTAAAGATGGACACCTTTAAGTCGTAGAAATAAAGAGATGGTGAAGATAGATTTCAGTATTAAGTGATAATTATATATTATCTAAAGATAAATGGATAGATCATAGACTTTATGAAGAACTCGAAGTTGAAGATTAAGTAATAGCCTTGGAAGATGATGATAATGAACATACCTTTGTTAAAATTCACAATGTTATTGATTTGAGTATGTCTTCAGTTTCACAATCATCCAAAAGAAAAAAAATAAAGCTGAGTTGGAGCATAAAAGACATAAGAAGTTTGCTTAATTATAGTGGAATAACTAATTGTGTCATTAATTTGTTACTTTATTTAAAATTATATTGAATATAATGTTATTTGATATAGATAATAAGATGGAAATGATAGTAGCTAAGAAAACGACCAAGTGAACGGACGCAAAGATCATGATGAAGTAGGTGGGCTTGATGCTCTTGCAATCAAAGAATGTCTCATAAAATTTTTTAAGATATTTGTCTCCAGTTACCAAAAAAATAATGCAAACTTCAATTCCAACAATCAGATGCTGAGAAACCACAATCCACAATCCACGATCTGAGTCCGTTTCCAAAAGCATATTAGCCAAGCACATGGTATCTATCAAATATTTTTCAATATACCATCTCATGCATCTCAACCATCTATCATATTGTGCACAACGTGATGATCCAAGACGGCGCTAACTCAACTATAAATAAACATATGTATATATTATATATAAGGTAGATATTATCATAACAAGTAAGCTCATACATGGCAGAAGATAGGCTGAGAACTCCAGCTCTGACCATGGCTATGACATTGCGAAGGCAGAGCATCACCATTTTGCATGTCATGAAGATGTGATTGGAAGCCAATTCATCAATGGCCTTTTATCTATCATGCTGCAAACAGGATTGATTTATATATGTTTCAAATCTTAATTTTGGATAAATGTAAATTGATTTAACTTAGATCTTGTCAAATTGCTTAGGAATCCAAGTTTAAAATATTACGAAAAATTAATTTTACAAACCTTGCCAAGGGCATTCATAAAAGAAGATAATTTTATTATGAGAACTTGGTAAGTTGAGCCTACATTTGACTTTTTTTTATTAGATAATTTATTAGATTTTATAGAAAGACTATTTGTTTTAGGCACCTACTTGTATACATGACATACCTATTGCAAATAATGATTTTTCTAAAAAAACAAAGTTAAGAAGAGAATGATGTTTGGTTCACAAACATTGCAATGTTACGTACTGTTATTTAAAAGTATTGGTTGTTTGATTTATTAGGGTCTTGAACTCACTCGTTTTCAAATAGAATTTATATACAACAACAACAACAACAACAAAGCCTTAATCCCACTAAGTGGGGTCGGCTATATGAATCCTTTTTCTCCATTGCGTCCTATTTAGTGTCAAATTTTCGTTTAATTCTAATAAATTAAGATCATTTTTTATGCAATAAGCCCAAGTTTTCCTAGGTCTTCTTCTGCCTTTCTTAACATAAGTTGTATTTAAAACATTTACTCTCCTAATCGGATCATCAGGTGGTCGACGTTTAATGTGACCAAACCATCTAAGGCGACTCTCTCTAATTTTATCCGTCACTGGTGCAACACCAACCCTATTACGGATATATTCATTTCGCATTTTGTCTCTAAGTGTAAAGCCATTCATCCATCTAATCATTCTCATCTCGGCAACACTTAACTTAACATTATGCTTCTCTTTTAAAGGCCAACATTCAGCACCATAGAGCATTGAAGGTCTCACCACCATCTTATAAAATTTTCCTTTCAGTCTAAGCGGTACTTTTCTATCACACAATAGGCCGGACGCATTTCTCCACTTCAACCAAACTACCTAAATTCTACTATTAACATCCCCATCTATATCACCATCGCTTTGAACAATGGACCCGAGATATCTAAATCGTTCACACCTTTTAATAATTTGATCACCCAAAGTTACACTTCTATCACTAGACCTACTATTACTAAAATTACATTCCATGTATTCAGTTTTAGTTTTACTCAAACAAAGACCTTTAGACTCCAATGTAGACCTCCATAATTCAAGTTTTTTTTGGACTTTTTCTCTTGTATTATCCACAAGGAGGACATCATCAGCAAAAAGCATACACCAAGGTACATCCTCTTGTAAATGCCCAGTAAGACCATCCATAAATAAAGCAAAAAGATATGGGCTTAAAGCCGATCCTTGATGTAAACCAACGGAAATAGTAAAATATTTGGTCAATCCTCCTTCAGTTCAAACACATGTAACGGCTACGGCATACATATCTTTAATGACTTGAATATAAGTCATATCAACACCTTTCTTCTCGAGGACTCTCAGAAGAACATCTCTAGGAACCTTATCGTAAGCTTTTTCTAAATCAATAAAAATCAAATGTAGATCCTCCTTATTATCTCCGTACTTCTCCATCAAACCTCTCAATAAATGTATAGCTTCCATGGTAGACTGCACCGGCATAAATCCAAATTGATTATGAGAAACCTTCGTAATGCGTCTTAACCTAGGTTCAATTACCCTCTCCCATAATTTTAAAGTATGACACATCAATTTAATTCCTCTATAATTTGCACACTCTTGCGCATCTCCTTCATTCTTAAAAATGGGGACCAAAATGCTATTTCTCCACTCCTCAGGCATCTTTTTAGTTTTAAAAATAATATTAAAAAGTTTAGTGAGCCAGCAAACTCACAAATCACCTAAACATTTCCACACTTTAATTGGGATATCATCAGGTCCTACAGATTTTCCCCCCTTAGTTTTCTTTAAAGTCTCATAAACTTCTTTTTCTTAATGCGACGGTAAAAATGAAAAGTTTTATTATTATTAACGATATTGAGATCACTTAAGGTCGATCGATCTTTCAAGATCTTGATTAAAAAGTTTATCGAAATAACTCACTTCACCTATGTTGAATATCTTTTTAAGAAAATGACTTTTTGATTTTAAATGCTTTAATACTACTTTACTTGAGTCAATCTTTCTTTTTCTCTTTCTTTATTTGGATTTATACATATATTTTTCACCGTTCTTATTATCTAACATATTATAAAGATCACTAAAAGCAAAATTTTTAGCGTCACGATTATTCTTTTAAACTCCTCTGCAGTAGTTTTATATTTTTTCAGAGTTCTACATACTTTTATATTTAAACTAATTTTTATAACATAACTTCTTATATTTTATTTTTTTTGCGCATTATTATTCTACCACCAAATATTTTTATTTATAAAAACTTTTTCTTTTGATTCTCCAAATACATCTTTAGCCACTTGTTTAATATTAGTTCATTTTTCCCACATAACATTCGCATCTTCATGGACATCCCAAATATTTAAATCTTGAATTTTACTCATAAAAATAATTTTATTTGTGTCTTTTAGGTGCCGCATCATGTTCTACGATGTTGAATCCTAATATTCTTTATTTTACAACTCTTCATCTTAAAATCTGAACTAATAATCGATGTTAGTACTTAATTCCTCACTTGGAATGACCTTACAATTCTTACAATCTCGACGATCTATTCTTCTCATAAGAAAATAATCAATTTGTGTTTTATTAGATCCATTCTTCTGAGTAATAAGATGTTCGTCTCTTTCTTGAATAAAGTATTAGTAATAATCATATTATACTGTTAAAGAAAATCTAAAATAGTTCTATCTTCTTCATTAATCGCTTCATAATCGTAATGCCTATGAATATTTCGAAATCTTCTACCACTCTACTAGACATGTACTATTTAAATCTCCTCCAATAAAATTTTTTCTTCGAGGTTATCGAGTGTATTAAGTATTCTAAATCATTCTAGAATTTATCTTTAGATCTATATTTAAACCAACTTGAGGAAGCATAAAGCACTTATAATATTAAAAATCTTATAATCAATAATAATCTTAAGTGCTATAATTCTATCTCCAACTCTATTAATTTTAACAACATTATCTTTCAAACTCTTATCTATAATTACACCTACACCAATTCTAGTACGACTCTTACCAGAATACCATAGTTTAAAACCTAAGTTATCAATCTCCTTAGCTTTTTCTCCAACGCATTTAGTTTATGGAATACATAAGATATTTATCTTTCTATGGATCATAATATCAACCAATTCCATTCATTTTCAAATAGAATTTATATCCTTAAACAAAAATATTTAGATGTCGGATGAAATTAGGCCACATGTCAAGATGTCAAAACATCTACCAAAGCCTCCTAAAATTGTGATCGTCACAACCTAAGTCATATTCTTTAGTCTCTTCAAACTTTTGCTCTTCATAGTCACTTTTTCTCTCCTTTATTCTCTTCAAACTTTCTACTACTAGACTATCAAATCCTTTGATTTGATAAAGATTCTTTATCGACATCAAAATCTCCATTAAGTAAAGCTTGTCACAGGTGCCTTCCTTTGGCTTTTTTCCTCCAAAACCAATGCTCTCCGCATCTCCTTGTTGGCCATTTCAGTCTCTATTTTGTGCTTGTGAATTTTTTTCCGTTATCCAAAACTCAGGCTATTCAAAATGATTGTTAGTGCTTTTTTGTAACTTCAATCTTATAAGATGGCTGACATCCTTAATATCATAACATAGAATCAAATGCAGAACTTAAAAATATAATACTGACATCTAAAAACAAGCAAAATTAGCCATAACATTCAATAACTAATATTAATAAGCATCTTAGTGCAAAAATTGGCAGAGAGAAGTAAGAATAAACCTCGTTAATGACAAGAACACGATCATTACTTTTTTTAACTTTCTTCGGCTTCCTTAGGAAACGCCTAATCCAAAACAGGTAAAAAGATTAAATTCAAGATGATGACAGTAATGCCAAATATTATCGATAAACAGAGACAGAACCATGCTACCAGAACTTCGAATTAACTCTAACTTCATTCGACGCCCACCTTTTTATGAGATAAATCTTTGGCTGCTCGTCGCTTAGGATCGGTAAGGCTCGACCCATCACTTGGTACTGATGAAACTGCAAAATATCACAATCCCAATAACAAAAAAAAGAAAATCAGAAGACCTTTGTACCAACTGAAAAACCCATTAAAATCCTTTGTCGTCTAAGAAACAGGTAAGCATGAGAAAACAGTGCAAGGGTATAAGGGGCTAGGCTAGAAACTGGATTCTCCTACCAGGAAGCTGCCCATTGAGACTGAGATGGTGAAGGAGATCTCGCAATCAGCGTACGTGCGCCATATAATTTGTTCCTGCTGGCTCAGTTCGATAGAATTGCATTCGCATTTTAAGGTTCTGGCGGGCGTCTATCTCTCGAGTTGCGTGGTTGGCTGCATTTGGATGGTTGGAAGGTATGCAATACGGTGGTGGATAAACAGGATTTTTTTTAAATATATAATTTTTTAAGCAACAATAAGCCAATATTTAAGCCAATATTTTAAATAAACAAATGCTCTATGAAAACTCGACTTGATTAAGGCTCGATCATATTCGTTCAAATTAGTAAATGAATAAGTTTGAACAATTTTTAAAAGCTTAAAGCTTAAATTAACTAAATATGAAGATAATTGAATTTGATTGTTTACGTTCATGAACAAACTCGAGTAACATGTTAAATACTCAATATTAAGCTCAATAATAACTCATATTACATAAATGATATATTATTTAAATAAAATTTAGTTAGTTATATTTTATATAATTATAAATTAAATAGTAAAATATTATTATATCAATAATATTTTTTTAAGTTATTAATTATATATTAATTTTTTTAATAAGTGAATGATAATATAGAATTAGATATTTACACTTAAATAGTGTGTCATAAAAGATTTTTCTTCAGAGTCTTCATAATTTTGAATATAATGATATCATTTTTTATGACCATCACGTTGAAATTACCAAAAATATTAATATGCATTGTCTTATTGTTATTATTTTCTTATTAATATCATTAAGTAAATGCTCATCCCTAACTCTAAGGGTCAATTTAGTTCTTCCTCTCACAAAATTTAAACCGAAGTGGTTCTAACAATAAGAATTATGTAGCAAACTAGTAAAGCTCGAAGATTTTTGAGTTCATAATCGATAAATCAATAGTTGTAATTAGAAATACAAATTTATTTATTAAAGTTTTATATGTAAATTTTGATTCTCGTTTAAATTTTTAACTTGTTTAAATACATGTTCACTTGTCATAAACAAATCAAGTACAAATATTAAAAATATTAATCAAATCAAGCTTAAATAATGTCTGAAAGTTCGACAAAAGCTTAAGCCAAACATGAACAACTTATATTATACCAAGCCAAGTCTAAAAAATGATATACTCGGCTCGATGACAATTATATGTTTTGGGCAGAAATAGAAAGGGCCTTTGGGCTAAATTGGGGCAGGAGGAGAAATACAGACTTGTAATTTTTATTTATTTTTATTTCACGCAACTTTATCAATATAATTGAATGATTGATTAATTATTAATTATAATATTATTAAATTAACTATAGTTAGATAAATTTAGATGTAATTATTTAATATTAATTATTGAATAAAAATATTTAAAAAAAAACTTTAAGTAACTCTTCATTAATATAATTTTTTAATAATAATTAATTTTTTCAGTTATACTAAATTATTAATTAGCATAATTATAAATAAAGTTTAAAATGAATTTTAATTAAATTTAATTTTAATTTTAATCTTAGTAATAAAATAATCAAAGTTTAATTATTTATTTATTTATTTCTAACAAACATTACAATTTACTTGATTTATTAAATCTATTACCTAATATTTTTTTGAGATTTAATTCTTTGGTGATTTACTAAATATAAATTTCCAAAATTTACTAAATTCTACTAATTTAAATCTCATTTGTTTGCATACCTCCCTTAATGATCAATCAATATACAAAGATGTACATAATAAACATTTAAATCTTTTTTTTCACTTTACCAAACAATTCGTTATATTCATTAATGAATCTTATTGAACACTTAATAGAAGACGACTACGAAGATGAAAGCTATGAGTAGATAAAGAGGTCATATGGGATTAGAAAGAAGCTGACTAAGATCAACATATAGGGTCGGAAACTTAACATAGATCACAAAGAGATGGATTGAGACGAAATTCTCATTGAATATTCGCTCAAAGAGACTTAGTTCAAAAATACTAATTAGGATTGACATCCCATTTATGAAAAGTGTTAGGGAGGTGGTATTTTATTATTTCATTTCATATTTTTAGAGTTATATATAGAAAAAAGTTTGATCTATTTCGAATATATATATATATATATATATATATATATATATATAAAAATTATAACTAAAAAAGTGAGAATCAATATATGAAGTTGTAAAGAGTTATTTGACGGAGAAAATACGAATAAAATGAACCTTTAGAAGCCGGGACTATATGCGAGGGATATAAATAATATTAATGTATTTGATGATGAAGTTTGAAGTGTGATTTTTTTCATATGTAATATTAATTAGGTAATTTTGTCATGTATTCGATATATTTTTTCTTTTTAGCAGACAATTTTCCAAATTTTACATTCATCCATTATGCGTCCAAACATGGCGATATTTTATATATTCATACCATATGTTTTTATAGGTGTTAAGTGTAAATTATGGATGGCAATAGCATTATGAAAATCATTTTTAATTCACTTCAATGCAATGTGTCTTGCCCTATATTGTAATCTAATCCTTACTTTATCAATCATATATGCACGCCAACAACAACCTCAGTCTAAGATTATTTTAAGGATAAATGGTTTCACAAGCCCCCTTATCAAATCCGTCATGTTAGATATAAATGAAAATAAATGATCTAAGATTCCAAATTAATGATTTACTAAAAAAACAATATCTTTTTAACAACTCTGTTAATGCATGAGAAATATAACTCGAGTAAAAAAAATCTATTAGCAGTCATGTTATAAATAAAATTGTAGTTGATGTGTGTTGAATTCTCGTGCAAAGCTAAGACGATAATAAATTAGTTGTTTATCTTTCACCTGAATGTGTGTTGAATTCTCGTGCAGTGCTAAGACGATAATCCATTACTCTACCACCATAAATTTTCTAGCATGCGTCAATAGTATGATATCACTTTTTTAATTTTACAATTAGATCACATACTCGATATGATCACAATAAATTTTTCATTTTTTTGAAAGCCGCCATTTACGGTGGGTGTCATTAAATTTGCCATTAACCAATTTAAAAATAATAAGAATAATAAAAGTGCTCTTTAAAATACCAAAGGGATATTTGAATTGTTATTCATGTCATCAAATTTATATAATGCTCTTTGTACATATATGTATGTTTTGACAAGTGCGTTGATGCCCATCCTTGCAAAAGTAGTCCCGCTTTATTACGATGGCATCAAGATTTTCGTCTCATTGAAGATGATTGTCTAGAACATCTTTAACTTGTTCACAAAATACATTGCCACGAGGTTCATACCTTAATTTCAAAAAGATGTTTTTTTATGAAATATAACATGCCTTTTTTGAGATTCATAATGACACTTGAGAATGTTTGTATTGACAACCTGAAGAAAAAAATTACGAAGCAACATAGTGCGCTGTCCAACGGTGTGCCCCGAAGACTGTATATCAAATTGCAGCAACAGTGAACTTGGATAAACTCAGTAACTCTTTTTCGTCTATGGGATAAGGTCTATTCGATGATATAGACGGGGATGTTATCAGTAGAATTCATATTGGTTTGTTGTGGTGGAGGAATACGTCAGGTTTATTGTGTGATAGGAAAGTATTGTTTAAATTTAAAGGAAAATTTTATAAGATGATGGCCAGATCTGTAATTCTTTGTGGCACAGAATGGTGGCTTTTAAAAGAGAATCATTAAAAACTTAAGTGTTGTTGAGATGGGAATGCTCAAGTGGATGAGTGGTTTGACACTTAAGAGACGAAATATAGAACGAATTTATCCGTGAAAGAGTTGATATAGCTCCGGATGCAGACAAGATTCGAGAGAGAAGATATAATAGATGGTTTGGTCACGTTAAAAGTCGACCATTTGCTAATCCAAATAAGAGAGTAGACATTTTATATTAAACTTATGTGACCTAAAAAGACGAGCATATTATATAAAAAATGATCCTAATTTTTTAGAATTAAATAAATTATGACACTTAATATGACGCAATGAAGAGAAATGACTCCTGTAGTGATGTAGCCAACCACACTTAGGGCCCGTTTGGGGTAGCTAATAAGCGCGGTGACGTTTTTGAAAACGCCGCCTGGCCGTTTGGTTCGCACATTTTTAAAACGGCTAACTGCTCAGTATTTTGGTTTTTTACACTAAACGCGGCCACAGGTCGAACACGAGTCACGTGTCGACCGTCGAGGCTGTGTTTAAGATAAGTTAGCTTTATCACCGAAATCGCATAGTTGTCACAAACAGACCCTTAGTTCAATAAAAACTTGTTATTGTTGTTATACACCGACACCACATGAAAAAAAAGCACCCACAAAAATTCATTCCAAGAATCTAATTCTATAAATAATTTAGACAAAACCATTAAAACAACATAATAGAAAATTAATTATTCCTGCAAGAAAAAGCCAACCAATGGCAATTGGGCAACATGCTCCTGCAAAAAAAAAAAAAAAAACCAGAATAGCTAATCTCCAAGCTCATCTTTCTTCCGGTCCGAGAATCCCATTAACGACGGACAATCCAAGAAGAACCCCAACGACTTCCACCCCTGCAACTGCTCCAGCCTGAGCCGAATCCCCAAAAGTACTAAATCCAGCCGCCGCGGCGATCCCCTCCTCCGCCGCTACCACTTCCTTCTCCGCGGCCACAATTCCTTCCTCCACCACCTTCTCCCCTTCCTTCACTACCTCCACAGCGTCCTCCTCGAGCTTCTTCAGTTTATTCCTGAGGCCGAACAGGGGAATGTCCTGCGCCCTCGCCGGAGAAGAGAGCATGAGAAAGATGGCCGGAGAAGAGAGGACCAGACGCCGAGTTGGGAGGAGTGGATGCTCCAATTGGGAGCGGCGGCGGATTGGAGGCGGATGGAGGAGGAGCGGCGTGAAATTTGAGGCCATGTGGTGAATGAAGATTCAGCTGCTGCTTCTGAGAGGAAAAATGGTGGGGTTGATGAAGATGATAAGGGTTCCCTTAGGGCATGTGGAGAGCGGAGCGCCACAGGTCCGCTGCCACTGAAAAAATGGGATTTTTCCTTTTTACTTTTTATGAAATGACGCAAATGCCCTCACTTGAGCGTGAATGTACAAGATTTGAGATTTTGTAAATTTAAGGGATAATTACATACAGGCAATCGCGCTTACTGAAATTTACAAATCAATTAATCTATTAATACCGAGGGGTGTAAACGAGCCGAATATAAGCCAGCGAGGCTCAGCTTGTGTTCAGCTCGTTTTCTTAGCGAGCCGAACACGAGCCGTTCACGAACTGAAAGTTGTTTTGATAACCTTAATCATGTACCCATAAGATGTTAAGTATTGAGTCAATATTTAAAAATTATTGTTTATATTAAAACATCATTTGAATCTCATTTAATAATTTTTATTCTATTTTCTTAGTTAATTTTTTTAATTGATTATAAATCATTGTAGCATTGCAGTTAATTAAGTTTTTTAAAAATACTACTCATCAGAATAAAGTTGATGAGTAATATTTCGAGCCAAAACGAGCCGAACACGAACGAGCAAATCTTAGTTCGTGTTCGGCTGGTTTGGCTCGTTAACTTAGTGAACGAGCCGAACATGAGCTTCTTAATCAGCCGAACACGAGCTCTTTGTGAACAACGTTCTGTTCTGACAGCCCTACTGATGAATTATGAGTTTGTTATTGCTATATGTCCAATTATGATAATCTTTTAGATTATCATGTAAATGTTACATAAAATCTCAAATCTTGTACATTTATATTGAAATACCTATAATAAGAGGTTCAAAAATTATGAAAAATACACGTCGGGTGAAAATTGTTTGTAAAATGGACGCCAAAAGGTTAAAAAAAATAATTATACGTGCATATATATATTTCTTAAGAAATTATAATTGTATCATTAATTTTTTATTTTCATATTCAGATTATCATAAAAATATATATAAAAAAAAGTCATAGCATTTAAAATTTATCATTTTCTATTCTTTGGTGAAGACGATTTATAAATCAGGTGCATAACATAGTAATAAAAATTATTCAAAGTTTATAGAACAAATATTTTTTTATATTTTTTCAATATTTATTATTATTTATTAACCAATCATTTTAAAAATTATTTAAAAGTCAAAATAACATAAAGGTGCATCTTAATGAACATATTGAAACATCATTAATAAAACATATACTCAAGTATTATGGTTGATTTTCATATATATATATATATATATATATATAATACTTGTGTATTATGAAAGCACTATAATACTTCTTGTATAATTGAATATTATTCCACAAGGCACGAGTATTTATTCAATGGAATTCAATTATACATTTCGTACACTTTGCCTCTGGTACAACTTATTCAAGTGTAAATGCTGAAAACCTAATAACTCATGTTGAATGGGAGAATACCTTTATATATGCTCAAAATTATATATTTTACTTGTGACTTAGATATATGTCACCAAGTTTAAAAAAAATGTCCAAATTTCCAATCTTAGAAGGGTGTTGCTCAAAATTCTTAGTCATATACACATCAACCTATTCAAGATTTAATTTGGGAGGATTTAAGTATGAATTTCATCCTAGGATTGGTTAAGAGTAAAGATAAGCTTATTCTAAACTGGTAGTTGTTGATAGATTTTCAAAGTACACTTTGTTAGTTGCAAGAAAACATTTGATGTTCTTCATTAAGCCCACATCTTCTTCGATGAGCTTATTCAATGGCATGAACTTACTTAGAGTCTCACTTCCTATCATGGCATTAAATTTGTGAGTTATTTCTAGAGAACTTTGGAAATGCTTGTAAAATATGCTTCATTTGAGTTCAACTTACCATCCAATAACATATGACAAACTAAAGTTACCAATCACACACTTGGAAACATTCTTCATTGCTTAGTCCAATATCACCCAGAGCGGTGGAATGAAGTTCTAAGGCTGGCTTCGTTCGTCTAAAATACAATGATCAACTACTCTAGTGACATAAATCACTTTAACATGTTCTACACTAGATTCTCAACCATACTATAAACATTGTTGTACTGCCCAGGTGCAAGAATAAGACAATATAATCTTTGACTGAGGACATTGTGATATGAACCTTATCAACAAGGCGACGAAACCCAACATCATTATTAGAATCGAACCCCGAGATCTACAAGAAAAAATTCTGTTGAGTCTTGACTCGTTACTTAATAAGATAAGAACCAATAACCACAAATAGTAAGATGTCACACCTAGAATATCAAGAAAACTTATGAATTCAAGATGTAAATTCAGTTGTTTGAATGTCATATGAATTAACTTGATAAGTTTAAAAGTTTAGAACTCCTTTAATCTAGAGAATGCACTTTTCTCAAGTGCAACGAAACCCAATCTCCTGGTTCAATCACAAATTTCTTGTGACCCTTATTGGCTTGATTTGAATATTGTCCGATCCGGTGCTCAATGTTTTTGCATTCTCATTAATCTGTCTAACAAAATCACATTCACTCATAAGTAAAGGAGTAAAATCCAAAGAGTCAATAAATTAAAATCATAAACAATATCAAATGGTGGAACTTAGTTGTAGAATGAAAACATCTATTATAAGCAAATTCAATATGAGGTAAGCAATATTCTCATGTTTTCAAGTTCTTCTGAATGAAAACACGCAACGATGTTGACAATGTTCTATTCACTTCTTCAGTTTGACCATTAGTTTGTGGATGACAAGTGGAAGAAAATAGTAACTAAGTTCCCAAATTCCCTCACAATGTCTTCCAAAAGCAACTCAAATAAAATTACATCTCTATTAGAAATAATATTTCTACGTATACCATGCAACCTAATAATCTCTTTGAGAAATAAATAAATTATATGTGATGCATCATTTGTCTTATGACATACAATGAATCATTTCATCTTAGAGAATTTATCATAAATCACAAGAACTGAGATTCTACCCTCGAGATATAGGCACTCCCAAAATAAAATACATTAAAATATTAACACATGGCTCCCTAGAATAAGTGGAGTATACAACTGATGTAATTGTAGCTTAAACTTAGCTTTTCACAATGTAATGCATCTCTCACAATCCTTCTCAACATCACACCACATATGTGGCAAAAGAAATGTCATTTAACACATCTAAAGTCTTAACTATCCTAAAGTTTTATTTACCTCAATTTTATTGAGGTCTAGTTCTTCTCATTAGGCGTCTAGGATCTAGCCATAGAACTTTCCTGTTGAATATCCTAGAGGACTAGTGATGGAACTGCTAGCATCCGGGGAGGTTCTTCACCGCCGACGCCGTTAATTCTCTCATATCGTTTGGAATGTCGGAATGTCTGTCGGTGTCATTGTTGATGAGTCGCCACTATGTTTATCTATCATATTGTCTTAATCTTTAAGTAATCTTATCCTTTTGGATCATGTAAAAGATCCTTAGATATTAAGAAACTTGAAGAAGAATGATAATGACTGATAAAATAGAAAATAACAAAACAAGGAAATGTCAAAGGTGAACCTTACAGAGAAAATTTTAAAATGCCTTATTCTGGAGATTTCCATATAAGGAGGACCACATGAAAAATCTAATAAACAAAGATTTTAGGTACGATACCTATTCTGAATTCTTAATTCTCTCTATAGGAGCAAGCTATTATAATTAATTACATCTTAGACAGTTAATATTGCCTAAGAAAACTCCTTATTAACGTTAACATTTGTTATTTGAGAAATTTTTAAGATCAAGCAAAGAAACATCAAATTTTTATCCTAAGGGTAATATGTTTCTAAGTGTCACGTACTACCCTAAAGGTTCTGGTTTTATTTTGTATTGTCATTTTTATTGTCATTTTTATTGTTATTTTGTTTTGTTTGGTTGTTATTTTGGTGTCATTTTAGTTTTGTTTTGTTGTCATTATTTTGTTTTGTTGTTGTTGTTGTTTCATTGATATCGTTATGTTTTTCTTTTGAACTTTGTTGTCCCGTCTTTAAAATGTTGTCCTGCAAAATAGAATTAGCACACCCTAATAACATGCAAAGTAAATATAAAATATAAGTTATCTTCAACATGCAAGGAAAATAGTGCCAGATTTATCAAAGAAATAATGTCGATTTTATTTCTTAACTTGTTAATTTAATTGCTTAAACTTTAATTTTTAGACAACCCGGTCAAGATGTCTATGGCTCCGTCGTCCTAAGGTCGTCCGATGCCTCGATATACTTAGTCAGAAAGGTTTTTAAACCAGAACCGTAAGATTTCTGTTAATAACCAGGATTGCATCGTCCAAGAGATCTTCATAGATTAAGAACACTGGGGTTCAAGTTGCATTTGTAGATCTTTGTTCATTAGGGTTTTATTTAAATTTTAATATATATTTTTATTTTAAGAAGTTGAAATAATTTAGGTTGTTTAAAATTTATTAACTGATTAAATCTTGTAGTTTTTATCATTTATTTTTGTTTTGTTCATGGTTTCATTATTAAGTTTGTGGTTTGATTGGTCATGAGTGACTTGGAAGATATTTTGTTAGTAATCATATATTATCTCCTTTGAAATATCTTCTCAAACCAAGTTGTATTTTTGAGTTCAAGATTACGTCTTTAATGTCTTTTAAGGTGGATTTTTTATTGTCGATTGAATTTGAATCATTATCTTAAAGAAGATTGTTTTAAGGTTTTACACCTTAAATGTCAAATTCAATATATATTGAACTTAAAGGAATATGGTTAAGTTCAATACAAATTAGACTTTGGGATTTGATTCCGTGTCATTTGATTCTAAGGATATTTGGTTTATGCCTAATATAAATTAAACTTAAAATTGGATAAAATCTAACATAAGTTAGACTTTAATATTTTAGATTTAATGTCTTTCGAATCTAAACATGTCTGAGTTAAGCATAATATAATTTAGACTTAAAATTGGGTAAAATCTAACATAAGTTAGACTTTAAGATTTTAGATTCAATGTCTTTTGAATCTAAAAATGTTTATTGTAGGTTAGACTTAGAGTTTCAGATTCAATGTCGGTTGATCTTGAGGAAGTTTTGTTAAATCCGATTTAGATTAGACTTAAGGTTTAGATCCAATATAGATTGGATATGGTTAAGTCTAATATTAGGCTTAATCAATAGGTTCATTATTGGTTGAATCTAATGATTTAGATAAGCCTAATATGAGTTAGACTTAGGAGTCAATTCAATATTATTTGAATCTAAAGGATTTTTTAGTCTAATACATATTAGACTTAAGATTAAATTTGAGTTGAGTTCAGAGTTCAAATTGTCTTAAACTTAATTTAAATTGATCCTAAAGTTTAGGTCAACTTTAAGTTTGATCTAAGATTTGATTTCTTTAGGTTCAATTCAGATTAAACTTAGTAGGTTTTGGTCAACTTAAGTTCGATTTGAGTCGAACTTAAAGTCTAAATTTGACTTAGGTTCAATTTGGATTGAATCTAAAATTTAGGATTGATTTAGGTTTGATTTGGGTTCAACTTGGGTTGAACTCAAGTTTAGGTTTGATTTGGGTTCAACGTGGGTTAAACTCAGTTTAGGTTTGATTTAGGTTCAATTTGGCTTGAACCTATAGGTTTAAGTTAACTCAGGTTCAAATTAGATTGAACTTAAGTTTAGGTTTGACTTGGGTTCAACTTGGTTTGAACCTAAGTTTAGGTTTGATTTAGGTTCAATTTGGATTGAACCTATAATTTTGAGTTAACTTGGGTTCAAGTTAGATTGAACCTAAGTTTAGGTTTGACTTGGGCAACTTGGATTGAACCTAAGTTTAAGTTTGACTAGGGTTTAACTAGGATTAAACCTAAGTTTAAGTTTGACTTGGGTTCAAATTGGGTTGAACCTAAGTTTAGTTTAATTAGAGATAGACTTAATTAAGGTTTAAAGGTAACTTAGGCCTAATTTAAGTAAGGCTTAGGGGTTAATTAGGTCTAATTATGGTTAGACTTAATTAAATTTTAGGGTTACTTAAGCCTAATGTAAGTAAAGCTTAAGGGTTAATTAAGTCTATTTAGGGTTAGACTTAATTCAGATTTAGGGTTACATAAGCCTAATATAAGTAAGACTTAAGGGTTAATTAAGTCTAATTAGGTTTAAACTTAATTAGGGTTTAATGTTACTTAAGCCTGATGAAAGTAAGGCTTAAGGGTTAATTAAGTCTAATTAGGGTTAGACTTAATTAGGGTGTAAGGTTACTTAAGTCTAATGTAAGTAAGGCTTAAGAGTTAATTAAGTTTAATTAGGGTTAGACTTAATTAAGGTTTAAGGTTATTTAAACCTTATTTAAATAAGGTTTAATTGAATTAATTAGACATAATTATGGCTAAGTCTAATTAGGGTTTAAGGTTACTTAAACCTTATTTAGGTAATGTTTAGTTGGATTAATTAGACCTAATTAGGTTAGATCTAATAAAGGGTTTAAAATTAATTAAACCTAATTTAGGTAACGTTTAATTTAGTTAATTAGACCTAATTATGGTTAGGTCTAATTAGGGTTTAAGGTTAATTAAACCTAATTTAGGTAAGGTTTAATTAGGTTAATTAGACCTAATTAGGTTGGGTCTAATTAGGGTTTAAGGTTAATTAAACCTAATTTAGGTAAGATTTAATTGGGTTAATTAGAACTAATTAGGGTTAGGTCTAATTAGGGTTTGATTTATCTTAAACCTAATGTAATTAAGGTTTAAGATGATTAATTTGGTCTAATGAGGGGTTAGACCTAATTAGGGTTTGTTTTGTCTTAAACCTAATGTAATTAAGCTTTAAGATGATTAATCAGGTCTAATGAGGGGTTAGACCTTATTAGGGTTTGTTTTGTCTTAAACCTAATGTAATTAAGGTTTAAGGTGATTAATTAGGTCTAATGAGGGGTTAGACCTAATTAAGGTTTATTTTGACTTAACCCTAATATAATTAAGATTTAAGATGATTAATCAAGTCTAATGAAGGGTTAAACATAATTAGGGTTTGTTTTATCTTAAACCTAATATAATTAAGGTTTAAGGTGATTAATGAGGTCTAATGAGGGGTTAGATCTAATTAGGGTTATTTTGACGTAAACCGAATGTTATTAAGGTTTAAGGTGATTAATTAGGTTTAATGAGGGGTTAGACCTAATTAGGGTTTATTTTAACTTAAACCTAATGTTATTAAGGTTTAAGGTTATTAATTAGGTCTAATGAGGGGTTATAACTAATTAGGGTTTATTTTGACTTAAACCTAATGTTATTAAGGTTTAGGGTAATTAATCTTAATTAGGATTTTTAAAGGTTTAAGTTATATTTAAACCTAACCTAATTAGAACTTAAGGATTTGTCTTAAGTTTAAAGTGGTTTAAACTTAGGTATTAAGACTTAATTAGTCCTAGTTATATGTTTCTATGAAAGATAGAAATTTTAGGGCTCAATTTATAATTTCTCAATCTTACAAATTTTGGCCTAAAAGCCTAAAATGTCATTTCAATTTTTCAGAAGTTAGAAAATGTCATTTTTAAGGTCAAGTTCATTACCTTAAAGTTACAAACCAATTTCAAATTTTATTTTTCAACTTACTAATTTTTGTAATTATTTTGGAAAATAATCACAAAGTAAGCTGAAAATTGGATATCTCATGTCAAAGATTTTTCCTAGACTTAGGAAAATCACAGAATGTTTCTAAGGATTAAAGAATCAATCTATGAAAATTTCAAAAGTTTTAGAGTTATAATTAATTTTTAATAATTAAATTACTATAGAGAATAATTAATTAATTAAAAATTAAATATAATTCATTAATTCCTAGTTTTGTTTTTATAATTTTCTCCTTATTCTCCTGAATCCAAGGGTATTTTTATAATATTTTTGTGATTTTTTTTATGTCAAGATATGAAATTTTAAAGGTTTTTGTCATTTTCTGAATTTAAATAAATAGAAAATCCTTAATTCCCTATTTATCTAGCGCGGAAGTTGACTGGATCCTCGGATCCATCGAACTCACACGTGGCGCCATTCGATTGGAGGGGAGATCAACACAGGCAGCCACGTGGCCCGCAGGTTCATCTATTTCATATGGATAAAACGGCGGTCTGACGAGATCAAGACCGTCCATTTTTAATACATAAAAATGACCGACATCCCGTCGTCTTCCCCGGCATGTAATAACCCGCAAATAGTTCATTTTAAAATCCTAAGATCTATGTCATTTCTTAATGGATTTTAATGAAATTTGTTTCATTAGCTTCATCTCAAGGAGTCAAACTTATCCATATGGTGATGTGGGTGTTTTGAAATAGTTCTCTTCACAAAAGACTAAACTTGAGCAGGAATTAGGTCAAAATGGCCATACCTAGTCTTAATGAAGTGAAGCTTCAATCAAGCTTGACAGACATGATTTTTAGGTCCTTGCGCAGCTTCCCCTATGCTCAATTTGAGATGAAATTGACTCGATATATATTCGAGCTGAAATGGGGTCACGGCTTGGTCTTGAAGTAGGTTTGAGCTCACGGAAAGATCCAATTTTGATTGGAAACTTCTTCGTACACCTCAGGGATGGTGTATGAGTGATCAATTTGGAGTTTTGAACAGTTTTGTGTCAACCCAAAAATATATCCTATTTTTAGGGCATAAAATTGGGAGAGCTCAGTAGATATCAGAGGTTGGGCTTATGAGGGATCAATTGCCTAGGATATAGAGAACATTTTCTATTTTGGATGTTTCAGAGTTTAGGTAGTGTATATGGATCTCTCTTCTCCTTGGGGGTTCTCGGGTTAGGCTCTATTTATAGCCATGGAGAGGCCATGGCTGAGCTTATATAAGCTTGAGATTGCTTGGGGATGAAGTTAATAGCCTCATGATGGCATGAGGATAAGTTCCCTGGTTGGAGATAACCATGGGTGAGCTCCCCAAGTGATTTAATAATGAGCCTTCATTAGGGGAAGAATTGGATTTTGGTCTTGGCTCCCCTCCATTGGATGACTTATGAGGTGGATAAGGCTCTTAAATGAGTTGGATTGACCTTCCCTTCATGAGTTTACAAGTCACTTAATAAGCTTGCGAGAGAATGATACATAAGCTTCTCCTTCCCTCACTTCCATGTTTAAATCATGATGAATTCATTTATGTTGAGGATAAGGGCTTTTCTTTCATTGGGTGGCTCATGTGGTGGATAAAAATTCCTTTGGATTGAGCCAACCAACTCCTCTCATGTAAGCAAATGAGTCATGCATTGGATTTAGAGAGGAATGACACATAATCTCCTCTTCTTTTATTTCCATGATTTGGTCATGATGAGCTCAATCAAGATATAGGGGATGACTTAAGCCATGCTTCGTCTCCATTGGGTGGGGATTGAGTTGAGTGATGATCTCACCAAATGTTCTTCCAAGGGTTCATGAAGGAATGACACGCCTTCTCTCCCCTCATGATGGCCTCATATTGACCTTGGAATTGATCAACAATGGTGGCTCATAGGTGTTTGGATGTGTCATTTATGTTATGGTGGGTGTTTAATGGGTTGTGTACGACCCATTAACAATTTTCATGAATTGAGTTTAAGGTTTTAAATTTAAAATATGGTTTTAGGGTTACCATGGATTTATCTAGCCATGAGCTTAAACCATGATTTTAAACTTAAATTCAAGACCTAATGATTTTTAATTTCACTATATTTAATTAATTAAATGGTCATTTAATTAAGAGAATAAAATAATTTGATGAAAATACCATATTTTGACTAAAAATGGTAAGTCAGACCAAGGTTGACCATGGTTGACTAGGGTTGAACCAGATGATTTACTCGACCATGTCATGGTTAGTTTAGTCATGGGGTCATTAGATTTGGTGGTATGACCTGAGTTTGACCAAGGTTGACCAGGATGGTTAAATTCACCATATGGTGATCATTTGAGTCTATTTTGACTAAATGGTCAATGTGATGACCATGAGGTTCACAATTAACCATTTTGACCAAGTTTGACCAACTTAGGTCTATGGTTGACCAGTTGGTCAATAGGGTGGTCATTGGGTTCAAAATTGATCATTTTGACCAAGTTTGACTAATTTAAGTTTATGGTTGACCAGTTGGTCAATGTGGTGGTTATTGGGTCCAAAATTGACCATTTTGACCAAGTTTGACTAATTTAGGTTTATGGTTGACCAGTTGGTCAATAGGGTGGTCATTCGGTCCAAAGTTGATTCGTTTGACCAAGTTTGACCAATTTAGGTTTATGGTTGACCAGTTGGTCAATGTGGTGGTCATTGGGTCCAAAAATTGATCATTTTGACCAAGTTTGACCAATTTAGGTCTATGGTTAACCAGTTGGTTAATGTGGTGGTCATTGGGTCCAAAATTGATCATTTTGACCAAGTTTGACCAATTTAGGTTTATTGTTGACCAGTTGGTCAATGTGGTGGTCATTGGGTCCAAAATTAACCATTTTGACCAAATTTGACTAATTTAGGTTTATGGTTGACTAGTTGGTCAATGGGGTGGTCATTGGGTCCAAAATTGATCATTTTGACCAAGTTTGACCAATTTAGGTTTATGGTTGACTATTTGCTCAATGGGGTGGTCATTTGGTCCAATATTGATCATTTTCACCGATTTCCACCAATTTAGGTCTATGGTTGACCAATTAGTCAATGTGGGGGTCATTGTGTCCAAAATTGACCATTTCGACCAAGTTTGACTAATTTAGGTTTATGGTTAACCAATTGGTCAATGGGTCCAAAATTGACCATTTTGACCAAATTTGACCAGTTTAGGTCTATGGTTGACCAAATGGTCCATGTGACCTCAAATCAGGATTTATTGTCATTTGTTCAGTTCATTTGTGATGTCTCTAGAATTTTGGCTCAAAAGGATAAAATTTAGTTTTACCTTAAATTTTAGGGTTTAGGCGATCTTGGATATGTTCAGGAAGTCAATTTTGGTAGGCTCTCTCTAAATGTAGATTATGAATGTCATTCATAATGCATCTCACAAAAGTGAGATCAACCTCCCTTAGAATCTCAAACAATTTTTTTACTCTTTTTGGAGTTTCACATGTGTGGTTGTGACCTTTAGCATTCAGAAGGTTAAAAGGAACATAAGGAAGCTCAGAGAGAGCCCCATAGGACTGTAAGGCCATACGACAACCCTGGGTAGCTCGGGATTAGTCTCACTCACATATACACCTAAACCCACCAAATGTACATGTCCCGACCCTATAGTCACACACATTTGGACCTACCTTCTAACTCTTTTGGAAACTCATGTGAGTGATCCCAAATCCTTAAATTTTAGTTAGGATGGATAGGATCAACATGTGGAGGGTCTAAAATGAGTTCTCCGATGGACCTTATGGATTTCTGGAGGCTATTCATGGCTTGAATAATCACCTTGTCCCACCAATTCCAATTACACCAAAAATATCCAACTTTGGCCTTCTACCCCCCAATTTTTTTCAAAATTACCAAAATACCCTTGAAACAAGATTACCCAAAATTCTTCAAATTCCCAAATTTTCACCAAGAATCATCCCAACCCACTTTAAATTATTCAAATTGCCTAAATTCACCCAAATTTCCTAAATTTGATCAATTTTCCAAAAAAAAATCTCAAAATGCCCATAAGGCCCAAAATACCCATTTTCATCCAAAATTATTTTCAAATTCCTCCAAATTACCGAATTGACCTGAAATACTCCACACTTCTCAAAATTAATCAAATTGACCTTAATATTAAAAAATTACCAAAGTAACCAAATTTTTACCGAAATGAACAAAATACCTCCAAATTTCCAAAAATGCCCAAAATAGCCCAAATACCCAATTCTTCACAAAACATCATTTTAAATACCCTCAAATTACTAATTGCCCCAAAATTTCCAAATTTGACAAAAATGATGAATTTTACCAAAATACCAAAAATACCCTTTTTTCATTAAAATTCACAAATCGCCCCCATTTTTTCTAAGATTTTTAAATTATTCAAACTCCTCCACCTCCACTTAAGAAATCTCCATCAACTTCAAAGAAACCTTGGTGAGTGAACTCAACACAAATCCATGCCTTGACCCAAAAATTGGTTCACCCCCATTCCACTTTGGTCCAAGCATTTACACATGACAACCCTCAATTGAATTCATCACAACCAAGCCTTGACCTCCCTGCCAGGATTGTGACCACTCCCTGGCTGGTTTGTCGCCTTGGTCGCTGGAAAACCACATGTCTGAAAGCTTCACCATGGTTGAAACCCAAAATTCAGCGCATACATTGCGGCTCATTCCAATTGAAGTATTACCTCCACATAAGCTCCATCTCACACCCAATGGCCAGCCCAATTGGCCACCCCAAGTCCTCTTTTTAACCCCCTCCCCCCTCACGGCCAAACAAAGGGACATGCACAAAACCGTGGTGAAACCCTGCCAAAATCAATGCATAACTCAATTGCAACATTGTTAAGCTCATGCTCACCGTTTTCCAGCCCTCATTCCCACTGCCCAACCTTAATTTCAGAGCTCAAATCCAGGGCATTTCACGACCACCCCACCAAACCTCACCAAACCTTAAATTGACTCACTCAAAAGCTTCACCAGCATCTACGAACATGTTCCCAATCAAAATTCACCCATCTTGAGCCCTCTAACCTTAGGTCTACACTTAACCCATTTCACCATTTCAGCAAGAGTATATCTAGGCCCAACCCAGCTCAAATCAACACTTTGAGGATGTTGGCGAGCTCAAGGCGAAGCTTCTCAAAACATCCAATTAAGGTCATACCCTCGGAACAAGATATAAACTTTAAGCTTTGATTTTTGCCTCAGTGCGCGCCTTTTTTAAACAAACGTGTATGTTATATATATTTAACCATATAAATATGTTTGACTCACTTAGATGAAGGTGTAGGAACAAACCCCATACGATTTGATTAAGTATTGAGCGAGATATTAGGTTTAGAAAATGGACTATTCTCAGGCTATGGAGATCGAGGACGATGAATGGATGTCGTCCATTTGGGCGTGTATCGATCGAACGACGGAGGAGGAGAGTGATGCAGAAAGTGCAGCCAACTAGAACGCGATTCGTAGTGCTTTGGAGATGCCGATGTTGATGTGGATGCCACATGGATAAGTAAAAAAATAAGGTTTTTTTATTTAAATTAATTCACAAACTTCAAAAATCCATACCTTGATGTAGAAAAATAAAAAAAATAAAAGAAAAATACCCTCAAGCTCACTGAATTGAGGAGAATAATGTGAACTACGAATAAAAAAATTTATCTTATATTTAATTTTAAATTAATTAAGTATATTAAAACTTATTTAAATCATAATTAATTAAATATTAATCACCATAATGTAAAATTTGGAGGCCTTAATCTTCATATGCTTTGGAGTGTTCTCTGATTTTTCTAACGTCAGAGAACACCCCAAACATTGAAAGCCCTAATTTTCAATGTTAATCACCATTACTTTAACTAAAGATATTATAAAAATCAAAGTACAAATCAGAAAAATGTAAAATGAGTTTTGGTAGGTTTATTATGGACAGAGAACCTTAGAAAAAATAAAAACTATATTTAAAAATGTAAAAAGGTAATTTTCTAATTTAAAATCAATAAAAATTATTAAAAATTAGAAAAATACAATATAATTTAATAAATAAAAAAAATGGGCTAAATTGAAGTTAATCACCTTAGGAGATCTCTGTAAAAATCTAAAAGTCTTAAAAATTATGTTTAATGCAAAAATGAATTTTCTAAGTAAATAATAATTTTGGCTTAATATAATTAGAAAAATTTTAAAAAAATAGAAATTATGAAAACTAGTTTTGAGTGTTCTTTAAGACCAGAGGCACTTAGGAAAAATAAAAATGAGGTTAAAATAAAAAAAATTATTTTGAGCTATTTTCCAATTTTAAACTAATTAAAAAGTATAAAAAATCATAAAAATATGAAAATACCCAAAATTGTCATAAATGACATCCCAATCATAAATAACCACTTAAAAGTGCTTCATTAAATTTAAAAAATCTAAAAAAATATTTTTAAGCACTCAGTTTCTTTTTTCCTTATTTTTAAAGGTTCCATTCATATTTATATCTTCATAAGGTGTTATATAATTGGTATAAAACAAAAGGATGATCACATCCTTAAAACAACCAACTTAAATCAAATCAAATCAACAGAAATATGGGTTGCCTCCCATAAAGCGCTTGGTTTAACGTCGTCAGCTCGACTTATCCATAAGTTTTACACAGACTGACTTCGTTCTATTTATTTTTTTTAGTTAGGCATATTTTCTCCAATACAAGGTTTAAATCTTTGGTCATTTAATTTAAATAAACTATTAATCATTGGATCTTTTATATCCACAGCTTCGTAAGGATATACATTTTCCACAATATAAGGCCTCGTCCATTTGGACTTTGGTTTTCTAGGACATAATTTCAATCAGGTATTATATAATAAAACTTCTTGTTCATGCTCAAAATTCCATTTTATAATCTTCTTATCATGTAAATACTTCATCTTTTCTTTGTAAATTCCAACATTCTCATAAGATTCATTTCTGATTTCATCAAGCTTATTTAATTGTTACAATCTCTTTTCTCCAGCATCCTTTAAGTTATAATTAAATTCTTTTATCGCCCAATAAGTCTTATGTTCTAATTCAACAGGTAGATGACAGGGTTTTTAAAATATGAACCTATACGGTGACATTCCTATAGGAGTTTTATAAGCATTCCTATAAGCCCATAATGCGGTATCAAGTCTGTCAACCCAATCAGTTCTTTTTGGATTTACAGTTTTCTCTAAAATTCTTTTGATTTCTTGATTTGAGACTTCTGTCATTCCACTAGTTTGAGGATGATAAGTTGTAGCAATTTTATTCTTAATTCTATATTTGTAAATAAATTTTTATTCTTAAAATTCTTAAAGTGACTTCCCAAATCGGTAATAATAATTCTTGGTATTCCAATTCTAGTAAAAATCTTTTTGATTAAAAATTTTGAAACACCTTTAGCATCACAATGAGGTGAAGCTACAGCTTCAATCCATTTAGAAGCATAATCAATAGCTAATAATATAAAATTTTCTAGAAGATGGTACAAATGGTCCCATAAAATGCAAACCCCATACATAAAAAAAATTCAACTTATAAGGTGAAATTCAGAGGCATTTCATCTCTTCTAGAAATATTGCCTACTCTCTGACATCGATCACAAGCTTTTACATATTTGTTAATATCTTTAAATAATGTAGGTCAATAGAATCCAAATTGTAAAATTTTAAATGCAGTTTTATCAACACCAAAATGTCCTCCAAACTTAGAATTATGAAATTTGTGAATGAATTCATGAGTTTCATTATTAGGTGCACATACTTGAATAACAGAATCTTTAAATTGTTTGAATAAATAGGGATCATCCCAAAGTAAAAGTTTGAATCATGTATGAATTTCTTTTTCTGATGGCTAGTTAATTCATATGGTAAAATATTACTAGCTAAACAATTAACCATATCAACAAACCATGGAACTTGCCACCCAGAAATAGCATAAAGTTGTTCGTCGGGAAAATAATCATTTATGTTTTCTTCAAAATTCTTTTTATTATCATTTTCAATTCTAAACAAATGGTCAACAATGTAATTATCAATACTCTTTCTATCCACTATTTGAAAATTGAATTCTTGTAAGAAAAGAACCCATCTAATTAACCTCAGTTTAGCATCCTTCTTTGACATTAAATACTTAATAGCAGAATGATCAGTATGGACTATACATTTTGCTCTAAGTAAATACGGTCTAAATTTATCAAAAGAATATGATGTTGTCAATAGCTCTTTTTCAGTAGTAGTTTAATTAATTTGAGCTTCATTAAGAGTTCTACTAGCATAGTATATAACTTTAAAAATCTTATCGTATTTTTGACCTAAAACTACTCTAATAGCATTATCACTAGCATCACATATCAATTCAAATTGTTTTTTCCAATTAGGTGAAACAATAACAGGTGCAGTAATTAATTTTTTTTAATGAATTAAAAGCTTTGTTCATTAAAATCAAATTTAGTGTCCTTTTCTAAAAGATGGCATAATGGTTTAGCAATTTTAGAAAAAATTTTAATATATCTATTATAAAATCCAACATGTCCGAGAAAACTTCTCACAGCTGTAACTGAAATAAAAGGTTGTAATCCAACAATAATATGAATTTTTGTTTGGTTAAATTTCATACCATTTTTAGAAATTTTATGTCCCAAAACAATTCCTTCTATTACCATAAATTGACATTTTTCCAGTTCAGAACCAAATTTATTTTTTCACAGTGTTTTAACACTTTAGCTAAATGATCAGAACAAGAGTCAAAAGAGGTTCCAAATACAGAAAAATCATCCATAAAGATTTCAATTCCTTTCTCAATTAAATCGCAGAAAATAGACATCATACACCTTTGGAAAGTTGCAGACGCATTACATAACCCAAAAGACATTCTTCTAAAAGTAAAAGTTCTATAAGGACTAGTAAATGTAGTCTTTCCTTGATCTTTTAGAGTTATCAGAATTTGGTGGTAACCAGAATATCCATCTAAAAACAAAAATATGAATGTCCACCTAATCTATCCAACATTTGATCCAAGAAAGATAAAGGAAAATGATCCTTACTAGTAGAAGCATTCAATTTTCTATAATCGATACCAATTCGACATCTAGTGACTTGTCTTATTTGAATTAATTTATTATTTTCATTAACAACAACAGTCAGTCCCCCTTCCTTCGGAATACAATGAATCAGACTAACCCAAGAACTATCAGATATAGGATAAATAATTCCAGCATCTAACTATTTTAATATTTCTTTCTTTACTATCTTTTCATTATTGGATTTAATCTTCTTTGAGGTTCAACACTTGGTATATAATCTTCTTCCATTAAAATTTGATGCATACAGATCGGATGACTTATTCCATTTATATCAGCTATTGTCCAACCAAATGCTTTTTTATAATTTTTTAAAATTTCTAATAACTTATTTTCCTGATCATTAGTTAATTCAAAAGATATTATTACAGGTAAAGTTGATGAATTTCCTAAAAAAATACTTTAAATGAGTAGGTAATACTTTTAACTCAAGTTTAGGAGCCTTTTCAATAGAAGGTATTATAAATTCATTATTTTCAGTAGTATTTAAAATTTCCCAATTTTTATGAATATAATTACTATCTTCAGAATTTATTTTAAATGATTTCTCTTCATAATCACTTTCATTTATATCATTTTTTCTTTATGATCTTTTAACTCTTCAACTTTTTCTTCAGAAATAACTTCACAATTTTCTTAATAATGCTTTAATATTATGTAATAAAAAATATCCATCGTATAACACTTTTTGTTAACATGATACCTCATGGATTTAAGAACATTAAATGTTACTTCCTGATCATTAACTCTCATGGTTAACTCCCCTTTTTACACATCAATCATAGCTCGTCCATTAGCAAGAAAATGTCTTCCTAAAATAATAGGAATATCTTTATCGTCTTCCATATCAAGCACAATAAAGTCTACAGAGAAGATAAATTTATCCACCTTTACTAATACATCTTCTATAACTCCATTAGGATAAGTAATAGATCGACCAGTCAATTGCAGGGTTACAGTAGTAGGAGAAATCTCTCCTAAATCTAACCTTGGAAGGATGGATAAAGGCATGAGATTAATACTAGCTCCTAAATCACCTAAGGTCTTACCATAAAATTTTTCTCCAATAGCACATGGTATAGTGAAACTTCCAGGATATTTCAGCTTCTGGGGAAGCTTCTTCTGAATTATTGCAATGCATTCTTCACTTAGTGCAACTTTTTCATAATCTTCAAATTTCCTTTTTTATTTAAAATATCTTTCATGAATTTAGCATAACTAGGCATTTGTTCCAACGCTTCAACAAATGGGATATTGATTGTAAGCGTTTTGAATATTTCAAAGAATCTTGAAAATTGTTGATCAAGCTTTTGTTGTCTAGGTCTTTGAGGAAAATGAGGTGTTATTCTTTCTACATCATTTCTATTGGGAGAACAATATTTTTCTTCTTTTTCAGAATCAGTTTCTTTAGGTCTCTCTATTTCTTCCAACTCTTTCTCATTTTCAACTTCATTTCGAGTTCCTTCTGTTAATTCCTTTCCACTCCTCAGTTGAACAGCTTTAATCTGTTCATACAGATTATCATTAGGATTTATTTCCACATTACTCGGGAGTGTTCCTTGAGTTCTATTACTAATTGCATTAGCAATGTGTTCCATTTGATTCTCAATATTTCTTATCGTGACATTTTGACTTTGTAACTGATTACCCATTTGTAAAATTAATTCTTTCATAGACAACTTCTTTTCCTTAAATTTCTAATTAAAACCAGGAGGATAAGGTGGTTGATAGTTTGAATTTCCTTGATTATTCTAATTTCCAGTTGGGTTTATCTGATTATTTCCCCCATTGAGGATTTCCGTTATTCCAGTTAAAATTTGGGTATTTTTCCAACCTCGATTATAGTAAGTAGAATATGGGTTATTGATTTGCTAGCTATGGCTTATAATGTTTCTAAATATTGAGAATCATTCATATTTCCTAAATTTTCATTATTCAACTGAGGTATTTGGGATAGATTCATAACATAGTTATCCAATTTCTTAGATATCGTGGCTACCTGAGAAGCTAAAATAGAAAAGACACCATTATCAGGAATATTAGCCACTCTTTTAGGATTTACTCTTTCAGAAGGCCGTTGAAAATTATTAGTTGTCATTTCTTCAACTAGAGCACAAGCTTCATCAAATGATTTTTCCATTAAAGAACATCTAACAGCAGCATCAATTACAGATCTAAGGGAACTTATTAATCCATTATAAAATGTTTGAATGAATAACCAATCTGGTAGTGCATGGTGTGGACACTTCCTAAGGAGTTCTTTAAATCATTACCAAGCTTCATAAATTGTTTCTCTCTCATTTTGAGTAAACGAAGTTATATCATTTCTAAGTTTCACAATTTTAGAAGGAGGAAAATATTTAGCCAGGAATTTTTGTGTCATTTCTCCTCATGTTTTATTAGATCCCGTGGCTAACGAATTTACCTACATCTTAGCTTTATCCCTTAAGGAAAAATAAAAAAAGTCTAAGTCTAATAGCATTATCCGATACACCATCATATTTGAAATTAGCACAAAGTTCTAAAAAAATTACAAGCTGTAAATTTGGATCCTCATTTGGTGATCCCCCAAATTGATTATTTTGCATCATTTGTATTATAGCAGGTTTAAGCTCAAATGAGTTTGCAGCTACAACAGGGATTTGCATACTAAAATGAATTTCATCTCCTGTAGGGTTAGCATATTCCCTTAAATGTTTTTATAAATTTTGATGCTCATTATCATCAATTGTATTTTCAGGATTATTTTGAGGCATGTTAGCCATTTCTTGAATATTATGAAGTTTTTTTCTTTTCTAATTTTTTTTATTGTTCGTTCTAATTCAGAATCGTAAGACACTATACTTTTAGATCCTGAACTACGCATATAAAAATAAAAAGATTTACTAAAAATAAAGTATCACACAAACTAAATATATAAATGACTATTATATAAAAAAATTTTTCTTTTAATTCTAAATTAAATTCTCAGGCAACGGCGTCAAAAACTTAACCCTACCCGCAATTACGCAGATAATTAAACTTATAAAAGATAGGTAAACTTGACCTACAAATAAGCGAGTTAGTGTGCAAGATTTAAATAATTTTTAGATAATAATAAACACACTAGGGGTACTACGCAAGTATACGTATCATTTCAAGTAATATAGAATTTTCTTTTTAAAACCCCAGATATCAATCCCACGGAGAAATAAGTGTGAATTAAAAGAAATTTTTAATTATATCGAAAATAAAACGTAAATGCTAATTTTAATTTTAAGTTTAAACTAAACAAGAGTAAAAACAAACTTACTAGATTTTCTAAATTATGCAAGAAAGTATTTAAGCAAATAAATAAAATTCTTAATTTAAAGATATTTTCTCCTTACAAATATTTAGTAATAAGTAGAGGAATTCAAATTGTTTAGAACTTAAAAATGTTGTATTGTGATAAATAGAAGCATAAATATTCTTTAGCCTTTGGTCCAGACATAAAGAACATTGGCTAGTGTAAAGGTTGGTGAAGGATGTGTTATCAGTAGTGCTGAGTTGATTCTAGGCTCTCACTTCTAGATTACCCACTGTGTCCTCTCTATAGGACCTACCAGTGAGCCTTTTTCCTCACCTTAAATCAAATTGATAGAATTTAGCATGTCACTCTACAAACATTCAATTCCACGCCCATCAAATCTTATCTCCCTATCTATTTGCCCTCCCCTTTAAATGATAACTTCTGATCTTCCAAATTAAAATGTGATATGATCACAGAAAAATATGTTAAGAAATTCATACCTATTTTTGATGAAATTGCACTTTAAAGAAAGGTATTTTCTTTATTTTATTACAGGAATGAAGATTTATTGATGATAGAAGCAAAATGCATGAAATGGAGCAAATTTGGATCAAAAAGGAAGAAATTCATGCAAATATAACTACTTCGCCGACGGAGAGATCGAGGCCGCCGACGGCGAGATCGTGAGGAGAAATTTCTGAAGGAATTATAACTACCTCGGCGACGAGCGAACGGAGCCCGCCGACGGCGAGATCGCGTGGTTTGAAGACCTTCAGAAGCCCGTGACGGCGAGGTCGTTTCCCGCCGACGGCGAGCTAGTTCAAAATGCATATACATTGAACCTGAACACTTTTTGAAGAGGTGTTTAAGCACCCCTTGGACCTTTGCTTATCTCTATAAATAGAGGCTGAATTCTAGTGTCTTTTATGTGTCTTTTGTGTGTCTTTTGAGTCTTCTGTGAGTCTATTTCTAGTGTATTAAGTGTAGTTTGAGTGAGTTTAGTGAGTTTATTAGTTTAATTGAGTACTTATTTAGTTGCTTGTACTAGAAGGAAAAGTCGAAGGAACTACGAGGAGTACGCAGGAAGGAAATTAAGATAAGTATCTTTGTTTATTGTTTTTAACTTTAAATGAAATCCATGCTTTGTTTTATTCTCATGCATTACGAGTAGTTTTCTTAGTCTTTCTCCTTGTTTATGAAAATTATGTGGTTTGATGAAATTAAATAAAGGCACTTAATATAATATAAATAAATTGTGATAATTTTTACTTTAAACTTAATTTACTTTCGATACGACGATTGAGTAGTTAAAATATGTTGAATTATCAACTATAGTAAAAATTACATCCGATATTCGGGAAGTCGAAAACCTTGGAAGGCGGGTGCGAAATAAATAGGGAAATATTAATTATCGGGCGTAGAATTGGATATTTTAGTGTGACGGACTAAAATACTCGATTCGATCCTCTTGTTTGAGAGGCTGAAGTGTAGATGTTAGCCCTCGGGTGAGGGGAACGTGGGAGCTACGAAGTGGCGGCTAGTATCCTCCCGGCTAGCCGTGATTCGATGATCAAACATAGGATTAGTCGATGTTCTTTGCACTGGACCAAAGGGTAAAGAATAGGAATGCTCCTGTTGTCACGATACGATTTAAAAATTCTAATTAAATTCATCGTTTCACTTAATTTTCTAAAAACAAGGAGAAGAATACTTTTTACGAATTAATTAAATCGACTTATTTCAAACATTAGTTTACTTTAGTTTATTATAGTTACTTAGAATTTACATTCACTTTATTAAGTAATTCCTTTAAATTTAGTTGATAACAATTACAGTTAAAAACTTCCATGTGGGATCGATAACGAGGACTCCACTAGAGCTCTGTATTACTTGATACGATACGTATACTTGCGTAGAATCCACATTATACATTAAATCATATTCCTATATTTAAAGCGGGATCGATTTTTTGGTTCAGTGGTATAAACATAAATTACATACATATAAAAAGTGGGTCGAGTTTTTGGCGCAGTTGCGTGGAAGTAAAGAAATTATTTACTAAAGTAACGGACTAAGCTAAAAATTTATTTTAAAAATTGTATGCAAAAATTTGGAAACGAAAATTTAATACCTTATGATTCATAATTAGAGCGTACAATTAAAAGAATTAGAAAACAAAAAAGAGAAATTATAAATTTAACACAAATGGCAAATATACACGAAAATCAATAACAATCGACTAAGACCATTACGAGATTATGCCGACCTTACATTAGATGAAATTCATTTAAGCTATTCAAAACACGATATAGATGCTAATTCATTCGAACTTAAACCTACAATTATCCAGATGGTGCAAAACAATCAATTTAGTGGTTCACCTACTGAAGATCCTAACTTACATCTTGCTTAGTTTTTTAAAACTATGTCTACTTTTAAATATGAAGGAGTATCTAACGATCTTTATCGGACTTAGACTTTTTCCTTTTTCTTTAAGGGATAAGGCTAAAATATGGTTAAATTCGCTATGCATTGAATCTATTAAAACTTGGGGAGAATTATCACAAAAATTTCTATCCGAATATTTTCCATCATCTAAAAGCTGCTAAGCTTAGAAATGATATAACTTCTTTTAGTCGGTTTGATGGAGAGTCGATATATGAATCTTGGGAGAGATTTAAAGAACTTCTTAGGAAATGCCCGCATCATGCGTTGCAGTTGGTTAATTATCCAAACTTTCTATAATAGATTAGTAGGATCTTTAAGATCGATCATCGATGTTCTTCTTTGGAGGATCATTAATGTCAAAACCATTTGATGAAACCTATGCACTAATCGAAGAAATGGCAACAAATAATTTTCGATAGCTTGCTGATAGAATGAATGCGAAAAAAATAGCTAGTATTCATGAAAATGATGCAATATCTATGTTAGCTTCACAAATTGCTGCTATATCTAAAAAATTAGATCATTTTGGAATGAATTACTCTCCGATTATAACGAGAAGAAAATTCATCTGGACAACTTATAGAATCTCGATCTCGATATGAATCGATTAATGCGATTAACAACGGATCCGATAATCCTTATGCAAATTATTATAATCCTGGATGGAAAAATCATCCTAATTTTAATTGGAATAATAATAATACAACTAATCGACCATGGATGAATAATATGACACAACAATTAGGAAATCCATCTAATCGAGAAATCTAATTATAAACCTAATTATCCACTTGGATTTAATAATAATAACCCTCAATTTAAAGATAAGAAATTATCTATAGAAGAGTTAATATTAAATATGGGTCAACATTTACAAAATCAAGGAAATCGATTACAAATACAAGGAAATCGATTACAAAATCGAGGAACAACTATAAAAAATATTGAAAATCAAATTGGACATATCACTACTTGCACTTAATAATAGAATACCGGAACATTTCCTAGTAATGTAGAAATAAATCTTAAGGACGAGGAAATGAACAAATTAAAGCGATAAAATTAGGAAGTGGAAAAGAATTAGAACCTCGAATTCGAAAGAACTTGAAACTCAAAAGAGGAAGTGGAAATTGAAAAGGAAAAGAATCGATAAGATCAAAACTTAGAAAATCCTTTAATACCAATGAAAATTCCTATTGAAAAACCTCACTACCATTTCCTCAACGACTAATTCAACATAAAAAGATAAACAATTTGCTAAATTCCTTGAAATTTTGAAGAAATTAACGATAAATATTCCTTTCGTAGAAGCTTTAGAACGGATGCTAAACTATGTAAAATTCATGAAAGATATTTTAAATAAAAAAAGAAAAATTTGCGATAATGAAATTGTTGCACTTAGTGAAGAGTGTGGTCTTATTATTCGAAAAAACTTCTGAAAAATTAAAAGATCCTGGTAGTTTCAACATACCTGCGCTTATTGGAGAAAAATTCTATGGAAAAGCTTTGTGTGACCTAGGAGCGAGCATCGATCTAATGCCTCTATCAAATTTTAAAAGATTAGGATTGGGAGAAATGTCACTACTACGATAACTCTTCGGTTAGTGAGCCGTTACATTACATATCCCAAGGGAGTTATTGAAGATGTATTGGTAAAAGTGGACAAATTTATCTTCCCTGTAGATTTTATTGTTCTAGATATGGAAGAAGATAAAGAAATTCCTATCATTTTAGGAAGTCCATTTTTAGCCACTAGAAAAGCTATGATTGATGTTAAGAAAGGAGAATTAACTATTAGAGTAAATGACCAAAAGTAACTTTTAATATTGCTTAAATCAATGAAATATCCTGCTAGCTAGAAAAAGATGATGAGTGTTTTCGAATGGAAGTACTTGATCATTTACAAAAAGAACATTTTAAAGAATATTATGAAGAGAAATTAGAAAAAGAAAATATTAAATTAATTGAAAATTTTGAGATAAATGAAGAATTAGATTATATTCGAAAAATTTGAATTTTTGGATAACACAGAAAACATTGAAAAGAATATAGTTCCATCAATTATTAAACCTCCTGAACTTGAATTAAAAATGTTACCTAATCATTTAAAATATGCTTAATTAGGAAATTCTTCAACTCTACCAGTTATTATTTCATACGAATTAAATGAATCTCGAGAACAAAAACTTTTAAATACGTTAAAAAAGTATAAGAAAATTTTTGGTTGGACTTTAGCAGATATTAAAGGAATTAGTCCTTCAATCTGTATGTACGGAATTATTTTAGATAATGAACATAAACCTAAAGCCGATCCATGAAAGGAGATTAAATCCGATAATGAAAGAAGTAGTCGAAAGAAATTTTAAAATGGTTAGATAATGGTATTATATATCATATTTACGACGGTGCTTGGGTAAGCCCGATTCACTGTAGTACTTAAAAAGGAGGGGTGATTGTCAAAGCTAATGAAAATAATGATCTTATACCTATAAGACAAGTTCTTGGATGGCGAATATGTATTGATTATAGAAAATTAAATTCGACCACTAGAAAAGATCACTTCCCTTTACCATTTCTAGACCGGATGTTAGATAAATTAGTCGGACATAAATATTTTTGTTTCTTAGATGGATATACTAGGTTATCATCGAATACAAATTGCTCTCGAGAATCGAGATAAAACTACATTTACTAGTCCTTATGGAACTTTCGCTTTTCGAAGAATGCCTTTTGGATTATGTAATGCACACATGACATTCAAAGATGTATGATGTCATATTTAGTAAATTAATTGATAATGGAATAGAAGTATTTATGGATGATTTTTCTGTATTTGGAACAACATTTGACACATGCCTAAATCATCTTGAAAAGGTATTTGAAGTATGTGAGAAAACTAATTTAGTTCTAAATTGGGAGAAATGTCAATTTATGGTTACGGGTGGCATTGTATTAGGGCATAAAATTTCAGAAAAAGGCATGGAAGTAGACCCTGCAAAAATCCAAGTAATAGCTAAATTACCACCTCCAACTACGGTAAAAGGGGTAAGAAGTTTTCTTGGACATGTTGGATTTTACAGGCGTTATATTAAAGATTTTTCAAAAATTACTAAACCTACATGCCAACTTCTTGAAAAGGACAGAAATTTGATTTATAATTGAATGCCTAAATGCTTTCGAATTTTTAAAAAATAAATTAATTACAGCACCTATAATAGTTTCACCTAGCTGGGAGAAACCATTTGAGCTTATGTGTGATGCTAGTGATTATGTTATAGGAGCGAGTTCTTGGGCGAAGATATGATAAGATTTTCGAAGTTATATACTACGCTAGTAAAACTCTAAATGATGCTTTGAGATAAATTATACGATTCTTGAAAGAGAATTATTAGCGATTGTATATGCTTTTAATAAATTTCGGCATTATATAATAGGAACTAAATGCATTGTGCATACTGATCATTCTGCTATAAAATATTTAATGGAAAAGAAGGATTCTAAACCAAGATTAATCAGATGGATATTATTAATGCAAGAATTTGATTTTGAGATAGTTAATAAAAATGGAACTGATAATCAAATTGCTGATCATTTATCAAGATTAGAAAATTATGAATTATCTAATGTTGATAATGAAAATTTAGATAGTTTTCTCTGATGAACAACTTTATAATATTAATGAGTTTAAAAATACCTTGGTATCTTGATATAGTAAATTATATTGTAAGTGACATTTTACCACCTATGTTAACTTCGCAACAACAGAAAAAATTCGTTCACGATACTAAATCATATTTTTTGGATGAACCATATTTATATAAGCAATGTAAGGATCTAATTATTTGAAGATGCGTGCCTTATGAAGAAATTGAACCAATTATTCAAAAATGTCACGATTCTAATTTTGGAGGACATTTTGGGACAGATAAAATTTCATATAAAATTCTACGATACGGATTTTCTTGGCTACTCTATTTAGAGATGTATATAGATATATCAAAACTTGCGATAAATACGAAAGAGTAGGAAACATTTCGAAAAAAATGAAATGCCTCGAAATTTTATATTAGAAGTTGAAATTTTTGATGTTTGGGGATTAGATTTTATGGGACCTTTTATTCAGTCATTTGGAAACTCATATATATTAGTAAGTTGTTGATTATGTTTCCAAATGGATTGAAGCACAAGCTTTATCTAGGTGTGATGCTAAAAGTGTTTGAAAATTTTAATGAAAAATATTTTTACTAGATTTGGAATGCGAGAGTGATTATCAGCGACGGAGGAACTCATTTTAGAAACAAATACATTCACGAAACTAGTGGAAAAGTATAATATTATGCATAAGATATCGGCGCTTATCATCCACAAACTAGTGGATTAGTCGAAGTCTCTAATCGAGAGATTAAACGTATATTAGAAAAGTTCGTAAATCACTAATAGATCAGGCTAGTCCATAAGACTAGACAACTGCATTATGGGCATACGGATTTGCTTATAAAACTCCGATTGGAATGACTCCTTATAGGCTTATATATGGAAAAACTTGCCACTTACCGAGTTGAATTAGAACATAAAGCATATTGGGCGATTAAAGAATTTAATTATAATATGAAAGAAGCTGGTGAGAAGAGATTGTTGCAATTAAATGAATTGGAAGAATTAAGGAATGAATCATATGATAATGATAGATTTATAAAGAAAGAATGAAATTATGGCATGATCGGAAGATTAATCAGAGAAATTTTGAACCAGGACAAGAAGTTTTGCTTTATAATACTAGATTGAAATTATTTCCTGGGAAATTGAAATCTCGATGGTTAGGACCTTTCACTGTTGTCGGCATATTTTTAGGTTGAGTGTTGTATTTTTTTTTTTTAAAGGGGTCGCCTACAGAAGTTGTCGGCGAATTTTAAATTTAATTTAAATATAGATATAATTTAGAAAGTAGTATTTGATTTTGAAAATAATTTTAAATTTGAAGATTTTAAGATATGAAATCGAAGCCAGATCTCGCATCCCGAATAGTTTATATAAACGAGCACCGCATCACAAACCGTATATCTATCCCTAAGGATAAACACCATTGCTTGATGGTGGGGCTCGGTTAAATAAACTAGAAGATTTGTGACATCCGTTTGGTCGCGAACCAATTTTATAAGCGAACAAATTCCTCGCTTAATATGAAAACATTAAACGGGGTTTATATTACTCAGGTTCTTTAAAATTCCACTATAAGGGCAAGCCCCATAGTTAATTACATCTTAAGTGACGGGAATCACCTAAGAAAACTCTCGATAATAATTAATAATTCTGCTCTCGAGAATTTGAAGTTTAAGTTTTCGAAGAATTGAATTTTTGAATCTCGATAGGGAATGGATCGAGTTTGGAACATTTTATTTTGGGAATTCGAAGGAAGAAAAGTAGGAGAAATTACGGATTCGAAGTGAACTTCGATAATCTCCGACTATCATATTGTTTGGCTTGGATTTAGGAAAGTCCTAATGTTTATTTAATGTTTTAATCTTGCTAATTTTAATTAGTTAGGACTTATATTTATATGATAGAATCATACGAAATAGCACTGGAAGATATGAGGGTTTATGTCGTATCGGACGACTACCTCGGAATCCTAAGACCGGTTAGGGCTTAATTTGCGATGCAAATGCACTAACGAAGAGTTGAGGATTTATGTTGCACTAGAGCAAACTACCTCGAAGTCCTATGGCTTTGTTGTTTAATTCTAGGAAAGTTTCTGTGAAGTAGGTTCGAGTTTTCGCGACGACGATGGTCGTCTTGCCCATCATGCTCCGAGCTCCTTGTTGTTGCGAGAGGTTTAGTTTTAGAAATCATAAATCGGGGGATGAGAAAAGTGTTTTGGTTTAGAGAAGTCTTAATTTCCAAGTGTTTTTTGTGTTTTAATTAAAACAAATCTTAAAGTTGATTATAACGACACGGTTAAGATCCCGCGGTTCCATCCTTAGGCATCATTATTTTTATCGGATTCACTTAGTCCGGATGAATTTGCTAAACTCAGTTGAATGAGTTCCACACTTTCATTTAGGCCGTGGGAAATCCCGTTAGCAACACGTAGGTTACATCATCAGAGGTATTCCAGATCATCCAACGGGACGTTTTAATTTAGTTGTAGTTGTAGTTTTGTTGTTACTGTTTGTGATTAAATTTTGAGTTGTCTTATATTTTGAAATGTTGTGGAGGTGAATTTTATCTTGTAGTGTCTTTTAATTTAGTTATGGGTTTCGAGTTTGGTTTTATCCTAAAGGTGTAGGTTTTCATGCAACTTGTTGTTTATCGTACGAGAAAAATAAGTGCGATGCGATTAAATAAATTACGTAAAGTAAATCGCAATAAAATAAAAGCGTACCTGGAGGGTCTTCCAGTCGTCCAATTGCACTTAAAACACGGTTAGAATATTTAAGCGAGTTCCTAGGTAAAGTTAAGGTAAGGGTTATGGTTTTCTACCAAATTCATAATCTTATAGTTGAGTCATTTCTATGACGTCCAGGTTCCTTGTGTTTTTGATTTGAAGACGATTTTCTTCATCGAAGAACAACTAAGTTCGATTGTTCTTATAAATATCCTATCATATTGAGGAAGTGCTTAAGAAGAATCTTAAACATCTTTTCAATATTTCTAGGATTGTTTTAAGTCCGAATGAATTTAATTATGTAAATGAATCGATCGTCAGAGGTTTTGAGTTTTGTTAACTTGCTCGGTGAACTAGGATATTTGAATGTCACTATAAGTGAAGTAACATTTCATTTAATATTCTGTTTAGGAGTTATGATAACTAAAGCTTTTGAGGGTAAATTGGTGTTGAATGGTTTGTGATTTAGCTTAATTTCGATTGAAGGGTTTAAATTTGGAATAGTGTTCAAGTTATTTTAGGCTTATTTCTTTCATGTCTTAGGTGATGTTATTTAATTCAACTTAATTCAATTTAATTTAATTTAATTTAATTTAATTTAATTCAATTTAATTCAATTTAGTTTGATTTGATGTTACATTGAATTAATTTGATTTAATTTAATTAATTTTTTTTATTTAATTTGATTTAATTTAATTTAGTTTAATTTAATTTATTTAATTTAATTTAATTCTTTAATTTAATTTAATTTAATTTAATTTAATTTTTAATTTAATTTAATTTTTAATTTAATTTAATTTTTAATTTGATTTAATTTGATTTAATTTAATTTTTAATTTAATTTAATTTTATTCATTTTAATTTTAATTAAAATTTTAAAAAGAGTTCAATAATTTAATTTTAGTTTAATGATTAAGTCTTTTAATATTTTAAATTTGAATTATCATTTTAATTAGGAATTAAACACTAATGAAATGATTAATTTAGGGATTTTTTAAATTAAAGAATAAATCTCTTTCTAATAATATCCTATTTTAATAATTCCGATTTTATTATTCTTCAAATTTAATCGATTATTTAATTAAAGTTTAATCATTTTAAATTGCTTAATGGGTTTCTACCCTTCAATTATTAAATTTCAATCATCCAAATCAGATTAGGATCAAATATTTTACTTGTTAATTTTTTATTAAACCTAAAGTTTTAATTAAGGATTAAAAAAAAAATTAATTACCACTTTACCCTTTAAGCTTAATAATTTCATAACTCACTAAATTGAACTCAAATGAACTTGAAATTTTTATGTGACTTTGCTCATATGTCAATAAAGACATGAGAGGAGAAAATGTGATTTTTCTGTATTTAATTTATTTATATAATTATTTTTGGTAGAAAATAGAGATTTCCAAGGAAAATTTAATAACATGACCAAGGGAAAGTTTCTGTCCTTAAGAAAATTAGGGGACATTTCTAATGACCAGGGGACCACTTGGACCAATTTTGGTGATTTTTTGAATTATATTATTTTTATCATAAATATTTTAAGTTCTGGAGTGTTAATTAATTTAAAAATAAAATAAATGTTGAAAAATGAATTTTATATTTTTCAAAAATCTCTCTGATATCAAGGAAATCAGAGAATCAAATTTTGAAATTTTCTGATTTTTCTATGATTTATTATAATTATTTTAGTGAAAATGCTAGAAAATACATTTTTTTAATTTTAAAATTACCCTAGAGCTTTAAAAATTAATATCTCACCAAATAGGCCTAAGAAAAATATGGGGTTTGTTCCTAAGTGATTAAAATTCAAAATGTGACATTTTGGTGAATTTTATTATTTTTGTGATTTTTATTATTTTTTAATTATTAAAAATATTAAAATAATATTAAAAATCAACTTTTTTAGAAAATTGAAATTTTAATTTTCTTAAATTTCCCTGATATCAGAGAGGTTCCAAAACCAATTTGGTGAATTTTTGAAAGATATTTTGAAAGTTATGAATTTTTAAAGTTTAAAATGACTAAATGGCTTAATCGACCCGATTAATAGGAGCTAACCAAGTCGATTGACCTCAAATTTTTATGGTGGGTTCTTCTGATCCTAAAGGTCAATGGAGAATTGATTTGAAGTCAATTTGATGTATGGTTAGCTCTAATTAATTAGAGACCTATTTTGAGTGTTTAAGCCGATTAGGGTTGTTTAAAATGAGCTAACTCGAAACCTATTTTTTCTAGGGTTCTCTAGTCGTAAGGAACATCACCAAATTTTCCTAGAATTTATTTCACAACATGCTTATTTATTGGAATTAAAATACTCAAAACGGTGACATGAATTTGAAAAATCGATAACTCTTCGTAGGGATGACCTCCGACTTTGGAAAATTCGGGGAATGTTCCCGAATTCAGAGGCTTAAAAGCCCTATGGTCTCATGCCATGGTGAATTGTATACATGCATGGAGAATTAAATGTATGCGGAGAGTAAATAAATTATAAAAAATAAAATACTTGATGAAATTAAATGATTTCTTTTCCACATTATTCTCCTACGTTCCTTTGAGCGAGAGGTATTTTTATTTTATTTTTCGATTTTCCTACACAAAGATATGTATTTTTAAAGTTACGGTATTTAAATAAATCAGAAAAATCCTATTTTTCTACTTAAGTCGACGCGGCGCCGTGTCGACCTCGGCGGCTCCGAAGGGGTACGTGTCGCGGCGTGATTGGGCGCCGCCATCGAGTCGGCCAGTCCCGGGACCCGCGGTTCGCATATCATTCCACAGTCGGCGCGATGCGAGCCGTCAGCTCGATACACGCGCGATCCAGCGGCTCTCGGTCATCGTCTACGGCCGGTGCGATCCGTGACCGTCCACACTCTAACCTAAGAACTCGCTCGATTCTCGATGGATTTTCGTGTTCTTATGCTCCATGGATTCGTCTTGAAGAGACGAACACATCCATACGGTAAACATGCATTTAGATTGACTCGAATTAAAATGAGAATCTCTGGAAGCTCGGGAAGAAGAGGGAGTTCATACCTTTGCTCGGAGAAGTGAAGCTTCGATGCGAGAGTTGTGTCGCCTTCGATTGGGTCCGAGCAAGCTCAGGATGAAGTCTCACGGTGCAGTGAATTATACTAGGTTGGACTTCGACCACGGCCGATCCACGAAGCTTGGAGGCTGGAGCAGGCGGGTGGCTCGGAGATGGGGCTTTCGGTAGGAAACTTCTTCTCTTGGTACGAGTGAAGGTGTAGGACCAATCAATTTGGGGATTGGCTCACTTGTGAAGAAGTGTCCTGGTTTTTAGGCTAAAGTTTGAGCTCGAAATTGAGCTCGATTGGAGGAATTGGAGCTGGAATTCGGTGGGGATCAAATGCTGCTATGTGTAGAGAGTGATGCGGAATGATTTTGGCGAGTTTCCTTAAGGTTTGGTTCGGCACCTCTCATGGCGAGAAGGGTGGTGTTTAAATAGGAGAGGGTGGAGGGCCTCCCGAGGAGAGTTAGGGCTTGGGATCGAGTTGCTTAGGTCGAGGCAGAACGGCCATGGTGGCCATTGGGCATGGGGCGGCTCGGCGAGGTAGAATCCCGAAGTTGGCTCACATGTGAGCTCTCGGCCATGGTGTTTTCCGGCGACACGGTGGTGGCCGGCCGGGCATTGGTCACCATCTTGTTCGGGTGGGTCGGGGTTGGGGTTTGGTGCATTCGATTGAGGTTTGACATGTGTAAAGGAGTTTGATTTAAATGGAATGGGAGAAGGCTCACTTTGGCTTGGTTTGGGTCAACCCACCATTTTGGGCTTGGTGCACCCTTCCAAGCTGCGATTTTGAGCTGAGGAATCATTTAGGTCGGCTTAGAAGGAGTGGTGAAGTCTCCATCCATGATGAGGTGGCTAAACATGGTTTAGTGTGTGACATGATTAAGGTAAAAAGGGTTAAAGGAGGTTTAAGAAAGAACCCCCTCTTCTTGCCATAAATGGATTAATGACAAGTCAAAGCCCTCATGGCTTCATGTGGCTTGAGAATGGCTTGTTCATGGCTCCATTTGGCTTGGGAAAAGGTTGACTTGTTTCATGAAAAGGGTTTTAGAAATATTTGACATTTAGGGGGTAATTTGACATGTGGCTTGATTTGGAATGGTTTAATTGATGATTTTGAAACTTAGGGGTGATTTTGATCAAATGGATGATGAGGGGAAGTGTCATGTGGGCTTTAGGATGATTTGGGCTTTTGAATTTTGAAGGAAATGGGCTTTTAGGAAGGTTTAAGGGAAGTGGGCTTTTAAGTTTAAGAATGTGTTCATAGATGAGAATTTTTTGTAAAAGTTTGGGCCAAATAATTGTTGGTTTTGGTTTAGGGATGCTTCATGAGTGGTTTGAAACAAATTTGAGGTGATTTGGGTTTGAATTGGGTTGGATATGGGCCTTTTTGGTAAAGAGGCTAAGGTGGGCCAAAATGGGCTACCATGGGCCAAAGTTGGGCTAGAGTTGAAATTGATGTAAAATTAATGTTGGGAAATGTTTATGGGAGTGTTTCAAAGAGGTTTTGGCTTTGGTTAGGTTTTGATTTTGGGATTTGGGCTCATTTGGGCTAGGTTTAGGTTTAGGTCAAAATTGGGCTTTTTGATTTTGGGTTGAATTTGAGTGGGGTTTGGGTCTAAATTTTGGGAAAATCATGTTAGTGTTTTGTTTATGGGGATGTTAAGGAAGATTTAGAAAAGATTTGGGGTTAATTGGAGTTGAATTGGGTGAGTTTGGGTTAGGTTTGGGTCATAGGTCCAAATTGGGCTTTAAGGCCAAAAGTGAAATTGGATCCCAATGCCAATCAAATTGGGCTTAGATTTGGTCTAGATTGGTGTTGGGGATGTTGAATTGAAGTTTAGAATTGAATTGGACCAGAATTTAGGTCAATTGGGTAGGTTAGGTTTGACATTGGGTTTACTTTGGGTTAAAATGGGTCAAATTGGGGATTTTGACAAAAGTGGGGTAAATTGACCAAATTGGCCCATGGTGTAGTTGAACAAAATGAAATTGGGAATATTTGGGATTTTCTGGAATTTTCTGGGAATTTTCTGAATTTTTGGATTTTTTGGCTAAGAGGGGTATTTTGGGTATTTGGAGGGTATTGGGAGGTATTTTGGAATTTTTAGTATTTTTGGTTATGGATGATCAATTTGAGTGATGTGGAAATGTTTGGGATTGGTTTTGAGGAATTTTGGGTGATTTGGAGATTTTTGGAAAATTTGGGTAATTTCAAGGGTATTTGGTAGAGCTTGGCGGGTGTAGGGTCCGGGGTCGAAATTGAAAATTTGGAAAATTGAAGATTGGGTGAATATAAGTGGAATAAAATCATTTTGGTTGAGCCATGAAGCCACATCAAGCCCATATGAGCCATGAAGGGACTCGTTTGAGGCATTCATTTATGTTGTTCCTAACCCTGCTAGCGAGGGCTTAGGGGTTAAGGACCATCCATGTGAATCACCCGCATGAGTCGGGAGGTCAAATTGGGTATGAGTGTGTTTTAGAAGGTGTATGGAAGTGTAGTGTATGAGTGTAGTGTGTGTGTAAGTCGGCCCCTTCATCGAGCCGAGGCCACCCGGGGCGATCCTAAGGCCGAAGAGTCCTATAGGAACTCATCCTTTAAACTTCCACACTTGATTTCGACCCTCTAGGTGATTAGGGGTCTACGGTCGAGTTTGTGGAGTTTGCGGGGAGTTAAGAAGTGGTTTAAAATTCTAGATGGTGGATCCCGATTCTAGTCCTCTAAGATAGTCGAAGGAAAAGCTGAAATGCTAGATCCTAAAATCTTAAAGAGAAGAAGAGAAGACCTCATCAAAAATGAGGTCAACAACTGTAACTCAAATATTTTCATATGGAACTATAGAAATTGAAGATCCAAAAATAGGACATAGATTTAAAGTAAATGGACATAGATTAAAACCATATTTCGAAAATAGACGACCAAATTTTAAAGAGGTTTTAATGCTTAGTCAACTCGAACACTAACCAGATCAGGTCGGGCGACGACGTTAAACCAAGCGCTTTATGGGAGGCAACCCATAGTAGTCTTTTATTTTTTATATATCTACATATTAGTGAATCTATATTATTAAAATAAATCTTACTACTCGAATTCTTATTTAGAATCATCACGAAAATTGAACTTATTAGATGAGATCGGAAAATATTCGGATCCGGAGCGAAAACGGGCGATTTTTACGAATCTCGCCGACAGCGAGCCCGATCCCGCTGACAGCGAGATCGTGGACCATTTACTAATTCAGTTTTATAACTAAGTCGCCGACGGCGAGGAACTTCCCGCCGACGGCGAGGCAGTTGAAAATTTTGTTTCTTAAGGATTTTTCGTGCGGTTTTAGACGGATCTAAGCCATTCCTTCGTAGGAAATTATTCCAAATCCGATTTTACACCATTTTCTTCCTTAGGAACGACTAGAGACCAATCCATTCCATCCAAAATGGCCTCAAAATTCCTAGAAACCACAAAAGCTGAAGTTTTCAACGGCGAAAATTTGTTAGTTCGGAGGCACGACGAATCTTCGACAAAGGCTTAATGAAGAAAGGACTTATCAAAGAAGAGGATTCGTCGATAGAGGAGTAGAGAATGCTACTACAAAAATCAAAGAAATGATCGCACGGCGGCATTGGGAGGTATTTTGTTATACGACTTTCACTTGTAGTTATATCGGTAGTCGAAGAGTTTTACTCACAATTTACATGCGATCAACCATGGAAATGTGTACGTCAGAGGAAGATGGGTAACATTTACTCCTGCAAGGGTAAATGAATTATTTTCTATAGAAAATACCTCTATTTGTCACTATTCCAACTTTGTGCCTTCAAGATATAATATGAACGAGATTTATAGATATCTGACTGATGAACCGGATGATTGCGAGTTACGAGAAGACGGGTATGTTAGTTTTTCTGCATCACTTCTAAACCCTGTCTTAAAGCACTGGCATTTCTTTATATCATCAAAATTATTACCTACCATGAGAGTAAATAAAGTTTCGAAAGGAATGCACTTATTTTAAACTATCGTATTCGAATTGGATTACCTATCGATGTTGGATCAATAATAGTAAAGTCCGCATTGGGATTAATCGTGCATGGGTCGATTGCATGGACTTGGACACCCATCTACTATATTTGCTTTATGCGATCGGTACCAAGTTTCTTATGAGGCTTGGGAAAAAGTACTTTTACCATGGAAACCCACGGATCCTATCGATATGCTTCCCACTTTGGATAACAATGATGAGATCACCGTTATTTCTGACAGAGCATCACAGAACAATCCTTTAGCAAGACCTATTACTGATAAGACTAATTTTATTCTAAAGAAGATTAAAGGATTGGAGAAAGAATTGCAAAATGTGATGAATTCCATTGACAATATCTCTGATATGTTTGATCATATTGATTGGAGAATGAAGGAGCACTTTGATCATACTGGACATCTGGAGGCTAGTTTTATTCATCTACTAAGACAGAAAGAATGGATTAATGAAGAATCTACTGCAGAATTCCCTTTCAGGCCTTTCTACAATTTATTTGTGCACCCGCGCCGCATTGGGAATATCAGAGAAGATATTAGTTCAGACACTGAAGAGTAGGAAGGATTTATATTGTTTATGTTATATTTGTATATGTGTGTGTTTGATTTAGGTGTTTAAGTTTTATTATGAGTCGAACTTTAGATTTGATGAGATTTTATGTAAATTGTTATGTCTCAGCGTTTAGAGTGTTGTGGTTTGGATTGCGATGCTGAGAAGTATGGATTTAAACAATTAATTTAAGTATGTGTGAAGTTAGTGTGAAATTTGTAAGTTTGATGGATTTCATTTATAAAGTTATTTTGTTTGTTTTGTGTGAATTTTTGTAAGTATAGTACCTAATCTTCTTATTAATATTCAAATTAAGTGATCGGAAGATTGATAAATGGCAATTCGAGGTTGAAAATGATTGACGAAATTCAAAAATTGAAATTTTTGGGACCTCGCCGACGGCAAGAATTATCTCGCTGACAGCGAGAAAACCCGCTGACAACGAGACCGAGCTCGCCGACGGCGGATTTTCCTGAAACTTTTGCCTTATGGAATTAATTAGCTCGCCGACGGCGAGAACGCGAAAAGACCTATATTTGACCGGTTAATCGACACTATTCATCATCCCTTTCCTCAAATTTTCGAAAAAACCGACCTAGGGCTTGAGAGATCTTTGATTTGAAGCGATTTCAACACTTTTTGACACTGGATTTCATCTTCCCTTGGTAAGAGCTTCACTCCTATGCAAAACATTTTTGATTTTCACCATTGATTTCTTCTACATTGGGATATTTTGAAAAATTTTGAAATGTGAAGAAAATACTTGGAAGAATTTGATAGAAATCGATTTAAATGGATTCTAGTTGTTGTGGGAAGCCTTTTTAGTAATATTTTGGAGTTTAGTTAAAAATTTTGTAAATTTCACAGATCGAGAAATGGCTCCACGACAAAAGCGACGATTAGATTTTGACGAAACTCGATTCATTAATGCGAGAGCACAAACACGATATTTTCAAAATATTCGAAGCAGAAAGTGCATACAAGATCGAGTTTTCAAGAATCCGGGAGGAGAAGTAGAGCGAGTTATAAAGGAGCGAGGATGGGAAAACTACGTTTCGTTACCAACGGAGCGATTGTAGAAGTTGTGAAGGAATTTTATACAAACTTAACACGGGCGAGAAGATGCACGGGTTAGAGTTAGAGGATTTTTCGTAGATTTCGTATTTCTTAGAATAAACACATATTATGAAGTTCAAGACACATGGAGCGAATATGAAACTTTTGGAACTATGGAAGAACCATTAGAAGAGGTGATTGACTTTCTCATCGATGGGAAAGGAGTACGGAAGATAAACGGCGAGAACGGGTAAACTTCCCTCTTCTATGCTAAATGCAACATCAAAAGCTCGGCATTATTTTATTTGCTCTACTTTGTTACCTACCTACCACCATAGTGAGGTAACAAGAGATAGAAGCGGTTCCGAATTTCGTATTCGGAACCGGAAGAGTATTAATGTGGGAAATGTTATATATAAAAACATATTAGCCAGCTGTTAGAAATGAAAGTGGAGGAGGACTAGGACATCACTGGTCTTATCCATGCACTTTGCCAATTATCCGGGGTAGAGGCAAGAGATGATGAGGAATGGATAGAGCCTATGAAACCCCTAACTCGAGGCTAATATAAAGAAATATGAATCCCATGAAGGATGGAGATGCGGGACGAGGGATTATGTACCTTCTTCAAGTAGAGATATACCCTCTACTAGTTATGAACCACCCCTCGATACACTACTCCTACCCTTCGAGATCTGATGAATGAATTAACCACGAGTAGAAAGAGTTTTGAGTTATTTGGAGAAAATATGGAAAGAAGATTTGAGCATATAGATCGAAAGAATTGGAGGCTTAGAGAGAAGACACGATTATGATAGCGAATATCTCCGGCGACATTCGGAATACGAGATTGCATACTATGAAGCTGAGCGTCGTTATAGGAGTGGTGATTTAGATGTTGTCTTTCCTGAGTGCCCCCGATATACACAGTACCAGTATGCTCAGTCTTCTCAGCCTGGAGATCAGGGAGACGACATAGCTTGGGATTTTAATGCCGAAGATTAGAGTCTTTGTTTAGTTTTTTTGGTTTGTTTAGATGTGTTGTTTTGCAAACTTTATTATTTCTGTGTGTAATATTAGTACTTTCTGTGGACTTTGGATTTGATATGTTTCTTTGTTTGCTTGAGTAGTGATGTTAAATTTCTTATGTGTGTTAAATTAGTTGCAAATTTTTATATATATAGGATGTTAGTTTTTCTTTAATGTATTATTGTAAATGTATGTGTAGTAACAAATTAAGTTTTCTATGTTATGTTTGATACTTATTTTAAAAATTTCCATCCCTGCACTTTCTTTTTAAATATTATATATGGAAGAATACTAACGATACGGAGTTACGTAAGTAATGAAAAAGCTGCAAAAATTTCAAAGAAAAGAAATACCTAAAGCTCGAAAGGTATGATGAATTTTATTTATATACTTTCCCTTTTTCACTATATAGTATAGATAAAAAAATTTAAGTTTGGGGGAAGGTAAAAATACAAATTTAATTATTAAATTATTCTCAAATTCTATTTTCAAAAATTATTAAATGATTTTCTATAGTAATTTTCAATTCAATAAATATGAGTTGCTTTAATTAATTATTATATAAAGTTAAAGAAAATACTTCTAGTAATTCAATTAAATTAATAGAAGAAGATATTTGGTTAAAAGGAATAAGAATATAGTAGACTATTTAAAATAAGGGAAACTATATTCTAAAAATTGAAATTCTTAAGTATATAGATGAAAAAGAAAGGATAGAAACTTAATGAAGTAAAAATTATGAAATATATATAAGCGAAGAAGTATTTTAAGTTTCAAATTTAGGAAGAGAAATTGAAGTTCAAAATTATTAACGAGTCTTTCCAGGATACGATAATCCTCACTTGAAAAAAGAAAAGAAAAAAAGAAAAAAAAAGAAAAGAAAAGAAAAATATAAGTGAGGAGAAGCTTGAGGAGATGCCTTATCAAAATTGGCTTAATGGATTCAACCTAAAGGGTAAAACTTAACTATATTTCTAAACTTATATTTATGGATTGGTATTTTACTAAATAGAGTTTTCTTGAATTTCCTATCATCTAAATATCTTAAGTAATTTATTAATTTTTAATATAGTCTTTCCTGAAATAAATAGAAAGTTTAGAAATCTTAGCTCTAATAACTAAATAATCTTATCTCTATAAAATTAATTGAAATTACTTAGAAATATTTCTATTTAACTTTATTATAATGTTATTTAAATTTAATTCATATATTATTTGAGTTGAAAAATTCTATTATAGAAATCATTATTTTTACTTAGTATTAAAATTACTTGAGGACAAGTAATAATTAAGTTTGGGGGATTTTGATCATAGAAAAATATTTTAAGAAATTCATACCTATTTTTGATGAAATTGCACTTTAAAGAAAGGTATTTTCTTTATTTTATTGCAGGAATGAAGATTTATTGATGATAGAAGCAAAATGAATGAAATGGAGCAAATTTGGATCAAAAAGGAAGAAATTCATGCAAATATAACTACTTCGCCGACGGCGAGATCGAGGCCGCCGACGGCGAGATCGTAAGGAGAAATTTTTGAAGGAATTATAACTACCTCGTCGACAATGAGCCCGAATCCGCCGACAATGAGATCGCGCGGTTTGAAGACCTTCTGAAGCCCCGCTGACGGCGAGGTCGTTTCCAGCCGACGGCGAGCTAGTTCAAAATGCATATACATTGAACCTGGACACTTTTTGAAGATGTGTTTAAGCACCCCTTGGACCTTTGCTTACCTCTATAAACAGAGGCCGAATTCTAGTGTCTTTTGTGTGTCTTTTGAGTCTTCTATGAGTCTATTTCTAGTGTATTAAGTGTAGTTTGAGTGAGTTTAGTGAGTTTATTAGTTTAATTGAGTACTATTTAGTTGTTGTACTAGAAGGAAAAGTCAAAGGAACTTCAAGGAGTCTACTTGGGAAGGAAATTAGGATAAGTATCTTTGTTTATTGTTTTTAACTTTAAATGAAATCCATGCTTTATTTTATTCTCATGCATTCTGAGTAGCTTTCTTAGTCTTTCTCCTTGTTTATGAAAATTATGTGGTTTGATGAAATTAAATAAAGGCACTTAATATAATATAAATAAATTGTGATAATTTTTACTTTAAACTTAATTTACTTTCAATCTGGCCAATTGAGTAGTTAAAATATGTTGAATTATCAACTATAATAAAAATTACATCCAATATTCAGGGAAGTCAAAAACCTTGGAAGGCGGGTGCAAATATATAGGAAAATATTAATTATCGGGCGTAGAATTGGATATTTTAGTGTGACAGACTAAAATACTCAATTCGATCCTACTGTTTGAGAGCTGAAGTGTAGATGTTAGCCCTCAGATGAGGGGAACGTGGGAGCTGCGAAGTGGCGGCCGGTATCCTCCCGGCACTAGCACGCGGATTCGGTAATTAAACATAGGATTAGTCGATGTTCTTGCACTCTGGACCAAAGGGTAAAGAATAGGAATGCTCCTATTTTTCACAATACAATTTAAAAATTCTAATTAAATTCATCATTTCACTTAATTTTCTAAAAACAAGGAAAATGATACTTTTTCTGAATTAATTAAATCAACTTATTTCAAGCATTAGTTTACTTTAGTTTATTATAGTTGTCGGCATATTTTTAGGTTGTGTGTTTCATTTTGAAAAGGGGGGTCGCCTACAGAAACTGTCGGCGAATTTTAAATTTAATTTACATACATATATAATTTGGAAAGTAGTATTTTGATTTTGAAAATAATTTTAAAAAATTTTAAGATATGAAGTCAAACTGATCTCACATCTCGAATAGTTTATATAAACGAGCACCACACTACGAGCCGTGTATCTATCCCGAAGAATGGACACATCTGCTCGATAATGAGGCTCGATTAAATAAACTAGAAAAGTTTGTGATGTCCGTTTGGTCCGCGAACTCAATTTTATAAGCGAGACAAATTCCCCGCTTAATATGAAGACATTAAACGAGGTTTATATTACTCAGGTTCTTAAAATTCCCTATAAGGGCAAGCCCCTATAGTTAATTACATCTTAAGTGATGGGAATCACCTAAGAAAACTCTCGATAATAATCGGTAGTTCCGCTCTCAAGAATTTCGAAGTTTAAGTTTTCGAGGGATTGAATATTGGAATTTCGATAGGGAATGGATCAAATTTGGAACATTTTGTTTTGGGAATTCAAAGGAAGAAAGGTAGGAGAAATCACGTGATTCAAAGCGAACTTCGGTAATTTCCCGACTATCCTATTGTTTGGCTTGAATTTAGGAAAGTCATAATGTTTATTTAATGTTTTGATCTTGCCAATTTTAATTATTTATTGTCGCTGCTTCTTGCTTGATTTCTTTTTCTTCTTTAGAACTATCTTCCCTTTCAACATTGATGGCTGGTTTCCTCTGTCTAACTGTCCTAACGTCTCTGCCACGACCTCGTCCCCGGCCTCGACCTCGGATGCGAGTTGTGGAGAAACCTTCACCATCTCGCCGTAAAGGAGTGGTGAGTGACTGTTGGACTGGAACTTCAGGTTCTTCGTCATCCCAAATTTCCTTTGTTTCATTTGTCATGATTTCTCTGGAGAAGATTGTTTTCTTCGGAGGTGCATAATAAGTTGCATCTTCATGGATTCCAATTTCATTTACGGAGAACGGTTGTAAGTCACCTTTGATGCACTTGTTCCCCTCCATCGTAGTATTTGATGCATTGATGTAGAGATGATGGTACCATCCGGTTTTCATGTATCCATGGTCGGCCCGAGTAGAGCGTTGAACGACGTTTCGAATCAATTATATGAAATTTCGCGGTTGTCTTTGCTAAGTCACCGGTCTTCATTAGCGAGTGTTATTGATCCGAGGGCTCTTTCTCCTTTACGGTTGAATCCTCTTAATAACATTTTGTCCGCTTCGAGTTCGCGAGCATCGATTTCAAGTATGCTTAGCGTTCGAAGATTCATTATATTGATTGATGCTCCTGGATCCACCAATACTGCGGAGAGTGTAAACTTCCCGATTGTAACTCGAAATGTACAACGGTCGATTGTGGTCTGCTTGTCCCAAGTAGTAGGTCATTGTCAGTGAAGGTGACACCTCGTTGTTCTTTTAACGAGCAAACCTCATCTAAGGAATCTCCGGCCATTCGAGCTAAGCAATTTCCGGATCGAGTAAGGCCTTGATCGAGCTTCTCTCATCTCCTTTGATAAGATGAGAGCGTCGTAGATGCTCAGTTTGGCCAGTAGTTTCCTAAGATGGGCTAGCACGTTGTAGTCCACTTTGTTTTCATGTGCCTCGTTTTCTTCTCGAATGGGTATTTCTTCTGCCGGGGTTGATTCTTCTCGAACAACCACACTGCTTTCCTTTGTCCTTTGGACCCATTCTCGGAGGTAGAACTCTTCCACTTCTTAAGTTGACTTCGTGATTTCTTCGAATCTAGTATTGAGTTTCGTTGATGCGTCCTTCGAATTGGAATGACGGATTCTTCGAGATTAGCTTCGGAGTGCGAAGGCTCTAACTCTGTGTATTTGTAGCTCCTCGGAACTCGCAAATAGATTCGTTGCTTGTTGAACTTTCGTAGCCTCCTTGGTGGATGTCTTCTTTGTCATTGTGATCGTCGAGCTTGTGTATGATTTGAGAATTGTCATTTGTATCAGAATCGACGTCCGGATTAGGTTGATTGCCGCTAGTTACGTAATCGTTAGAAACAGTCAAAACGTAGCCAACGCCATAACCCTCATCATTATAAGATCCCACCGGGGTGAGCGGATAATCATACGGAGTCGGAGGTTCGAGGGATTTCTCCCCGAATCGGAAACAACTATCCTAGGATAAGCGGCCCCTAGTCTAGCCTTAGGAGCCTCGGTCTTCTCTTCTTCGTCGATTTTCTTCTTTTCTTCAGTCGTCTCTTGTTGAGGTGGTCCTTCTATCGCAAGTGATAGTGTCGACTTGACAGGTTTCGAACTCTGAATTGAGGCTTGCACTGAAGCGGTTTGGATGTGATCCAAAATCTTCTTCGAAGATTTTGTCCAAGCGGTAGTCCATCCATCGTCAGTCGCATAGGGATCTATCAGAACAATGAGATCCGTCGAGATAACATTGACGGAACCTCCTTTCTGGGGTTCCTTCATGTATTCCTTCGGGATCGTTATGTTCCCTTTTCGAAGATTGTCGTTGAGCCAACTCTTGAAGGTAATACAATCTTCTATCTTATGCCCAAGCATCCGATGGTAAGGGCGAAAGTTGGGATCACCTTTCTTGTTGAGCTTCTTCGGTCTCTTAGGCTCGGCAGTTGGAAATGCTGGAGTCTTCATCAAGCTGCGGAACATTTTCGGCCTCTGCCTCATTCTTGAACGGATACTCACTCGCTCGGAAGCTCCCTCGACGTATGTTGTGGAAGAGGCGGTTGTTCATGCTGTTGAGATGAGTGATAGCTGGGTCGGGGTTGCTTTGGTAATTCGTTGAGGTTCTGTGCGGCCGTTCTGACGATATTTGTATCGGTTGCTTGCCTTTATCGACTGCTGCGACGATCCCGGACTTCTTTTCAAAAGTTTTTACGGGCTTTTGTTTGTCTGTTTTATCGGTGAAACTTAATTGCTTTGCCTCCTCTTGCAAGCTTCCGGCCTTGCTTAACAACTTCTCGAAAGTCTTAATAGTAAATCCCTTGAGGAGAAGTGCTATCGGGCCATGGATGCTTTTTAGTAAAATGCCGATCGCATGTTGTTCTTGTAGGCTGCGGCTCACACTTCATACTTAGGTTCCTCCATCGAAGTATGTAGTCCACCGAGGTTTCGTTCGGGTTTACGCTTTTCTACCACTAAATCACCTATAGTGATGTGGTGCCGAGCTCCGGCAAATCGCTTGATGAAGAGGTTCTCTAATTACGAAAATGTCTTCACTCGATCCGTTCGGTAATTCCGCATACCAATCAAAGGCGATCCACGACGAGTGGCGACAAATTGTACGAAGAGTAATGCATCACTTCCGCCGGCGTTGCAACAAGCGGCACGAAAATGTGCAACATGCTTGCCGAGGGTTTCCGGTTCCATCAAAGGTCTTGAACGGAGGTGGTACAAAGCCTTTCGGATATTGGACAGCGTCGAATTCTTCAGGGTAAGGTCTACCCGTCCGAATGGATGTCCCGCTCTTTGATTGTGCCAAGGCTTCTCGCACCTGCTGTTCCACCAAGCTCTTGATATCCTTTTCCGGAATCATACTTTGTGTTGCATCCTTCTTTAATTGATCATCCCAGTTGACGGATGTAATCTCCTTTCCTCCGTCTACAATGTGAATGACTTACGGGGTGTTTCTCTTTGGGGTTGAACTTAACTGCCGGAGAGTGGCTAGGGCTACGACCATTTCTTCCATCCTTTTTGCCATTTGGGCGATCGTATCATCTTTCTCTTGAAGCTGCCTCCTCATTACTTACGGTTCCTCTCTTTCGCGGCTGCGGGGGCACCTTGTGAAGCCGACGAAGCTCGCGTCTCGACCATGTTAATTTCGCATATTCATCATCCATGAACTCTGACGAGTCAACTTCATCTCCGAATTTCTCTTCTCTTTCCCTTGCTAGTCGACGAATATCAGTTCTTAGCTTCTCCATAGCATCTTCTAGTGGTCTTTTCTGTATATCCTTGCAGTTGTCATGTGACAGGCTGTCGGGTTTCCTTCTCATGAGTCCCCTTCTTTGCGGTAGCACTTTCTTCGGATTCGAGTCTCCTGACGAGACTTTCCTTCTCGAGTTGTTGTTTCGGTCTTAATTGGCCGGTAGTGGGACGCCATACCATCCTTCTAGCAGCGAAGGCCTAGGACCGGATGGTCCGTCGGCCGAATGCTTGGAAGGTGGTATCCTCCACGATCCGTAAACTCGAAACAACAACGAGTGGACTAGCCTTCATCTTCTTATTCGGCTCTTCTGCGGCGATAACGGAGTTCTACTCGTGGCCCGAGACGGGATTTGGCCGGCACCCGCCCTATCCTTCTTAAAATCTCCGATACGGGGCATTTTTCTTTCTTTGCTAACTTCTCGATCACGGTACGTAGTCGGGCAAATGGTGTAATCCTTGCCCTTTTCTTTCTGTTGTCGCTATAGTATGCGGGTCGAGGTAATGTGGAGGCGATCCTGCGGACGTTTTCCTCGTCGAGTTGCGGCGGAAAGGGGATGGAATCTACTTCCTTCCAATAGGGGTGTATATTCGAGCAATGGTATGTATTCGGGTAGTGGTGTGTACTCGGGGATTTCTTCTAAGAAAGCGACTTCGGCGGCTACGGCCTTCACGGCGATCTTCCTACCTCTGTTTCTTCTGCGAGTCCGTGTTAGGGTGGAACCCTTGAGCTGGACCCAATTTCAAAAACGAGAAGGTCTTGCACGAAAATCTGTACCCTCCACGGTAACATGCTCGTTACAAATTTGAACTTCCTTCCCCTTCAGTTTGGCGGAAGCCGGGGTAGGTGCAGAGACGACTAGACCAGTGGGGGTAGAGATAACAGTCCTCCTTTGGATAGTAGTATTCCTCTCAGTTGGAACCCTTTGCAGGGGAGGAAACTCTTGAGTTGACTTAATGTTGAACTCGATCAAAGGTCTCTCAATTTCAGATACTTTGTTTGTCAGCGCGAAGAGGGTAACGTCGGCGATCTTGACATTTGTGTTCTCGAATCCTTGTCCAAACCGGATGATCCCATTGTCGGGCGGCTCATCCTTGTAAACGGCGAAGTCCGAGTCATTGGTGAAGGAGAAAATCGGCTTTGGGGCTTCCATTTGCGGGGTAGATTCGATTGTCGGTCCCGAGTTATGCTTCTTCTCATCGGGACGAAAAAAAGGAATCGAAAAGAGTCCGAACACATTCTTGTTCATGTATATTTGTTAAAAGAGTCATTTATTAGAGGGTTTGTTTATTTAGAACGGAATGTTCGAAGGTGTAGAGAAGGTAATGAATCGATTCGAATTGGAAAGGAAAAGAAAGTCTTATGCAAGACTTCTCGACTCGAAGGATCACTCCTAAACTAACACCTGTCGGGGGTCCGCCCCGCCTCGGAAATGAGGTAAAAGGATCTCGGAATCTCTCTGTTTAGGGGTGTCTAAACGAGTGGCTCCTAAATCCGAGAGAATGTTGGCTATACTCGTTCGAGATAGAAATGAACATAGTATTCCAACGGAAAGAAGGGTAGTTTGATCCATTAGGGACATGGATACACTACCGATTTTTGAAAGCAAAACTATCTGATTAAAAATGGAGAGAGGAATAATCCCCAGCGGAGTCGCCAGAAATTTGTCGGCATATTTTTAGGTTGTGTGTTTCATTTTGAAAAGGGGGGTCGCCTACAGAAACTGTCGGTGAATTTTAAATTTAATTTACATACATATATAATTTGGAAAGTAGTATTTTGATTTTGAAAATAATTTTAAAAAATTTTAAGATATGAAGTCAAACTGATCTCACATCTCAAATAGTTTATATAAACGAGCACCACACTACAAACCGTGTATCTATCCCGAAGAATGGACACCTTTGCTTGATAATGAGGCTCGATTAAATAAACTAGAAAAGTTTGTGACGTCCGTTTGGTCCGCGAACCAATTTTATAAGCCGACAAATTCCCTGCTTAATATGAAGACATTAAACGGGGTTTATATTACACAGGTTCTTAAAATTCCCTATAAGGGCAAGCCCCTATAGTTAATTACATCTTAAGTGATGGGAATCACCTAAGAAAACTCTCGATAATAATCGGTAGTTACTGCTCTCAAGAATTTCGAAGTTTAAGTTTTCGAGGATTGAATATTGGAATTTCAATAGGGAATGAATCAAATTTGGAACATTTTGTTTTGGGAATTCAAAGGAAGAAAGGTAGGAGAAATCACGGATTCGAAGCGAACTTCGGTAATTTCCGACTATCCTATTGTTTGGCTTGAATTTAGGAAAGTCCTAATGTTTATTTAATGTTTTGATCTTGCCAATTTTAATTAATTAGGACTTATATTTGTATGATAAAATCATACAAATAGCCTCGAAGATGTGAGGGTTTATGTCGTACCGAACGATCACCTCGGAGTCCTAAGACTAGGTTAGGGCTTAATTTACATGACATGATCATGCAAATGCCTAACGAAGAGTTGAGGATTTATGTTGCACTAGGCGAACTACCTCGAAGTCCTAAGGCCTGGTTATTTAATTCTAAGGAAAGTTTCGTTGAAGTAGACTCGAGTTTTGTCGATGACGATGGATCGTGCTGCCTACCATGCTCCGAGCTCCTTGTTGTTGCAGAGGTTTGGTTTTAGAAATCATAAATCGAGGAGATGAGAGGAGTGTTCGGTTTAGAGAAAGTCTTAATTTCCAAGTGTTTTTTTTTATGTTTTGATTAAAACAAATCTTAAAGTTGATTATAACAACACCGGTTAAGATCCCACGGTTCCATCCTTCGGCATCGTTATTTTTATCGGATTCACTTAGTCCGGATGAATTTGTTAAACTCGACTGAATGAGTTCCACACTTTCATTTAGACCAGTGGGAAATCCCGTTAGCAACACGTAGGTTACATCATCCGAGGTATTCCCGATCATCCAACAAGACGTTTTAATTTAGTTGTAGTTGTAGTTTTGTTGTTACGTTTGTGATTAAATTTTGAGTTGTTTTATATTTTGAAATGTTGTGGCGGTGAATTTTATCTTGCAATGACTTTTACTTTAGTTTTGGTTTCAGTTTTAGGGACTATCCTAAAGGTGTGGGTTTTCATGCAACAGTTGTTTATCATGCAAGAAAAGTAAGTGCGATGCGATTAAATAAATTACAATAAGGTAAATTGTAATAAAATAAAAGCGTACCTGGAGGGTCTTCCCGTCATCCCAAGCTGCACTTAAAACACAATTAGAATAATTAAGCATTTAAAGCAAGTTCCTAGGTAAAGCTAAGGGAAGGGTTATGGTTTTCTACCAAGTTCCTAATCCTATAGCTAGTCATCTCCTATGACGTCTAGGTTCTTGTATTTTGGTTTGAGGACGATTTTCTTCATCGAAGAACAACTAAGTTCGATTGTCTTTATAAATATCCTATCATATCGAGGAAGTGCTTAAGACGAATCTTAAACATCTTTTCGATATTTCTAGGATTGTTTTAAGTCCAAGAGAATTTAATTATACAAATGAATTAACCATCGGGAGTTCGAGTTTGTTGTCTTGCTCGGTGAACTAGGACATTTGAATATCCTATAAGTGAAGTAACACTTCACTTAACGCTCCGTTTAGGAGTTATGACAACAAAAGCTTTCGAGGGCAAATGGATGTTCAAGTGGTTCATGATTTAATTTCGAGTTAATGGATTTAAGTTTGGAATAGTGTTCAAGTTGTTTTAGATTTATTTTTGAATTCTTTATGTCTTAGGTGATGTTATATTTAATTTAATTTAATTTGATGTAATTTAATTTAATGTGGTTTAATTTAATTTAATTTAAGTTAATTTAATATAATATGATTTAATTTAATTTATTTTAATTTAATTTAATTTAATTTAATTTAATTTAATTTAATTTAATTTAATTTAATTTTTAATTTGATTTAATTTAATTTAATTTAATGTGTTTAAATTTAATTTAATTTAATTTAATTTAATTTTTAATTTGATTTAATTTAACTTAATTTAATGTGTTTTAATTTAATTTAATTTAATTTAATTTAATTTAATTTTTTAATTTTAATTTAATATTTTATTTTAAAAGGGTTTGATTTAAATAATTTAACTTTAATTTAATTTAATGATTAAGTCTTTTAACATTTTAAATCTTAAGTTTGAATTATCATTTTAATTAGGAATTAAATATTATTGAGATGATTAATTTAGGGATCCTTAAATTAAAGAATAAATCTCTTCCTAATGACATCCCTATTTTAATAATTCCAAATTTATTATTCTTCCAAATTTAATTAATTATTTTAATTAAAGTTCATTTCAATTATTTTTGAATTGTTTAATAGGTTCCTACCCTTTAATTATTTAAATTTCAATCATCCAAATCAGATTAAGATCAAATATTTTACTCTTTCATTTTATTAAGCCTAAAGTTTTAATTAAGGGTTAAAATTTTAATTACCATTTTGCCCTTCAAGCTTAATAATTTCATAATTCACTAAATTGAGCTCAAATGAATTTGAAATTTTTAGGTGACTTCACTCATATGTCAATAAAGACATTAGAGGAGAAAATGTGATTTTTCTGTATTCAATTTATTTATGTAATTATTTTTGGTGGAAAATAAGGATTTCCAAGGAAAATTTAATAATATGATCAAGGAAAAGTTTTTGTCCTTAAGAAAATTATGGGACATTCCTAATGACTAGAGGACCACTTGGACCAATTTTGGTGATTTTTTGAATTATATAATTTTTATTATAATTATTTTGAGTTTTGCAGTATTAATTAATTGAAAAATAAAATAAAGGTTGAAAAATGAATTTTATATTTTTCAAAATTCTCTCTGGTATCAAGGAAATCAGAGAATCAATTTTTGTAATTTTCTGATTTTTCTTTGATTTATTAGAATTATTTTAATGGAAATGCTAGAAAATACATTTTTTTTTTAAAATTACCCTAGGGCTTTAAAATTTAATAACTCATCATAGAGACCTAAGAAAAATATGGGGTTTATTCCTAAGTGATTAAAATTCAAAATGTGACATTTTGGTGAATTTTATTATTTTTGTGATTTTTATTATTTTTTAATTATTAAAATATTAAAATAATACAAAAAATCAACTTTTTAGAAAATTGAAATTTTAATTTTCTTAAATTCCCTGATATCAGAGAGACTCCAAAACCAATTTGGTGAATTTTTGAAAAGTATTTTGAATGTTATGAATTTTTAAAGTTTAAATTGGCTAAATGGCCTAATCAACCCATTTAGTAGAGGCTAACCAAGTCCAATTGACTTCAAACTTTTATGGTGGGTTCCTCTGACCCTAAAGGTCAGTGGAGAATTGATTTCAAGTCAATTTGATGTATGATTAGCTCTAATTAATTAAAGAGCTATTTTGGGTGTTTAAGCCAATTAGGGTTATTTCAAGTGGATTAATTCAAAACCTATTTTTCTGAGGTCCTCCAGTCATAAGAAACATCAACAAATTTTCCTAGAATTTATTTCACAACATGCTAATTATTGGATTTAAAATACTCAAAACGAGTAACATGAATTTGAAAAATCAATAACTTCTCATAGGGATGGCCTACGACTTTGGAAAATTCGGGGAATGTTCCCAAATTCGGAGGCTTCAAAAGCCCTATGGTCTCATGCCATGGTGAATTGTACACATGCATGGAGAATTGAAAATGTGCATACAGTAAATATATCATTAAAAATAAAATACTTAATGAAATTAAATGATTTCTTTTCCACATTATTCTCCTCTGTTCACTGAGCAAGAGGGTATTTTTATTTTATTTTTCTGATTTTTCTACACAAAGTTATGCATTTTTGAAGTTTAGGGAATTAAATAAATAAGAAAATACCCTAATTTTCTACTTATCCACGCGGCGCCGCGTCAACCTAGGCATCTCCGAAGCTCCGCGCGGCGTCTCCTGATTCGGCGCCGCCATCTGACTCGGCAGATCCGGGCCCCGCGGGTCACGTACCAACGCGGCTGTTCGACTCGATCCGGACGCGTCCACTCGATACACGCTCGATCCGACGGTTCATGGTCATCGTCTACGGCCGGTGTGCACCGTGACCGTCAACCTTCTAACCCTAATTTCTCACTCGATTCTCAACGGATTTTCGTGTTCTTATGCTCTATGGATTCGTCTTGAGGAGACGAACACATCCATACGGTAAACATGTATTTAAATTGACTCAAATTAAATGGAGAATCTTTGTAAGCTCGGGAAGAAGAGTGAGTCCATACCTTTGCTCAGAGAAGTGAAGCTTCGATCTGAGAGTTGTGTCACCTTCGATTGGGTCCAAGCAAGCTCCAGATGAAGTCCCTGGGTCTGGTGAATTGTCTAGCTATGAAAGTGACCACGACTCGATCACAAAGCTTGGAGGGTGGGACAATTGGGTGGCTCAGGGATGGGGCTTTCGAGTGGGAAACTTCTCCTCTTGGTACAGTGAAGTTGTAGGACCGGTCGATTTGGGGATTGATCCACTGTGGAGAAGTGTCCTGGTTTTGTGCTTGAAGTTTGAGCTCGAAATCGAGCTCAGTTGGAGGGAATTGGGGCTGGAATCCGGTGGGGATCAAGTGCTCTATGTGTGGAGAGTGATGCGGAATGATTTTGCGCAGTTTCCTTAAGGTTTGGTTTAGCACCTCCCATGGCCGAGAAGGGGTGGTGTTTAAATAGGAGAGGGTGGAGGAGCCTCCGTGGGAGTTAGGGCTTGGGATCAGCTGCTCTTGGCAAGAGAAGAACAGCCATGGTGGCCATTGGGCATGGGGCAGCTCAGCAGGTGAGAATTCCAAGTTTGGGCTCACATGTGAGCTCTCGGCTCTGGTGGTTTCCGGCGGCTGTGGTGGCTGGCCGGCCAGGGTCGAGTCACTGTTGTCATCAGGGAGGTCGGGGTCGGGGCTTAGTGCAGATCAATTGGCATTAGCCATGTGTAAAGGGCTTGGATTAAAATGGAATGGGGATAAGGTCACTTTGAGTTCAAATGGGTCAACCCACCATTTTGGGCTTGGTGCACCCTTCCAAGTTCGATTTTGGGCTGGGAGGCTCATGTGAGTCAACCTACCAAAGGTAGTGAAGTCCACATCAAAGATTAGGTGGCAAAGTGTGGTTTAGAGTGTATCATGTTTAAGGTAAAAGGGCTTAAGAAAGGTTTAAGAAAGAGATCCCTTCTCTTGCCATTAATGGTTTGGTGAGGTGGAAAGTGGATTCCATGGCTCTCATGGCTCCTATGGGGCTCGTGCATGGTTTCATGGCTCACCTTTGGCTTGAGGAAAAGCCGAGTCAATTTCATGGAAATGGGTTTAAGGAAATTTTGGCATTTTGATGGGAATTTGGCATATGGCTTGATTTGGATTTATTTTATCATGGATTTAGAACTTAGGAGATGGTCTTATCAAATGGATGATGATAGGGAATTGTCATGTGGGCTTTGGGCCCTTTTGAAATTATTTTTGATGGGCTTTTAGGAAGGCTAAGGGGATGGGCCTTTAGGTTTAAGAATGGATTCATGGATGGGAATTTTGTAGAAGTTTGGGCCAAATAATTGTTGGGTTTGGTTTAGGGATATGTCATGAGTGATTTGAAATGAGTTTAGAGTGATTTAGGCTTGAATGGGGTTGGATTTGGGCCTCTTTGGTGAATGGGCCCATATAGGTCAAATTGGGCTAACTTGGGCCAATGTTGGGTTAGGGTTGAAATTGATGTAAAATAAATGTTGGAAAATGTTTATGGGAGTGTTTCAAAGAGTTTTTGGCTTTGGTTGGGTTTTGATTTTGGGGTTTGGGCCTATTTGGGCTAGGTTTAGGTTTAGGTCGAAATTGGGCCTTTTAGCTTTGGGTTGAATTTGAGTGGGGTTTGGGTCTAAATTTTGGGCAAATCATGTTAGTGTTTTGTTTGTGGGAATGTTAAGGAAGGTTTAGAAAAGATTTGGGGTTAATTGGAGTTGAATTGGGTTAGTTTGGGTCATGCTTGGATCATGGGTCCAAATTGGGCTTTAAGGCCAAAAGTGAAATTGGATCCAAATGTCAATCAAATTGGACTTGGATTTGGCCTAGATTGGTGTTGGGGATGTTGAATTGAAGTCTAGAATTGAATTGGACCAGAATTTGAGTCAATTGGGTAGGTTTGGTTTGACATTGGGTTCACTTTGGGTTAAAATGGGTCAAATTTGGGGTTTTGATAAAATTGGGATAAATTGACAAAATTGGCCCATGGTGTAGTTAAACAAAATGAGATTGGGAATATTTGGGATTTTCTGGAATTTTCTGGGAATTTTCTGAATTTTTGGATTTTTTGGTTAAGAGGGGTATTTTGGGTATTTGGAGGGTATTGAGAGGTATTTTTGGAATTTTTGGTATTTTTGGGTATGGATGATCAATTTGAGTAATGTGGGAATGTTTGGGATTGATTTTGAGGAATTTTGGGTAATTTAGGCGATTTTGCAAATTTTGGGTGGTTTCGAGGGTTTTGGGTAAATTTAGCGGGTGTAGGGTCCGGGGGTCAAAAATTGAAAATTTGGAAAATTGAAGCTTGGGTGAATGTAAGTGGAATGAAATCATTTTGGTTGAGCCATGAAGCCATATCAAGCCCACATGAGCTATGAAGGGACTCATTTGAGGCACCCATTATGTTGTTCCTAACCCTCTTAGCTGAGGGCTTAGGGGTTAAAGACCATCCATGTGAATCACCTGCATGAGTCGGGAGGTCAAGTTGGGTATAGGTGTGGTTTTAGGAGGTGTGTGTGAAAATGTAGTGTATAGGTGTAGTATGTGTGTAAGTCGACCCTTCACCGGACTAAGGCCACCATGAGCGATCCTAAGGCCGAAGAGTCCTATAGGAACTCATCCTTTAAACTTCCATATTTGATTTCAACCCTCACAGGTGATTAGGGGTCTACAATCAAGTTTGTGGAGTTTTCGGGGAGTTAATAAGTGGTTTGAATTTCTAAGTGGTGGGTCCCAATTCTAATCCTCTAGGATAGTCAAAGGAAAAGCCTAAGGCTAGATCCTAAGTACTAAAGAGAAGAAGAGAAGACCTCATCAAAAATGAGGTCAACAATAGTTACTTAGAATTTCTGTTCACTTTATTAAGTAATTCCTTTAAATTTAGCTGATAACAATTCTGTTAAAAACTTCCCTGTGGGATCGATAACCAGGACTTCACTAGAGCCCTGTATTACTTGATACGATACGTATACTTGCGTAGAATTCACATTATAAATTAAATCATATTCCTATATTTAAAGCGGGATCAAGTTTTTGGTTCCGTGGCTATAAACATAAATTACATACATATAAAAAGTTGGTCATGATACTTACGAGTTAAAAATTCTTAGCCCACGGTCAGGTTTATAAGATTTCTCCATAGGTTTTAACAATACAGTTGGCCAAGTTGTAAAGTAAAAGAAGTTTAGGTAAAATATCATCTCAATTTTAACTAAGAAAAAGAAAAATTTCTTAAACAAAAACAAAACCTCTTAACTTAATTAAAATATATTTGTAAGGAGAAAGAGGAGAAAGAGAATGAAATAACTCAGAAAGCATTGGATTAACGCAACAAAACTTATTCATAATCATTAAAACCAAAGCGCACAACTTAAGAGTTTAAGTTACAAATACTTATCTGGAATGTTCACCAAAGCAATCCTTTAAAGTACTCTGAATTTTCTGACTCTTTCACACTTTTACAGAACTTTAAACTTCAGGGAATCACTAGCACTCACTAAACACTTACAAACCTTAACATAAAGTGAAAGAAAAAGTATTAATTGAGAATGACTCTAAAATGACTCTCCTCTACTGTAAAATTAATTCATATTTATAGAGCTTCAAAAATGACGAATGGTTGTTTCATACATCTCTTTAAAATTTGCCCAAATTCGTTGAATCTTCTAAAACATAATTGTCGCGCCTAGGCGCCAGTTCAAATAATCCATTTGAGCGCTTTTTGCTTTAAGGAACACATCTCTTCATTCAAATGCGTCTTGATTCATTGTATACTTAATTTGAAACGTGCATTATCATCTGGGGCCTTCTAGAATACTTTGGAACATCCAAAATTCAAAAATAACTAGTCTAACTATCTCTGGCGCCTAGGCGACAGACTTAATTTGTTAATTTTTCTTCATTAAGACCCAATTTTGCTCCTTTTTTGCTTCTTTTCATCCTTAAAATCATATTTTTATACCTGCAACCAAAAACATGAAAATACCTTTCATTAAAGCATAATATCCTTAAAAATATAAGAATAATTTATCCACAAAAATGGTTAATTTAAAAGTAGATCACTTGGCCAAAAGTCACTTCAACAGAGTCTGTATATGTCAGATGAAAGGCAGGGTCGTCGATGGCAGATAAATTGAACCAATTATACTCTTTTAAAGATGAAGTTGTAATGAAGATGTTCCAGAACTTGATGAAGAAGCCTGAGTTCACATTATTTGAGCCCAAGAAGCCAGAGGAGGTTGACAAGAAGAATCACCCCAACTATTTCCCTTATCATAGATTACTTTGACATGCCATAGAGGACTGCTTTAGCTTCAAGGAATGACTCGAGTGAAATTTCAAAAATTTAAATATAACGATTTCGAAGGAATATATTTAAGAGAACCTAAAAGAGGTTCTGTAAATATGATTTCGGTATATCCAATCACTCCAATAGATTTGTATGCATAAAAGGATGGATGGAGCACAGTTTGGACCAGATCCTTGACCCGACTCACAATTACATGAATATTTATATCTCTTTAAATTACCAAAAACTTGTCTCAATTGATGTTTAGTGGCTAGTGTGAATAAATGTAATGATTCATAAATTATATAATAAGTTTTAACACTATGGGTAATATGCAAGTATACGTATTATTTCAAGTAATATAGAATTTTCCTTAAAAACCCAATATCGGTCCCACAGGGAAAGCTGTAACTCTTAATATTAACTTGCAAAATTCTATCTAAAATGTAGATAAATATGATAGAAGAACAAATTTGATATGTTTGCAAAGGTTAAAACTAAATTTAAGCAAGAAGTAACAACTAAATTTAAAAGTTTAATAAAATTCAGAAGACTAATAAAATATAAAAACGAGTTTAATTATTATGAAAAGAATCTTTCCCCCTGAAAAAGAGATGTTAATCAGTGTAGGATTTGAATGATAAAAAATACAAAATGTTGTATTGTGACAAATAGAAGCATTCTTATCCTTTACCCCCTCTCTGTACCAGCAAAGAACATTAGCTAATTTTGAGTTTTTCATCAGCTTGTGTAGTAGTTTTGAGTAGATTCTGGCCTCTTACCTCCAGATTACCTATTGTACCCTCTCTATAGGACCTACTAGGGACCCTTATGATCCAAACTATAAAAACTGGATTGATAAAAGAATCTAGTCTGCCACCCTAGAAACATCAATTTTATGCCCATCAAAACTTATCTCTCTATATATTTTCACTCCCCTTCGGGTGATCACAACGGCTCTTTCCAAAGTGAAGTGTGGTATTCACAAGTTGGGTGAAATCATAGCCCTACCGGGTCATTTTGTTTATCAATAGATTTTAACCTCATAAGTAACCAATTTGGAAAGTCAATGAAGAATCAGTGAAAATACAAAGTCTTTAAATCACTCATCCCACAAGATTAATTACCATATGGAAGGAGAAATAAAGGGAATTACTCAGAATTCATGGAGATAAAACAAAAATAAATGATTTGTATTGAAAGTCAAGTCTTAACAACAAAAACTTAAACTCAAATACAAAGTATCTTATGTCTTCTCTCTCACGCAAATTCTGGAGTCTCCTTGAAGATATCTCCAAACTCTTACTCATACAAATTCAAATACACAATACTCACTCACACACGCACTAAATCCTCTCTAAAAATCTTTGAAAGGTCTCTCTCAAGCCTTTCAAAAGTCCTCATTTTTAGCCAAAATGTTCCCATTTAATATATCACTGAAAATAACCAAGGGTTGCTTCAAGCATGTCTTCAAAATTCGGCAAAATTCAATGCATCTTCTAGAAATTTGGTTATTGGCGCTATAACGCCAGTCTGGGGCGCTCAGGTCGCACTATGGCGCCAAGGGTGGCGCTATAGCGCCATACAAAATAGCCAAGTTTTGCTCCATTTTTCCCTTATTTTCTTTAAATGTCCATTCCATGTATCTTAAAGAAACAACATGCAAAATACATTCATTTAAAGTGTAATATCATCAAAAATATGCATAAAATGATGATAAAGTGTACACTAAAAACAGGTAATTTTTAGGTGTATCAATATTGTGCTTCGAAGTACTTCAATCTGATTCTTTTTTTGGATGTATAATCTCAACCTATCACACAAGGATTGCCTTACTTATGCTCTCCATATTTCTTTTTAATTTGTTGTATATTTTTCATTGTATATTCTTGTCTTTCCAATTTCTTTCTTCTCTGGATCATCTTTGCGGAGTGTTTTATTTGGAAAGGAGAAATCATATGATGTTGGCATATAAATTGACAAGTTGATTACTCCAATATTCAGTTAAAAATAACCAAAAACATAACATTCATTGGTTTTTTAGTGATTGTCACAGATTCTGCAATGGTGTTAATGTTTTCTCACATATAACTCCATACTATTGTACACTAGTAAATTTGCAATGATAGAGTGATATATTAATGTCCTAATATTGTACGTAGATACGACATACACACACACATACATAAAAGAAATATAGGGAGAGGGAGCAAAAAAATTTTTATGTGAAAAATCTGAATGGGTAAAAACCACGCAACCTAGCCGAATTGAAATGATTATACTATGTTAATTTAGGTTACAAGACTTTATAAGGTCATCAAAAGCCATAAGCAATATTACATAAGCTGGAGTGACTTCCATTGGGAGTGTAGCAGATTATGTTGGGAAAGTAGCAGAAACTTGATTGTTGTAAAGGCAATGGTTGCGTGCTAGAAAATTTGATGCTAGTGTTGTTAATAACGTCAATATTATGAAGTTGGTCCAATGGCAAGGATGGTGATGGCCAAGTAGCGGAGGTCTGACTTTAGCAATGACCTGATGGTGATGGTCAAACGGTGATGATGGTGGTGGTCGGGTAGTTGTGGTCTAACACGGTTTGATGACACCAATGATTAGATGGCTTTGGTCCATCGTTGATGATGGTGTGGTTGGGCACTAGTGGCCCAATGATGGTGATGAAAACAGTTGTCCGGTGGTGGCAACCATAATGGCTAGCCAATGACCATCTAGTTATGGTAGCAACCCAATGACGGGTTTGGTGGCGACAACGTTGGTTATCGAACAACGATGATTCGATGATGACAATGCCTTGATGGGGTGTTGCAACCATGATGAAGGTAGTAACCGATAATTAGTGATTTGACGGCTGACTATGATGGTGGTCAAACATTAGTGGTTTGGTGATAACGAAAACTAAATGGTGATGGTCCGACGACATCAACTGTGATGGCCTGCCAATGAGGATTGCCCGAAAAGGTGGTCCGACGGTGACGAAAGTAGTGATTGGTCAGTGGTGTTCTAGTGGTGATGATGGTTTGTCGGTGGAGATGGTGGTGATTGGGCAATAGTGGTCCGATAGTGGTCCAATATTAACGAAGGTGGTGGCTGGGCAGCTGTGGTCAGACGATAGCAGCAACCTGATGAAGGTGGTTCGGCGATAGTAGAGCTTGAAGCTTCTTCATCCTACTCCAAATCTATATTTATAGATTTGGTGAGTTTCGTTATTCATAAATATTACAGAAATTTGGACAATTCGATCGAATGACATATAGTGATCCCTTTGATAAGGTGATATTTTATGAACATTTAATCGCTGTAATGTCATCAGAATTAAGCGATCTTAGGCTTGCTGGTTTGTCTCGTTGAAATATTCAATTTGACTATAAAATTATCAAATTTGAATTTCATTAGATTTCAACAAAATATAATTGAAAACTTCTTACTATGTTTTAAGTGTCGATCTGGGCTTACTTAGACTCGAATGAAATCATGTTTGATATCAGTTGGCTCGCCATATTAGGGCACTTGATTGAGTTGGAGTATAGGTAATTAAATATCAGAAGCTCTCAATCCCAATATACATCGAGATTCACACTTGATTATGTCAAATTTTTAAGGATGTATCATATATATATGTCATTTATAAATGCCCCTAAAACATTTACCAATATATATGTTTTAACGCAGTCCACAAAATATCTAGATAATTTGTTCTTTTATCCAAGTCCACCATCCAGTGGCATCAAGCATTCCCACGTCACAACAGGTCACTTCTTCCCCGATCTCCCATCCCACTCCCTCACCACAAGGAGCCACGAACTGCAAGCTCTGGCTAAAAATGGGCATCACAGCTGCAGCAGTGAGCCCCCGGTTCTCCACCACCAAATCTCACCGGCACCTAATTCTCTCAGCCTCCGCTCTCCAACCCCCCTTCACTCGGCTTCCTTTATCGGCTGCTCTCCACAACTTCACTGATCAGCTTTCAGTTGCTTGCGTTCAAACCAGAAGAAACATTCAGAAAATTACGGCTGCTGTGGAGCAAGAGGAGGTGGAGGCTGAGACGGAGGGACCTCAGGCACCGCTGCAGAATACAAAGCTTTCCATTGGGAATCTTCCTTACAATTGTGACAGTGAGCAGTTGGCTGGAGTTATTCAAGAGCTTGCTAGTGCTGAGATGATTGAGGTAAATAATGGTTTTTGGATTTGTTTTCTCTGTTCAGTAGGGGAATTCAGATGGTTTAGTTGATTTTTTTGTCATTTAGTATATTTGTTTCAAGGCAGATTTTACAATTGGGGCAGCTTAATCGGTGCGGTAGCGTTTTGAAAATGCACCAGACATGTTTAGGTAAACAGCGTTTTGACAGCTTATGCGTTTTCAAAATGCTGAAAACAGTTTTTTCACACCGCACCTAGGTGCGGTGGCCGCTTTTTGGCTACAATCTGACTTTTCCAAAAATAAAAATAAAAAATTTATAATAACTACCGCACCTAGCTTATCAGCAGATTATGCGGCAGCTCCCTCAAACAAACCCTTAATGACTGGAAACCAAATTGATGAAATTTGATTTAGAATATTTTGATTTAAATTTACTTCTTTGATGAGGGAGGTTGATTGAGGCTCTTTTTTTCAAATAGAGCTTTTTAATTTACAACCTCTATGTTATTGTTTTTTAATGTTAATGGGCCCGCATATTATGTGTAGAATGAGCAATTGTTCTCCTGGAATTTATAATTTTTTCTATGTAAATATAAATTTAATGTTTTTTTTGGCTCAATACTTAAAATAAATTATACATTTAGTTATCTTACTCATCCTCAAAAATAATATTGGTTCTGCCCTCCACACATACCACATTCTTATGTATTTACCTATTTGACAACTAAACTTTGCATTTAGAGACACACACACACAAATATATATATATATATATATATATATATATATATATATATATAATCTTATCTATGCATGAATATTTCCCTATTTAAAAGTTACATTTCACTTTTTTTAAATTAAATTAGTAGTATTCTTGATGTGAAATAAAAGATATTGATGGTATGAATATAAAAAGTAAAATTTTTGCGTGTACATATAAATATGTTGGAATTGGGTGTACCTATGTAAATATCTCTTTTTTAATTTAGTATTGTATATTATTATTGATAGACCATTAACAAATTTTCATCATATGACATAAATCTTAATATGATTAACAGGAATCTCGAAGCTTTTTAGTAAGAAATATTAAACTTAAAGTCAAATTAGTAGTATTCTTGATGTAAAATATTATTGATATAACTATAATTTTTACAAAGTTATAGTCAAATCGGTCGGCTTGATAAGAATGCAATGACACCAAAATTAGTATAATCCGAGTCAAACTAGTACTGAATCAAACCATTAAACCGCATTTGAAAGCTTTGAGTTGTCAATTGGTTCAAACAGATTTCAAATATGACAAGCTTATAGTAAAAAAGACCGGCTTGATGAGACCCATCCAACGAGCCAAGGGTCACTCATTTATCTCATCATTAAGGAACTAAAATATTCACCAAAATTTTTCCAATTGTGAGATTCACTCTGGTCGTCCGATAGAGTGGTTTGGATTCCTCATTTACAGCAGAGGCCGCTCTCAACTTTATAAATACAACCTTATCCCAGTATGAAAATGAGGGGAAATGACCATGAAAGTTAAGAAGAAGTTGAATTTCAATGTTGTTATGGACTAGACCTGACTAATGCTTCCCGCTATAGTCGACCACTTCTCGTTAGGTACTGTCGACCACTGCTTGCAGGCTACCATCGACCAATGCTTGCAGGCCACCGTCGACCATAGCTCGTCGGTCACCGTCGACCATCGTAGGCTATCCCATACTCATTGCAATGAAACCCTTTGCGGAGTCATGATTTATGTTGCATAGTAATGAAATATCGTATAGAGTATTGACCGATATTATGGAGTAACAAAACATCCTACATAATAATGCATTGCCCTGTATACGGTGCAACGATGCACCTTGAAGAAGGTGCAATGATGCACTCCAAAGGTGGAGCAATGTTGCCCTAGATATGGTGCAACGTTGCACTTCGAAGATGGTGCAACACACTCCAAAGACGTTGTAATGCACCCCAAGATGGCACAACGACACACCCTATAGATGGTGTAGCAACATCCAGAGTAATGAGCTGCCACATAGGCCATAGTTGGGATGAGCTGCCACGTAGGCCATGTGAACCATGTAGCTCATCCCAACTCTGGCCTATGTGGCCTTTAGACGTCACTACGACCTATATGACCAACTATGGTCTATGTGGTCCACAACTCATGCAGCTTCTAACTCTGGCCTCTGCGACCTACAAATGTTATATAACTCTTTGTTATGGCCTAGATGACCAACTAAGGAATGTTGCTCACATCTCTTGTAGCTCCCAACTCCAACCTCTGCAGCCTACTTATATTATTTAAACCTCCATTATGACTTACGTGACCAACTATAACCCATATGGTCCATAGCTTATTCTTCTCCCAACTTCGATTTCCGCCATCTATGGACGTTATTACAACTCCTCGTTATGACCTACGTGATCAACTATGACTTACATGAATCATATCTCATGCAGCTCTCGACTCCCACCTATATGACCTATGAACATTATTATAGCTCACCACTACATCCTACATGACCAAATGACCTGTATGGACTACAACTCATGTAACTCCCAACTCTGTTCTCTGTGGCTTACGAATGTTGTTGCAACTCACCTCCACTACCTATGTGACCAATTTCGACCTACATTGCTCAAAGTTTATGGTGCTCCCAACTTCAGCCTCTGTACTCTACTATTGTAACTCCAGCTCCCAAAATTAACCCCTATGAACCATGCATTATTGCTGTTTAACAGTATGACCTATGTGACTAAATACGACCTACGTGGCCGACAGCTCATGCAACACCCAACTCAGACCTTCGTGTCCTGCGGAAGTTATTGCGGCTCACCATTATGACCTAAGTGGACAATAGCTTCCGCGGCTTCGAACTCTGGCAAATGTGGGATGCGAAAGTTATTTTGGCTTCCAACTCCATCCATTGTAGCCTACGAAAATTATCGCAGCTCACCACTAAAGCCTATGTGACCAACTACAACCTACGTGGCTCACAGCTCCTGCAGCTCGCTACTACGATCTTTGTGGCCAAGTGACACTTCCGAAGCAACCATCCATGACCTACATGACCAAATGCTACCACAGCTTTCAACTACAATCTCTACGACTATCGAGCACTACAACCACTGTCTACAACATTCACGATGGGCTACTACCTTTGTAGCTATCTTCTACTGTCTTTGCGACTCGTTACAGTTATTAATATTGAATCACTATTTTACATCAATATTTTAATTCTATTTTCTCTATTTCAGGAGAAGAATGGGTATATATACTCATAATTATGTGATGGATCACTTCAATTGGGTGAGACTCATGATTTTTTTCTTTTTTTAGGGTTTTCCACATAAAAATTGTGGTCTCTTTCTGCCACATTCATTTTTCTTTGTGTGTGTTTGGTCTCTTACTATACTAATACACTAATTTATTAGTTTACTGACATGAACCTTCCAACATGCATCAATTATAAATTAATATACACAACACATACTTTATTATATTTTATATACTTTTTTTTCCTTATTCTTTAACATTAATTATGTCCCTCTCGAGGGTGCTTTACTCGTCTAGCCTGAATTCATTTATCTTAGTTACATATTATTGTCATAACACTTACTATAACTAATTATTATTTATTTCTGTTACCTTTCACTTAATCATTAATTATTTCTTTATTACAATAGATATAATATGGCTATTAGAAAATCTTCAGTCTACCAAAAAAATAACAAATAGGGAGATTTTCATACATACTACTCAATTCTTAGGTATTTACATATCTAACAAACATACTTTAAATTTTACATATATGGCACATTATCTATGCTTGAAAAAGATGTATTACATTTTTCAAAAGTTAATGTTGTGGCATTTTTGGTGTCATATGAAAGATTTGGTGGGTATGAATGTAAGAAGTAAAATTTAGGTGTTGGATACGCAAATACATAGGAATTGGGTGGTATGCGTGTAAATGGCCCGAACTAATAGTCACATTAAGTTGACTAACCAATGCTCTATATTTTGGCTAGGGAAAAACTAGAATGTAATTAAAACCCTCCATATATTATCACTATCTAAGCTATATTTAAGTTTTACTTCGTAACATTCTTGACTATTTTTACTGAGTTATTTTTGTAACATCACAGGTGCTTTACGACAAAGAAACGGGAAAGAGCAAAGGTTTTGCACTTGTTACCATGAGCACCATGCATGATTGTGAAATAGTCATCGCCAAGCTTAATGGATTTGTTGAGTACATCTTTCTGATATGCGCCTATATGTATCATATGTATCAATCCTCTATAGATGATTGTGTTGATATAATTGATCATTTCATTTGGCCTAGTGGTTGGGTACCTTGCCTCTAACATCATAGCCTTGAGTTTTAGCCTAAAACATTCATGTACACAAATAATATTGTTATCATATTGTTATTTGATCAACTTCGTATGAATGTACCTTCATAACTAAAGAGGATGCACTTACATATATCATGCTCACAATTAAGTTCTAAAGGAGAAATTTTTTCATTATTTCAGCAATACGATGGTAGAACACTAAGGGTTAAATACTCTGATAAAGCAAAGCCTAGAACACCTCTATCCCTTGAGAGCGAGTTCAAGCTCTTTGTAGGCAATCTCTCATGGTCAATAACTTCTGAGGCTCTAAAGCAGGTGTTTAAGGACTACGGTAACTTGGTCGGTGCTCGTGTTATTTATGATGGCGAGACTGGCCGATCTCGTGGTTTTGGCTTTGTTTGCTTCTCCACTAAGGAAGAGATGGATGCTGCCATGGATTCCCTCAATGGACTGGTAGGAAATCAATGTATAAGCACTTGTTTTTGGATTTTTTTTTTAAATTTGTTTAATATATTTTAGCTCTTTTTGTTATTTTATACTTATGTTCTTTGATATTTTAAACTACCATCAACACTACCATCGCCATCATCGCCTCTCTAGTTGGCTCCATTACCATGTTGGCTACGATCACCACCATCATATTAATAAATAAAAAACATGTTTTTATTTACTAATCATGCTTTATTTAATGGTAAATATATAACAAAGATAATAGAAATCCAAAACAGTATTTAAGGGTTCATTTGATTTGTTGCATACATGGAATTGCAGTATAAACTAAATAATAGTTGATTTGATCTAATTCATTTTGCAATAGATTTTAGAGAAAAATAGGTGATAATGCAGTTGTTTTATTATCTGCAGGAGTTGGAAGGAAGGGCTTTGAGGATAAGCTTAGCATTGGGGAAGAAGATTTAATTCATTGTGTTGTTTGCAGCAACAAGTTGGATTTTATAGAAGATAAAGGAAGTTCAAAGATAAACTAGGTTTTGTAATTAAGTTGGCTGGTTTGTGAACTGAATGAAATTTGGCTGGGCAGCCAAAGTTAAATTTGAATTTGCACTGTTCAAAATCATAAACTAGGTCATTTAAAATATATTAATATAAAAAATACTTCTAGAATTTAAGGTTGAAGAAATAAAGTTTTCTTTTTTAATTCTAAAAATCTGAACTTTTTTATTTATTTATGATGTTTAGGGTTCTATTTATGATGAGTGCAATAATATTTATTTTTCTTTCGGATATTTACATAAATAACCATCAATTCTTATGTGTTATGTATACTCAAATACAATCTACACAAATCTTGAGGCAACCTAAAGTCCACTCTCGTCAAATTGACAGCCCATGAATGATTTTTCCTCTAACGGATAACTCAAACGACTCACTTTTACACCCCCCCCCCCCCCCCTCTACACAAGAGGAAGTAACAGAGGACTTCGATGAAGTACTTTTTCCTCCGACAAGCCACTTGAACCCGACGACTTCCCCGACAAAAAAATACTTGAATGGCAGGAGATACCCCGCATGAGACACACAAAAGACTAATATATCATGTGTTATACTTTTTAAGATAGGTCTAACGCTTTATTTCTTAAGCACGGTCTACCGGATATATTTGAATTCAACATCGTAAAAGGTGCGGTGGTCTAAAATGTATCATTAAGAAGAAGATGAACAATATCTAGCAAGAACATTTCAAAGAGATGCTCTCACTAAAAATCACGTTAAACTATCTCTTCCCCGTAAATCTATGCATACTTTACATTTTCAGATCAAGAGAGCTCCAATGCCCTTCTCGTAGATCAACTGTCGACCTCGCCAAACCTAATTCAAAGCCCAATCCCACCGACCTCAGCCTATCTCTCCAAAGTAGCCATTCCAAGTTCGTCTCAACCCATAGATCAACCATGCGCTTGCCGGCATACCGTCGGCCGGCCGCTCCCCAAGAAGGCCGCTTGCTGCTTTTCCTCTGTCGTGCACAAACTGGCCTTCTCCAATAGCCTCCCGCTCGAAGACAACGAAGCTATTTTTTTCCCCCAATTATGCGAAGTCTTCAAAACACCAGACGCATTCGATTGCCTGTCGACCGGACACCTGCCCCCTATTTTATGAAACAATGCAAGTCTGTTCTCCATCTCAAGCAAGTCCACATCTTTGCCTCCAGGATTCCCTAGCTGCTCTCCTCTGACAGCTTAGTCAACCTCTCGTTGAAGGCTCCTCCACTTGCCTGCATTGCTTGCTTATAAAAGGAGCAAAATTCACCTCTTCTATTTTTTGCCCTCCTTTAAAATTTGAGCATATGACGTCTGACAAGTTGGTTGCTTATGCTACTCTCCATCTTTAATTCTCTTTTTGTCTCTCTCCTCATTGCTTTCTCTCATCAATTGTTTGGCAATCGTTCTCATCTTCTTCGCCGAGGATGAGGAGCAGCTCTCCTTTCAGCCGATGGAGGCCCCTCACGAGCTCTCATTCATCTTCGTCTTTGTCGGCTTCATCTTTTACGAACGGACGGCTTCTCCCACGCTCATCCCCTTCTTCCATCTCGTCTCACCTTTATGTTTCTGGTGTGGTCCCGAGATCCTTGACGCCTAACCGCGGCCGCTGTGATTACTCCAGCAAATACGCACCAATCGGTTTGGTCTCGATGGAGGAAAACATCATGGATGCATGTGATGCAGAAAGCTCCGGGAATAGCATCGCTGTCTCGATCAACTGACCACACAGGCTTCAAAATGATCGTTCGGCTTGCCCGGCTTGCTTTTAATGGAAAACCGTCATGGATTAGAGTAGTCTCTATCGGGCCCGACCAGAATAGGGTGACCTTAGTTTGGAGACGGCGTGCATCCGGTAACGTTCCAACAAACTTCTTGAGCTATGGGAGGGTACACGTGAGCTTCGCATGTTATGAAATTATCTTCGGAGAAAACAGAAATCGAAACAAATCAGAAGAACACAGAGATTTAACGAGGTTCGACAAAAAATTGCCTACGTCCTCGGGAGCGAGCCGTCGAATGCACTATTTCAGAGGAGTTACATACTCATAGGTTTACACATCTATTTATAGAAAAAACCCACAAATAAATTACAAACACGCCCTCGCTCCCCCAACCCACTAACTTCCAAGAGACACTCCTTTTCACTAGGAGTCACGCCTCTTCACCAAGAAACTCCAACTCCCTAGATATGAGCCATACCTAACAATTCTCCACCTTGGTGAATATCCAACACCTTAGGAGAAATGATTCACCCGCTATCTGTGCCTACCAAACAAATCTCCACCTTAGCAAATATTCAGCCCCTTAGGAGAAAATACATCTAACAATCTCCACCTTTGTGAATATCCAGCCCCTTAGGAGAAAATCTCTACCTTGCGAATATCCAGACCTTTAGGAGAAATAGATCATGAAGTTTCTTACACCAATGTGGGTTGGGCAACCAAACCATCTAACATGGTTTGGTCAAAGTTCCTGCTGCATTTCTATCATATGATCCAACAGAGCGATCTCCACCTGCAACTGTACTCCCCAACAGTTTATAGATGTTACCTGCAGTGATCTTCCATTTCATCACAGTTAGTGCACCCTTAACAATTATGATGTTTTCCCTATCCTCATCTGCCTTAGGAATGAAACTATTTTGTGTAGAGTGCCCAAGAAAATCAAATTCTTCTTCAACTCTAGAACATGCCTGACATCACATAATGTTCTAACAGTGTCATAATACATTTTAATTCTGACATTACCTATGCCAGCAATATTATAACGTCTATTATCACCCAGATAGACTGAACCAGAATCAGATAACCTGTAAGAAGAAAACCACTCCATGTTCGGTGTTATGTGATGAAAACATCCTGAATCAAGAATCAATCCATCCTTTAACTGAGTTGTCGTAACTGAAAGCGCATCACTATCACCGTAATTTGTACCACTCTGCACCATATTCGCAGCCTTGGAAGATAGATCGCGAGTCTTCTTCTTGAGCATTGGACAATCTCTCCTCATATGTCCATGTTCCTTGCACTTAAAGCAACAAATCTTATTGCCTTTAGGCTTTGACTTGGAATTTTGCCTTCCAGAATTCTCCTTCTCCTCCTTACTTTCACGATCCTGATTACCCTTAACATATAAACAATTACCATTAGAGCTTTCCTCTGCATTCTGCTTCCGCTGGTTGTGAGCCAACAATGCTGCAGTAATCTCATCAATTTTAATTGTTTCTTTCCCATATGTAAGAGTAGTCACCAGATGTTCATAAGAAGTAGGCAACGAACACAAAAGAATCATTGCTCGGTCTTCATCCTCAATATTCACATCAAGCCGTGCCAGATCCATGATTATTTGATTGAAGACATTCAAGTGCTGAACCAAATCAGTGCCTGCCTGCATCTTCAGCCCATACAGCCTTTGCTTCAGATACAATTTATTCGTCAGAAATTTGGACATAAGCTGAGATTTCAATTTCTTCCAAACTTCTCCCGGAGATTTCAGATTCATAACATGATACATAATCTCATCTGCTAGACATAAACGTATGGTACCTGTCGCTCGAAGTTGTAACTCTTCCCAATCTTCATCTTCCATATTATCAGGTTTCGTAGCCCGCAAAGCCTTCAAAATTCCCTGTTGTGGCAATAAATCTTTTACCCTTGTTTGCCACAATCCGAAGTTCCCAGTTCCATCGAACTTCACTATCTTGAATTTTGCACCAGACATTGCCATCCGAATTTAAACCTGCACCATATTTTTCTGTCTTGCTTTGAAAAACAAAAGAAAATACTCCGCAAATAAATTCAAAGAAACCTGTAATTTTCTATGTCAAATGCAGCAACTATCCTGTGATTCTCCTGTGATTCGTGAATCAAATTTTTCACACGAAGCACAATTCCTGTTCATACCAGTCCCTCGGCCAATTGCTGTTTCCGCGAGCCACGAATCCCTTCGCACCTGTTCGAGGAATACCTCCACGAAACTCCTGTTCACGAAATAATCGTGCTTGCTCGCCACCTGCACCCTGCTGAACTCCACCTGTCGCAAAATCTCCTGCGACGAACCGGTGAATTTAACTGGTTGAACACCTCAATTTCCCGCAAAACGAGGCTCCTGTTCGGGGTGGACAGCCTCTGTTTCCCGCGGTTTATTGAACCGGCCGAACTCCTCTGCAGAAATTTTTTTAAAAAAAAATTCCCTCCTCCGCCTTAAGAAATTTCAGGAATTACCCTTTTAATTCCCTTTCCTTAGTATGTTGCGATTAAGGAAGATCTAACCAGGGATTAATTAATTGGAAATTAATTCCTCCGCCTGTTAAGAGGGAATAACTTCCCTGGGAAAGGAGAATATTCCCTTCATTCCTTCCACTGAAAATTAATTCCTTCCCACTGTAACTCCTAGAACCGCAAATCATTCGAACCGTCGTCGGTTCCGCCCGCCAACCGTCCTCTAAGCGCCAACCACGAGAACTGCTCCTCTCTTGGAACTCCTCCTGCTGCCTTGCGAATCACTGTTTGCGCACAACGGTCGCGCCTGGAGTCTCCTCTGTCGCGCCTTTGCTGGTAAATGTTGCGAACTGATCGCGACGATCCGCGAATCACTACGACGGATCGCGAATGCTCCACCCCCTGCGAGCCTGAGTCGCGCGTCGAACTCCCGCAAGCTTCTACTTTCCGCGAAAGATCCCTGTCGCGTGAAGCTTGGGTCGCTAAGCCCTGCCGCGAACCTCGAGAAACTGCTTCGCGCCAGAACCGTCACAAGTCCGCTGCGAACTGCTGCTCCTAGCATCTGTTGCCGTGAACTCCGAAGACCGCCTGTTTGCCTGTCCGCGAACCTCCACCGCGAGTACCCACTCTTGAAATTCGCTGCACTTGTTCGTCAAAACCGCAGAGCCTCGACGCCTTGCTGAAAAAAACATTCTTTGTCGTGAACAATCTCGCACGAATCCCTGAGAGAACATCATAATTTCTTTAATTTCGAAGCCAAATCTTCTTTTCTTCTTTGATCTCCCGTGTCGATATCTTCATGTTCCCTCGAACGAGGCTCTGATACCAATTGTTATGAAATTATCTTCGGAGAAAATAAAAATCGACACAAATCAGAAGAACACACAAAGATTTAACGTGGTTCAGCAAAGAATTGCCTACGTCCTCAGGAGCGAGCCGGCGAATGCACTATTTCAGAGGAGTTACATACTCATAGGTTTACACATCTATTTATAGAAAAAACTCACAAATAAATTACAAACACGCCCTCGCTCCCCCCAACCCACTAACTTCCAAGAGACACTCCTTTTTCACTAGGAGTCACGCCTCTTCACCAAGAAACTACAACTCTCTAGATATGAGTCATACCTAACATCGCAAGCTCCTACAATATCACATGAGCATCTAATATTTGTGACATAAAAAATTGATGCCAACAATGCTCTCATAAACGAACGAACTAAAAAGGCATATTGTTGAGAGACATCAAAATCAAGCAGATATAAAGCCCAATGAGACTCAAAACGAGGTGCTCTCATCAACGTATGCATGCGGCTTTCTTGGACAGTTGTTGATCTTCGTCAACCAATCATCAAATTATGTGTTCAATGTTCTTTGGTTCGGTCAGCGGTTTGCTCGGTCGACCTAACCGGTGCAATGATGAATGTTTGTATTTATGCTATTTTCTTCGTGTGACCCATTGGATCACCTCAAGATTCGTGCAATCACATTAAAGAAAAAAACGATTCCACAACACCTTTAGCAAGCAAGGACGACGAGAGGAGAAGAGAAAACTATTCAAGGGCATTCATGAGAGCAGTGTCCATAGGAGAAGAAAGGATATAGGATGAAAGCCATTATTTCGACGCTCTGCATGGGAAGTTTCTAATGGAGAATAAAGACATTGGAGATGAAGTTAAATGAGTAAAAGAAAATATAGAAGTTTTGAAAGAAAAAAATGGTTATACAGTGGGCAAAGAGCTCGGTACTCGTGATTAAGAATTGAAAAAAAAAATATAGATACATAGCACACAATTTTTTTTTTTTTTTTGGTTTTTTACATCACATCATCATGTTTATTATTTTAGAACGTAATATGATATGCTTATATTTCCTAAATAAAGTTATAAAATTTAATTTCTCTTGAACCTTGAAAAAATATGTGAAAAAAGTTTAATGAGTTTAATCTTATCTCAATCAAATATTATCTGAATTTAGCCGCACCTCAATTCCATAAATTCAAATTAACCATATGTATTGGTATTAATTTTTTTTTTCTATAAACAATTTAATAATTTTAGATATGATTGTTTTAATTTAAAAATATTTGGATTATTAAATTCTTTTATATTAAAATATTGATTAATATTTGCATCAAAAAGCACACAAAATTTTTTATCCAAACAAAAGTATCATTTTAAGGACCATAATTTTATACCATTATTTTTTAATGTTGCTTTTAAAAGAGCATTTGTAGAAGGAGAAGTCCTCTCAAACAAAACCTTTGAAGCGACATGGCGGGCAGCTTGCCGTCCAAAATTAGAAACGCTGGCTGATGAGGAAGTCAAAATGTAGGACTTAAGATTGATTCTATTTTTTTTAAATAATCAGTGGATTTAGAGCCTATAAATAGAGGCAAAGATGGGAGAAAAAATGCAAAAAATGGAGAAGTAAAAAAGAGGAATAAAAATTCAGCTCCAAGAGAGAGAGAGAGGGAGGAGAAGAGAAAAATAGTTGTCATCATCCATGCTCAGCGGGTGATCTGAGATTTCTTTTTTTCTCTTTTTGACCTTCTATTATGAAGAAGTACGAAAACGAGAGAGGGAGAAGTAAAAAAGTTATCATCGGCCTTGCCCAGCAGGACATCCAGGATCTACTTTCACGATCATCTAAGAAAAATTGTGCTCAGAGAGAGAGAGAGAGAGAGAGAGAGAGAGAGAGAGATAGAGAGAGAGAGATAGAGAGAGAGGGGAAGAGAAAAAAGGTTATCCCCATCCTCGTTCAATAGGTGATCTGAGATTTCTTTTATTCTCTTTTCAATCATCAGTAGTGACGAAGCAGGAGAAAGTCATCATGAACGCTATTCTTGACCTTGCCCAGCTAGTCCTCTGGGATCTTGTATTGTGATCTTATGAGAAAAATTTAGCCCTAGGAGCAGAAGAGAGAGAGAGAGAGAGGAGGAGGAGAAAAAAGACTTCCCTATCCATGCCCAGCAGGTGATCTGACTTTTTTTTTCTCCTTTCAATCTTCTGTCGTGAAGAAGCAGGAGAAAATCATCCTGAAAGGTATCCCCGATCTTGCACAACAGGACCTCCGGGATCTTCTTTTGATTTCTTTTAAGAAAAATTCATCCCCAAAAAAGTGAGATAGACATAAAGGGAGAGAGAGGGAGCAAGGAGAAGAGAAAAAAGGTTATCCCCTTCCCTGTCCCGTAGGTGAAATGGGATTTCTTTTTTGTTTGTTCTCTTTTTGATCTTCTGTCGTGAAGAGCAGAAAAAAATTTCCTAAAAGTTATCCCTGACACTATCCAGTAGGAACTTCAGGTTCTTTTGGACTGCTGAGATTATGACATATAGGGAACCTCGCCATACCTAGAGCCAAAGAAAGGGCTTGAGCTCGAAAGATTTAGTGTCAAAATTGATGGAGAGAGACCTGATTTTATTATAGAGGAAGTACTATTTCCCGAGTAATATGGTGGCGAAATTGCTGACTCTCACTGATCGGGCTTATTCTCCTCCTAGGTATCTTGTTGTTTATGAGGCAGCCTTGCAAGCCAATATGCAATTTCCACAAGTTCCCAAGTTGACAAAAATTATGACGACAACCAGAGTGCATTGCCCAGCTCTTTTGTTGGGCAATGACAGTAATTATTAGATTGAACGTCTTCTTCAAAAGTATGGGTCAAAACTGACGCCATAAATTTTGGCATGGTTGGGCGTGTTTAGTAGTGACCCACATGGTCGTGTTTTTTTTAGGAAAACATTATTGAATCCTCAACTGAAAGATCTAAGGAAGCAGTGGGCCGTATGCTTTTTCTTTACACAGAATAACTGAGGGCTTCATAAAAGATGAGGGAAGTTTCAACAACTATCTATCTTCTTATAGACCACCGAGGATGAAATATTACAGATGTTGGGATTACAGGATCTTAAGGAGATGAAGTTTGAAAGGAAACATAATTATGAATTTATGAGCGAAGAGTCATTATTTAAGGCCAAACTATTATTCCACCTTGAAAGATCTACAATTGTGACATTGAAGAAATCTAAGAAGGGACCCTCTGAAGTAGCCCCTGTGGTATCCGTGAAATAACCCCCATCAAGCAGTAATTGTGAAGTACTCCCTCAAAAATACCACAAGATGAGTGAAGACTCAAGGAAACCTATGTCCAGTCCTTCAACCATTTATATCCCTGAGAATGTGTTGTCTCATGCATGCATTAGGCTCCTAGAGACCAAGGGGTTTGTGAGTTTTTTTTTATCAATTGTTGCGTAATCATTTCATCTGTCTGGCCCTGAATTTCTTTATTTTTTCAGAACGATAAGTTGGTGAAAATCCTGATGGGGCTTGGATCAACATTAAGATATTAGAATTTTGAGTTTGTTAAAATCAAGTATCTTCAAGGCGAGTACAAGTGCCGGTATGATTCTGGAGCTAAAGAAGTTGCGGTCTTAGAATCTTAAATAACAGATTGTAGGACAAAGTTGTATATGATGGTGATTTCCTTCTCACTGTAGCTTCAGGAACTAGAAAGAACTCAAGATGAGTTGATGGAGGCACAAGCCTATCTCCGTAAGATAAAAAGGAGTGTGAAGGCCCTACAGTCGACAGTGTCAGCCCAGAAGAAAGATATCTTAAATTTGAGGTCCATGAAGAAATTTGATGTTCTCTAGGCTCTGCAAAAAAGAGTTGAGGATTTTAAGTAATTACTTGAGTTCAAAACCATCATTTGAGGCTCGAAACCATGTACTTAATGTTGAAGCAAAGAAGCAATAAAAGTGTTTCATCAGGGAGTGATTCATTTGAGGCTTCCTAAAGGGAAGTCAAGGAGTGCAATACCATACTATGCCTGTTTTGGAGGGGCTCACTCCCATCTAAGCTTCATAATATCTTTCCTTAGATTTTGATGATAATGATATCAAGAGGGAATTGAAGATGGTGTTCTCCAGCAGTGATGAGGGGGCAAAGGAGAACATTGATATCGATTAGCCCTCTACTCTTCTTTATCTGTTTTCAGCATCTTTGCTTGCATCATGTCAGATATAGCTATATATATTTAGCTTTTATTTTTTTTATTTATTTGTTAAAGTGACGCTGTATGAGTGATACTGATGCAACTATTGATGATCTTGTTTAGTTATTGATTTCATTTCTCATTCGTCCCCCGAGCATCTTTCTTTCTTTTATGTGTCTATCTTGCGACAATGATGAACTATGTTTTCTTTTCATACCACAGTGGATGTCATATGTTGTTTAGAGGTTTTGTTCTACGAGGAGGTTGTTGTGGGAAGAAATAATCATTGCCTTTTGACTTGCCCGGGGTTGCGTATTATAGTATTACTAAATAATTTTAGCTCATATAAGAGAAGCTAGTTGAAGTCCACCAAGGACTTTTCTATGCATATGAGGTTGTTAGTTGGAGCATTGATTGCTTGTCAACCTGTGTGCAAGGGTTAGATGTAGTACACCAAGGACTATTAACATATTCAGGGTTGTTAATTAGAGTAAAAACTTGAAGATGTTGACCCATATGGAATAAGTTGAATTGAATCCCCCTGGAATTGGTCAAGCTCTTACTAAGATGCAATTGAAGTTCCATATTTTTCAGGTCTAGAGCTTAAGGTGGTTCATAAATAAACTGTTACACTTTCAGGAGGTGTCACCTATGTAGAGGAAAACAAGTGAATCACACTAATTTAATGAGTATGAGGTACAATTACGTAGATAAGGAACACATTAATGTTAGATTCAAATAAAATAACTATAGAAAAAAACAATACTAATACCAACAAACACATCAAACATACAAGAAATGAAGGCCACATAACTAAACTATTACTAATATTATCTACATGTATTTTCTGCATTCCAAGTTTGAGGCAGGGTCTTCCCCTCCGAATCTTTCGAGTTTGAAGGTTCAAGGCTTTATCATAGTGGCAGTGATGTAAAGGTCCTCCTAGAGGGTTGAAAATTTGTTCTGCTATAGGTCATGATCATCTTCTTCAAGATTGTGCAGGACCATGTCCCCAATAAAGATAGTTTGCAACTTGAATTTTCAATTAAAGTTGCGGGCAACTCTCTGGTCGTACGAAGTAGCCTAAGGTGGGCCACATCACGTGTTTCAGGGAGGAGGTCCAAGTATTGTTGAAGCTTCTCCTCACTGTCGTCTGAGTTGAAAGTCATAACTCATGGGTTTGGAACTCTGATATCGACTAAGATGACAACCTTGCTACCAAAGCACAAGTTATATGGGGTCTCCCCAGTTAGAGTTTGTGATGTGGTGTGGTAGGTAGCTCAAACTAGCCTTGGTTTCTGTGATCTTGGTGAGCAGCTCAACTTCTAACACATTTGGTAAAGTTGTCTACAACTAGAATGATAAAATTTCATTGTTTGGTAGCTATTAGAAACAATCCCATGATATCTGATACACCTAAAATATATAGTATTTTTATACATATTTTTATGCCTATTTTTGATGATATTGTAAATTAATTAAAGTTATTTTGTGTATTTCTCTTGCAGGTATGATTAAATAGATGAATGTGATGAAAGGAGTGAAAAATGATCAAATTTGGGGAAAAAATGAAGAAATGTGCAAAATTGATCTGTGGCGGCTAAGCCCCTGGACCCGCGCTTATGCACCAGAGCCCCGCGGCTATGCACCCATATTTGGGGCTTACACGCCAAAAGTCTCGTGGCTAAGCGCCGAGACCTCGCGATTACGCGTGGTAGTTACTAAAGAAGAGTTATTTAATTTTTGGCGCCATTTTGAAGAGGTGTTTGAGGCATCTTCTGGTAAGAACGTGGGTAACTTCCTATTGGCACCAAAATTAATTTAAATTATTCTTGAATGGATGCATCTCTTAGAATATTTGTTGAATCTAGACATAATTTGAAGAGATACGAAAGCACCTGTTGGAAAATTATAAAAAAATGACTTGAAGATAAAAAAGTAGTTGTTGTTGGAGAGTGTGGTTTATGTTTATTGTGTAAGAGAGTTATTTTAGTAACACACTACTCCACTTCACCATTTCTACTTACTTTACTATAGTTTGTATTAGGATTAGAAGTGAGATTTGGAATCCTTAGAGTTGGGCGCCAATCTCTAAGGAATAATGTAAGGAAAAGTAAAATTTTCAAAGGAACTTCAAGAGTTTGGTAAAGAGGATTTACAGATAAGTCTTTATCTTTACTATTACATTTGGTTTTTAATTAAAACTTCTTCTGTTTTCACTATTATTTCTACTTTGAAACCAAATTGTGATTGTATTTTCTCCATGAATTCTGAGTAGTCTTCTTTATCTTTTTCCTTAAAATGATGAAGTAATAAAGTTATGGAAGAATGTTGTGTGAAGTATAGGAAATCAATATGGGAAGAAGTTGTGATGATTCAAAACCTTGCACTTCATTTACTTCTTGATTTGGCCAATTAAGATGTTAATAAATGTTGTGAAAATATGTAAGAACCGGTATGGTATTGTCTCAGTAAACAATTGGAAAGAATCACGTGAGATTATATGGGTGAGAATGTAATCCATATGATTGAGTGCAAATAAATAGGGATATATACTTTAATGGGTGTAGAATTAGAGGACTTTAGAGTGACATGCTAAAGCCTCTAATTTCATTTATGGTTTCATGTTTGATACGAGATGTTAGCCCCCAGGTTGAGGGAGAAGAGGAAACTCTAGAGTGAGAGCTAGTATCTTTCAAGTCTAGCCCGTCTTCAAGATTTATAAAGGAATAGATTAAATAATGTTCTTTATAGCATCTCTAGTAAGGGTAAAGAATATAATTTCTCCTATTTGGCACAACACACTTTAGATACTTCCATAACTGAATTTATGACTTGTTACTGATTCATAATAAGGAAAAATATATTTTATTTGCATTGCTTTCATCTTACAAAAATATGGTTAAAGTAGTTATTTACTTTCATTTCAAATTATAAAAATTAACAAAAAGAATCGAATTTTCTTTCATAGAATATTATCTTTAGTTTGGGTAAGATCTTTCTTAAAAAATAAAAAGTTATTTTTCTATTTTCTTTATTTATCAATTTTCCTGTGGGTTCGATATCTCATGGCTTAATCAGAAAGTCCTATATTACATGATAATAATATATATACTTGCGTAATATCCCATTTTATAATATCATTAAAGAGAAGTATCAAATGATATATAAAATGTAAACATAAATATTTTAGGATCAATGTCCAAGCCTTATTGGATGAAAGGTCAGGGACTCAAAAAAGGATGCGAGTTCTATTGGTCTTGCATGCATCAGGTTGGAAAGTTGAAAACTTTTGCACTTTTGTACGAAGTGCAGTGCAACTTAGTTAATAGTGGGCCAGTAGAATCATTGTCTCATTATTTTAAGGGCAAGAGCGCTATCCTCAAGGTTTTTCCCACATATTCTGAAAAGAACCTTGCACATAATATAATCAACTTTAGATGACGAAAGACACTTAAGGTATGGATTGATAAATGCCTTTTTGTATAGTTCATCCCCAAAAATGATGAAGTTTGTTACCATTTGTTAGAAGGAGATGATGGGGTTCATCCAAGGTAGCTCCTTAGGGTCATTTATAGGCGCTATTACCCAAGGGTTTTTGGATGTTAAGACAATTATCTCCTCAATACATGCTCTTTTAAAGATATCTCTAATTTTTTAGGTTGCGGGCTTGGAGAGGGTATCGGCATGGGTGTTCTGCTCTCGAATTATATGAACAATCGAGTACGTTTCGATTATGGTAAGAAGTGTCTTCACCATAATGAGACATTGCACTAGTTGCAAGTTATCGACTTTAAAGCCTCCCTCTACTTGGGATGTGACAAGTTGTGAGTTAGTGTGGATGATCAGATTACGCACTTCACAGTCGATGTTGAGTTTTAATTCGACTATGAGGGCTTCATACCTCGATGACATTAATGTTGACTGACAAATTCAAGCAAAGTATGCACTTTAAGATGTCATACTTTGGGAAGATGAACAATATTCTAGCACCAGTTACAAGTTTTTAGATGCTCTATCCACATACAATGTCGACTAAGGTGACAATGGATGAGAAAAAGGCAGCTCATTAAAAGCAGGCACTGTGCGCTCCATCATAAAGTTAGCGAATACTTGTGACTTAAAGAATGGATGTCGAATTCCCCCAATTCTTATAACCATTTAGCTAATCTTTTTGATACTTCTCACTTTTATAGGATAATATTTGGATGGAGTTGTCTGTAGACGCTAATGGTGTGGGCCTGAAAGTATGGGTAGAGTCTCCATGTTGAGAATATCCGGGCTAGCGTAATCTTGTCTGCCAATGGGCAGCAAATATCTGAGTCAGAGAGAATTTTGCTGACATAGTAGACTGCCGTTCAACCAAGTTCTCCACCCTGACTAGGACAGCGCTTATCGCATAAGGTGACATAGATATGTAGATATACAACATCTCCCCTTGGAAGAGCTTTTATAGAAGGGGTGACAAAGATATATATATTTTGAGCTGCTTGAAAGCAATCTATCATTCATCTATCCATTGAAAAACTTGTGTTCTGAGCAAATCTAAGTATCTTAAATAATGATAAGTACTTATACCCAGAATGATCCAAGAAGCAAAATAAAGCGGTTATACGACCATTCAAGCACTGCACCCCCTTGATGTTCCTTGGGGAGCCATGTCTCTCAATGCCTTAATCTTTTCTAGATCTAACTTAATTTCACGATGAGTAATCATGAATTCTAAAAATTTCTTGGTGTGATTCCAAAGCGCATTTAGATGGGTTAAGGCACATGTCGTACTGACAAAGAAGTTAGAAACACTACTATAGATGAGAGATGAGTTGTGATGCTTCAATGCTTTTCACTAGCATATCATCGACACACACCTCCATTGTATGCTCGATGACATCTTTGAAGACCTTGCTCATGAGGTTTTTATATGTTGCACCAACATTCATCAACCCGAACGACATAACCTGGTAGCAGTATAAACTCTTTTTTTCTTGGAAAGTGGTGACCTCGTCATCTGTCAGATTCATACCTATCTGATTGTACCCCAAGTATGCATCCACAAACTGAGCATCTGATGTTTATACGTAACATCAACAATTTTATCTATGCATTGAAGAGGAAAAATTTCCTTTAGACAAGCCTTATTGAAGTCAGTGTAGTCATCGCACATCCTTTAGGCATCTCTAGTTTTCTTGACAACAACAACATTAGCTAGCCACGTGGGGTTATGCACCTCTCGTAAGAACATTGCCTCCAAAAGCTTGTTAAATTTTTGTTGAATGGCTTGTAAACGATCTGAGGTGAAGTTGCACTTCTTCTGGATTACTAGTTTGAAGTCCATAACCACTTTTAAAGAATGCGTGATTATCTATGGGTCAACTCCAAACCTATTGCTCAGGGTCCATGCAAAAATGTCTTGGTTTCTTTTTAGAAGATCAACATATTCTGAAATTTACTTATCAGAGAGTGGGGAACCAACTGAACCTTCTGTGAGAGGTGTTAACCAGAGAGTGGGACCTGAACCAAATCTTTCATGGAATAAGCCCATTGGGATACATCCTTGTCTCAGAGATCAAAGTTCTCCATGTTTAGTGTTACTGATGGGTGTGGCTGGGCTTGCCCGAGGTAGCATGATCGTGTTATTTGCTGATCTCCTCATATGTCGCCAGTCCATGTGGGATTGGGAACTTGAGCTTGAGATTCAGCAAGAAAGATAAGTTGCTAAATATGAACTGCAAAGACCTCTTAAAAATAACCTTGTATCCTGATTTTAACCTGACAATAATGAATTGGATTGAGTAGGTCATCTGTAGAGGAAAGTCTCCCATAATAATATGGAGATTTATTACCTTCGACCCTTACATGTAAATTGTCAAAACAGCACAATGGTCTTGAAGCTGGCTGAATACTTTCCCTTTTCAGTCCCATACTGAGAAAAGTGGAGAACATGACATCAAACAAGATTCTATTGTTGATTTAGATCCTTTCACATTGTAACAGAGTTTATCAATTCCAGTGTTGAAAAACGGTGCGGGATTCCTTCCGGATCAAAATCATCAAATGTAATGGGCTCAAAGCACAATATCTTATGTGTTGCTTATCCATGTGCATCAATAAGGACTTGGTCAGACGTCAACAGGGCTCTGACAATTGTTTGAATTTCATATAAAACTTGGCTACTCCCATGTTGTTGCTTTTGTGTCTATTTCCCTCCCCAGTGGCATTATTATTAGTACTAGTTGGTTTGTTCTACACAAATCAACAAAGATATCCCTATCGAATCAACCTTTCAATATCTTCCTTGAGCTTCTTACACGCTTCAGAGGTGTGACCGTGAATCTGATTAAAATGTCAGTATTTCTCCTGATTCCCAGAGTTAGATTTTAAGGGGTGAGACCACTTAACAGTTTATTCATTCTTGATGGGCATTAAGATGTTAACATGCAATGTATTAAGTGGATACTCTTTTTTGGGTTGATGGTAATTCTGTTGGTTTGCATGTCAAGGAAGGACGTCATGATTCCCCTTCTATTTAGACTTTATTCTCTGTGAGGATTGATTAGCATCGCCGTGCTTTCCCCCGAATTGCTTGAATTGATCCTTATCTGCGATGATGGTCTCGTCTGAAATGATTTGGACCTCGACGCATGTTGACCTCATTTTTGAGGTCTTTCTTTCCCTTCTCCTTATAGTCTAGGATCTAGCCTTAGGATTTTCCTATTTTGGACTCTCTTAGAGGACTAGACTGGGACCCACCATATTTAGAAATTCAAGCCATCTCCTCGCTCCTTGAATTTTCATATGGACGGTTTCAAATCTTCGACATCCAGTTGAATAGATTAAAAGCTAACGTATTGAAACTCTTGATGAGTTTCTATAGGGATTTGAAAGCCATAGGCGGACTCCAGTGTGCGCGACGTTTGACTTTTTGCCACGAGCAATATGTTTGACTATGGTTCTTGCTTAAGCGAAGTCCAGTCATCGATTTGCTCGTTAAATGACTCCGGTCGGGTCAAAATAATTTCATTTTGCCACATAACGCAAATTTGATTTAAATTGACTCTACCATCAGCGAACTTGTCCGGACGGTCCCGGATGACAAAACGGCCGATGCGTCCGGAATGTTGATTTTAGCCGGGAAGGACATATATTTTGATAGGATTTTGAGTCGGCTCGAATTGCGCGTAAATCAACAAAATTTAGATAAAAAAAATAATGATAATAAATTTTTTTTATATAATAAAATATATTTCTAGAACTCACGCACACTATTCACTCTCCCCACTCACACGCACGCTTTCGCCTCCCTTTTTCTGGTGCCCTAGCCGATCTCCATGCTACTCTTTCACGAGCCGAAACTCTTGCTTCCTCTCTTGACCGGATTCGAGAAGCTTCTAGCCTGTTTCTCCGGCCACCCATTTTCTTTCCGGTCACCCGCTTTCTCTCCGGTTACAACCGACATCGATAACTGGTTGCCTTGCCGGTAGTCTTTCCCTAACTGATTTTCCCGCCCAAACGAGTCAGGTAACCGCCCTATGCTCGATTTCAACTGTAGTTTCTTGGTGAGATGACTTTCTTTACCTCTTTGTTTTTTCACCGACGGTGAGCGCATACCCTTCATCTGTGCCTATAAATACCCCTTATGAAAAGAATTTGAGGGACGATTTTTTTTCTCTTGTGCAACCTGAGGAATTTTGTTTGTTGCTCTCGATTTTTCTTTTAGGCCTTTCTTGCAAGTAAGTCTTCTTCTCTCTTCTTCATTTTCTTCTTCTTTTTTTCAGTCCTTTAATGATATATCTTCGTGTAGTTTTATGATAAGCAATTAAGAATTAAAATGACAATCCTCAGTCATGAGTTGATAAAACTTATAGCTGTTTCATAATACTTTCTTATACTTTTAATGGATAAGAATTGAATCACCATTTGCAAGGGTTTGGAAGTAATAGACCTTCCCCTTTCTACTGATTTAATTACACAGAATTGAACCTACACCGTTTTCATTCTTTAAAATTCAGTTATATAAATTCTGGAATTAAGGGAGAAGATAAGGATTTAAAAGGTTTATTGCAGCAATAATTTGATTTGCTTCTGGTTTCAAATTGGTTCATAGTTTGAGATGGGGAATATATGAGCAATGTTTCAGAACATTTGAGACATATCATATTTGAAATAATAAAATTATTAGTTCGGCTACATGGGTTGAGCTTACTATCTTGAATTCATGGAATGTCTTGGATTACCTTTTATTATTAGAATACATTATTATTGTGATATAATGCAGTTAGGCATGATTCTTTCGGTGAAAGGCAATATGTGTGCATGCGTTTTTTTTTGTTTCCCTGGATATTTTTTTTTTCTCACATTTGGTCATTTAAAAGCTTCATCATATATTGGGTTGAATTCTTGGATTGTTTCTAAGAACAATTGATATCTATAAATCTCGGCTCCTATGCATTCGGGGATCAGTTCATTTGAGTATGAAGTTCTTGTTACATTCAATTTACTACTCAATTTAGGTTTACAAATATACGTTAGAGGAGCTATGCTTTGCTTAGCTTCATTCTTTTAAAGACATCTTTTAAAGACATATTCAACTAGGAAAGTTTAAAATCTATAGTTCCTTTTTTTTTAAATTATATTTGATCCTTTCTGGATTTCTTTTCCAGTTATTTATGATGATTTAAATTGAAAATTATAAATTTCAATTGTTAAGGAATATACATACTTAGTATCTAATGGAGAATGGTTTACATAAGATTTAATGTGAATTTCTTATTATGAAGATGGGTGATATAAATGCATAAATTGAAGCTTTGTTGCTTTATAATCAAATACATAAGAATTGTTTGTATGGATGTAAACATAATTATTTTTTTGGGAGAGCTGCATCTCGCTTTGTACTGCTCTATTATTTGGATTTGAGAGGCTTTGGTTTCATTTACATCAACACAGTTAGATGTTGTATGTGAATATGTGCTTAATGGATTCTGTATTATTCTTTAATTATTTCTGAGGCATTTACATACCTACCTCACAATTCTTATGCATTTACATATATTTCATATTCATTTCCCACGATTTTGCTTCATCAAACATTGTGTTTATTAGTGATGAAAGGAGTTTGATGTGCTAAGTTGCAGCAATTTAAGAGTAGCTAACTGCAAAAGTCATTTTATATTATGGTGGAAACATTTTTTTTTTTTTTAATAAATATGTAGATATATTGCAAGAAACGATTGGAAAATTTTACATCCTTCCTATAGGCGTCAGCTAATCCTTTTGTATTTACATTTATACCATGGAATTTACATTCATACCACCCAAATCTTTAAATCACATTAAAGTTATTGAGTTATATGTAAATATATAAGAACTGAGTGGTATGCATGAAAATTTACCTTTATTCTTTTTTCTGGTAACTGCATATATATATCCATTGGCATCATTTATCTCCCTCTAACTCATTATTTACTTAATATTTAATTTGGAAAGCTTCAGGCTTACACTTTTGAAAATTTGAAAAGTTCATCTTAAATATTATCTGATTCTTTTAAGAAACCAAAATGCAGAATTTTGGGAGGTGTGTTTGCTTTGGTTTGCTAAAGCACAAAATTGGAGTAAATTCTGGGAGTCTGCTTTGATAAGCTGAAATTGAACTTTGAAACTTGAGGGTTTTGTTTTACTTGGGCGGACTCTTAAAAATAATGAAGTCTTGGTTTTGTTTTAGCATTGATGAAACACAGCTTTAGAAATTTGGAAATTGACATTAGAGTAGTTTGCATGAGGCCAAGTCTTAAAAATTCAATAATCTCCTTTACTCTTATTAGCTGAAATGATATCTTGGAAATATGTTGGTTTTTTTATAGATCGCGGCATTTTCTCTAGCTGAATAATAAAACTTCATTGTTAATACATATGAAATATCAATATGGTATATACGTTGGAAATGAGGGGTTCAGGTAATGTTGCACAAACTTCTATATCATGTTTTTATAGCTGAAACAAAATAAAATCAATACTCAATTTTAGATGCCCATTTTATCCCATAGTTTGGGTAGTTTTATTTCCTATCTTTAAGAAATTTGTGAACCAATAACGAATACTACGACACCAGATATTACACTGGTATAGTAACAGATACTACAATAACACATGTCTACTTTAGTCACTTCTCTTGCATATTTATACATACCCCTAGGATAGGCCGTTCGAGGCATGGTTTTCTCTTTTCCTTTTTTCCTTTCCTTTTCTCGAGACGAGACAATGACATAGTCAAGTGACGATTCAACTCATGCAGTGGATCGGACGACAGAGGATGAATGAATGATCTTCAATCAGACTTTCGTAGGTTTAAATAACACCCATAGGGCGCTGAGGTTATCGTTTGATACGACATAAATCCTCACACTATCTTTTAGGACTTAGTACGATTTTGTATCGTGCGATATAAGTCCTAAACTATTCAGGATTCCGAGGTGGTCGTTTGATACGACATAAATCCTCCTATTTCTTTGAGCTATTTGCATATGATATGCAGACACAAGTCCCGAATGTCTAAAAAATTTGCAAGATTGAAACATAAACACAATTTCCCTTTCAAAGATTTAAAGCTCAATCATAAGTTAGTTTGAGATGTCACTGAAGCTCCTTCAGTATCTTCGACATCTCATACTCTTCATTCCGTTGAATTCTAAAAATAATTGTTCCACATTGAGCCTCTTCCATTTGATTTTTCTACAAGCAATCGTGAAAACCTAAAAGTTGAAATTCTTGAAGACGAAGCCCATAATCTTTATCGAGAGTTTTCTTAGGTGACTTCGGTTGCTTAAGATGTAATTAACTATAGGGGCTTGCCCCTATAGGGAATAAAGAACCCAGATTACTCTAAACCCTGTCTAATCTGTGTATTAGACAGGGGAATTTGTCGGCTATAAAATACGCAGACCAAAATAGAGTCATAAGTTTTTAAGTTTAGATAGTTAAGCCTACTAACAAGTGGTACGTTCATCTTTCGGAATGATGGGTCACTTGTAGTATCGTGCTTAACTTAAACTATTAGATATATGAGATCTATTTGGTCTCGTTATTTTCAAAATAAAAAAAAACATCATCATTTTCAAAATCAAAATTATATTATATATTAAATTTAAATTTGAAAATTTTATATTATTTCATAAAAAAAAATGGCCGAAAATTTCTGGCGACTCCGCTGGGGATTAATTCTTCTCTCCATTTTAGATCATGAGGATTTTTCTTCATACATCGATAGTGTGCCCATATCCCTAGTGGGCCAGACTATCATTCTTCCGTTGATGTACTTCGCTCATTTCTTCCTTGAGCAAGTATTGTCAACTCCTTTTTGATTCTGGAGCCACTGTTTAATCATCCTTAAACAGAGAGGTTCCAGAATCTTGAAATCCTAAAAGTGGGGCCCCGATAGGTGTGGTAGGTTAGTAGCGATTTACCGAAGTGAGTTCAATGCGGAGTTAATCTTTTGTACAAGTCCTTCAAACCTTAGATTGGGTCTTATACTTTTTGTACTTACTTTACCTTAATTTTAAATAGTTTAACCAATTAAAACTTTCTATAATTTGTTCGGATAAGACCCGAAAAAGGCACCCAGTTAATCTTGATGTTTATTTTCAATGTGATGCGGACTAAAGATGATATTCTAAATGCAAAAATGTCTTCCTCGAAATTGATCTTCTCCTTCGCTACTGGAAAGGATATTGTTGTTAATAAGAATCAATTACCTGATAAAACGGTAATCAAGTTCGATCAAGGGTTTGACGATGTTGAGAATAAGTTTGCAAGTGTTTCAGTCGCTGTAGTGAAATCCGAGGCAAATAAGTCAGTGGAGCCTGTTGTAGAATTCAACCTGAGATCTACTGATGAATTTCCTCATCTGAAGCGAGTATTGGTTGAAAATAATCCTGTTGTTGCTATGAAATCTGTTACTAAAACCATTGAGGTCAGTCCCAAGAATGTTTCGTCGCTTCGTTGATTTGGTTGTTGCTACGTCTGATGTTACTTCGGCGTTAGCAAAAGGGAAAAGTCTACTGATGGTCGATGAACCAGTAATTGGAGAAAATTTGGCTTTCACTTTGCTACCGTCTATTTTTTAAATTGGGTCCAGTTCTAAGTCCGTGTCTTTGACTAGAACACAAAGGAGAAATAGAAACAGGAAAATAGCTCAAATCAAAAGATTGGAAGCCGCTAAGGTTACAGTTCCTGTGGAAGTCCTAGACGAGGAAACTGGACTCCTTGAAACCTCACCTCTTCTTAGAGGTAGCAGGTTTCATCCTTTGTCTGTTGCCCCCGCTGAAGAAGACATTTCAAAAATTGCTGCTGCATTACCGATATCATCTTATCGTCAGAATGAGAGAAAGAAGAAGCCTGCTCCTTTCTCTGAAATTCATCATGTGTTTGAAAGATTGGCTCAGAGAGAGCGTTGTTCAGTTGCTGAGATACTGAAGAAAATGGGGTGTGTTGTTCCACTGCATATACAAGCTGAGATATTAAATGGAGACAGACCGAGTCATCGACATCATAAGTTTGATCGAAGGAAAGAGACATTACAGCCTCGTATTTCTGCTATGTTACGTCTGGAGAAACGTATAGTTACTTCTACCGATCATATCATCACCACCCATCAGAAAGTCATAGAACGCCAACCTGCAAAATCTCATCTTGGACCAAGGATAGTTTCTCTGATTAATTCAAAGGAAGTTATGTTCAGAAAGGAGACTCCGATAAACGGTAAAGGGTTGTCTACTACAGTATCTGGTTCTCAGATTAGGGAGCACACCACTTCTAGACGTGTTAGTGCTTTTAGTAAGCCATTTGGTTTTAAAGCACCAACGCTAAGGAAAATGGTGTGGCAACCTAAGGCTATTGAACCAATACCTATAGAGAAGCCCAAAGTGAATGATAAGAAGAATGATTCTAGTCCCGAGAAGATAATTAGTACTCCGGAAGCTGCTGCAGAGGGGGTCAGTTTTCAAACACCCCATATTGATTCAATGAATAAGGTAAACTCAATTGAAGTTAAATTGGAAAGGTTAAGAGAAGATATTCGGCAGTTGTCCAAGGAAAAGAAAGAAGAATCAAATGATGAAGAAGACTTGACAGATTATATGGATGAAGATTTTGCTGAGATAAATGTTGTCGAAACTAGAACATCCTCAACTATACGAGAAGCTCCGGTACCAGCTGAAGAAAACGTTACTGAAGCATTACGAGGAATTATTCGACAGAAGGATGAATTAATTAAATGGATGGAAAGAAAAATGGAAGAAATGATGGCTGCTATTATGACTTTACAGGGTCAACCTCAGACTCCAAGGGTGGTTCCCGCTGAGGTAAATCAACCAGAAATAATTTAGATTGTCGATAATAATAATAAAGAATCAACTTCCAATAATAATGAAGAACAGTTTAGGAAAGATTCTGTTCCAACCACCATGCCAGAAAAGGATATCAAAAGTTTAATAGAACAACAGGTGAGAGAAACCTTGGCGCAATCTAAAGGAGGAGCATCAATTCTAAAGGGTAGACCTTATCCTGAAGAATTCAATGTCGTTCAATACCCCAAAGGCTTCGTACCACCTTTGTTTAAAACTTTTGACGGAACAGGAAATCCACGACAACATGTAGCGCATTTTCGGGCCAGTTGCTGTAATGCAGGAGGAAACGATGCGCTACTGTTTCGACAATTTGTGAGTAGCCTTCAGGTGTTGCTTTTGATTGGTATGCAGAACTACTGAATGGATCGGTCAAGACTTTAGCAGAATTAGAAAACATTTTCGTTAAACGGTTTGCTGGAGCTCAGCACCATATCACCGTTGGTGATCTTGTGGTTGAGAAACAAAAACCGGACGAAACATTGGTGGAATATATTCTGCAATGGAGGAAACTAAGCATGAAGTGTGAGCCTCAGCTTCAAGAACAACATGCAATTGAAATTTTATTGAAGAGTATTCATGGACTGGTAGCATTCCTCCTTAAAGGATTTACGATCAAGACGTTTGAAAAATTGCTTAGTAAAGCTGCAAGTCTACAAGAAGAAGCGAAACAACTTGGTTTTATTGAAAAGGTTGAGAAACAGAAACCAGTAAAAGCCTTTGAGAAAAGATCTGGGACTGTTGCAACCATTGATAAAGGCAAACAACCAATACATATAAAGACAGAACAACCTCAACAGACTCATCAACTTCTTCAACAGTATAATCCGCAGTCCTCACAACATAAACCTCTCCCGATGAATGAGAAACCAGCTCTGTCTCTAGCGGAACGACTAAGTAAGGTATATTCTTTCAAAGATGAAGCAGTTGGCAAGATGTTTCGGAATTTGGTCAAGAAAGCTGAGTTCAAATTACCTGAACCTAAGAAACCTGAAGAAATTGAGAAGAAAGATCATCTGTTATACTGTCCATATCACAGAATGATCGGACATACTATAGAAAATTGCTTTGTTTTCAAAAATTGGTTGGAAAATAATCTCATGAGAGGGAACATAACAATCCCAAAAGAGTATATGAGAGAACCTGAAAAAGGTTTAATCAATACAATCTCGGTTGATCATATTGTTCCAATTGATCCGTACACAACCAATGATGGATGGAGTACAGTATGGACTAAATCTTCAAAGAAAATATAGAGTCAGCTCCAGAATGCTTCAACACAAGCTGTAATTTTAGATCCAGAGCCTGCTAAACCGGTGTTATCGATTGAGGTAAAAAATGAATCTCAAGAGAGGAATGAACAAGTTATAGAAAAAAGGATTGAAAAGTCAAGTCAGAAGATGAGAGTCATTGGTCCGAGATTAGTTGTTACAGATTTGGGAGAGAAATTTCTCAAACCATTGACTTTGTATGATTTCTTCTTCGCTCCATCAGGAGCACGTAATACTATGGAATTTGATTTTGGCTACGTTTTGGCTATTTCTGTTGATAATGTGATTGACAATAACCAATCTAACTCTGATACTAATTTCAATCATAATAATAATTCCCAAATCGTACAAAACATTGACATGTGTAATAATGATTCAGAAAAGGATACGGATAATGACAGCTGCCGTATGGAGGATGAAACACTTATTCTGGAGTTTCAAGGATCGCCGATTGCAATAGAGCTAGAATTTTTGATTCAGAAGAAGTCTTGAAAGAATCAGCTACTTCAATTCCTGAGGTTACAATTTCTGAATTAATTCCAGACTTAGAAGAGATAACAGAAATAAATTTAAGAAGCGGAAAAATATTACCTCTGAGAGTGGGTCCGAAAGATAAAGGAAAGCAAATGGACAATCCAGATCCACCAATTGATGAAATGTTTGCTCAAAAAGAAGATGAAAAGCCAAACAAAAAAGTGGATTATAATGTACTAGCCCATCTTAGGAAGTTACCAGCTAAGTTGAGTATATACGACGCTCTGATCTTATCGAAGGAGATGAGAGAAGCTCTGGTGAAAGCTTTGCTTGATCCAGACATTTGTTTAGCTCAGCTCGCTGGCAGTTCCTTAGATGAGGTTTGTTCATTGAGGGAACAGACAAAGATAACTTTTACAGATGATGATTTATTGCTTGGCACTGCTGATCATAATCGTCCGCTGTATATTTCTGTCAATATTGGTAATTCCATGCTATCTAGAGTATTAGTGGATCCGAGAGCATCCATTAATATAATGAACTTGCGAACGCTAGCCTATTTGGATATTGATGCAAGATAGCTGACCACTGATAGAATGATGTTAATGGGTTTTAACCAGAAAGGAGAAAGAGCTTTAGGATCGATCACTCTACTGTTGAGAATCGGTGAATTGGCGACAACTGCAAAATTCCATATCATTGACTCTAAAACATCATTTAATGCCCTTCTGGGCCGACCTTGGATTCACGAAAACATATTGGTTCCCTCATCACTACATCAATGTATAAAGTACTGCCAGGAAGGCCAAGAATACTGTATAAAAAGGGATTTATAGCCGTTTTCTATTCATGAAATAGGTATTCATGAAGATGCTGCTTACTACACTCCTCCGAAAAAGACTATTTTATCTCGAGATGTTTGATCACAGAAAAATTCATTAAGAAATTCATATATATTTTTGATGAAATTGCACTTTAAAGAAAGGTATTTTCTTTATTTTACTGCAGGAATGAAGATTTATAAGTGATGGAAGCAAAAAGCATGAAATGGAGTGAATTTGGATCAAAAAGGAAGAAATTCATGCAAATTGAACTAAGTCACCGACGGCGAGATCAAGGCCGCCGACGGCGAGATGACTAAGAAGAATTTCTGAAGGATTTATAACTACCTCGCCGACAGCGAGCCCGAGGCCTCCGACAGCGAGATCGCGCGGTTTGAAGACCTTCTAGAAGCCCCGCCGACGGCGAGATCGTTTCCCGCCGACGGCGAGACAGTTCAAAATGCAAATACTTTGAACCTGGACACTTTTTGAAGAGGTGTTTAAGCACCCCTTGGACCTTTGCCTACCTCTATAAATAGAGGCCGAATTCTAGTGTCTTAGTGTGTCTCTTGAGTCTTCTATGTGTCTATTTTAGTAAGTACGAGTGTGTTTAGTGAGTTTCTTTAGTTTATTTGAGTGCTTTATTTAGTTCGTCTGTACTAGAAGGAAAAGTCGAAGGAACTTCGAGGAGTACGCTTGGGAGGAAATTAAGATAAGTATCTTTGTTTATTGTTGTTAACTTTAATTGAAATCCATGATTTGTTTTATTCCCATGCATTCTGAGTAGTTTTCTTAGTCTTTCTCCTTGTTTATGAAAATTATGCGAATTGATGAAATTAAATAGAAGTGTCTAATATATTAAAATAAATTGTGATAATTTTTACTTAAAACTTAATTTACTTTCAATCCGGCCGATTGAGTTGTTAAAATATGTTGAATTATCAACTATAGTAAAAATTACATCCAATATTCGAGGAAGTCAAAAGCCTTGGAAGGAGGGTGCAAATAAATAGGGAAATATTAATTATTGGACGTAGAATTGGACATTTTAGTGTGACAGACTAAAATATTCAATTTGGTCCTATTGTTTGAGAGCTGAAGTGTAGATGTTAGCCCTCGGGTGAGAGGAACGTGGGAGCTCTAAAGTGGCAGCCAGTATCCTCCCAGATCTAGCCGCGATTCGGTAATCAAACATAGGATTAGTCGATGTTCTTTGCACTCGGACAAAAGGGTAAAGAATAGGAATGCTCCTATTTGTCACAATACAATTTAAGAATTCTATTTAAAATCATCATTCACTTAATTTTCTAAAAACAAGGAGAAGGATACTTTTTCTGAATTATTTAAATCAACTTTATTTAATTTACTTTAATTTGTTTTAGTTACTTTAAATTTTAGTCTACTAGATTAGTAAGTAATTCCTTTAAATTTAGCTGATAACAATTCTGTTAAAAACTTCCCTGTGGGATCGATAACCAGGACTCCACTAGAGCCCTGTATTACTTGATACGATACGTATACTTGCTTAGAATCCACATTAAACATTCAATCAATAATTATATATATATTAAAGCGGAATCAAGTTATTAGTGTCGTTGATATAACATAAATTACAAACATATCAAAAAGTGGGTCAAGTTTTTGGCGCCGTTGCCGGGGAAGTAAAGAAATTATTTACTAGAGTAACGGACTATTTTAAATTTATTTTATAAAATTGTATGCAAAAATTTGGAAACGAAAACTTAATACCATACGATTCAAAATTAGAGCGTACAATTAAAAGAATTAGAAAACAAAAAAGAGAAATTATAAATTTAACACAAATGGCAAATATTCCTGAAAATGAAAATATAAATCAACCAAGACCATTACGAGATTATGCCAACCCTACATTAGATGAAATTCATTTAACTATTCAAAACCACGATGTAGTTGCTAATTCATTTGAACTTAAACCCGCAATTATCCAAATGGTACAAAATAATCAATTTAGTGGTTCACCTACCGAAGATCCTAATTTACATCTTGCTAGTTTTTAGAACTATGTGCTTACTTTCAAATATGAAGGAGTATCTAACGATCGTTATTAGACTTAGACTTTTTCCTTTTTCTTTAAGGGATAAGGCTAAAATGTGGTTAAATTCGTTAGCACTTGGATCTATTAAAACTTGGGGAGAATTATCACAAAAATTTCTATCCAAATATTTTCCACCATCTAAAAGCTGCTAAGCTTAGAAATGATATAACTTCTTTTAGTCGGTTTGATGGAGAGTCTATATATGAAGCTTGGGAGAGATTTAAAGAACTTCTTAGGAAATGCCCGGATCATGCGTTACCGATTGGTTAATTATCCAAACTTTCTATAATGGATTAGTAGGATCTTTAAGATCAATCATCGATCGTCTTCGTTGGAGGATCATTAATGTCAAAACCATTTGATGACGCCTTATGCACTAATTGAAGAAATGGCAACAAATAATTTTCAATGGCCTGCTGATAGAATGAATCCGAAAAGATAGCTAGTATTCATGAAAATGATGCAATACCTATGTTAGCTTCACAAATCGCTGATGTATCTAAAAAATTAGATCATTTTGGAATGAATTACTCTACAAATATATCAGAAGAAAATTCATCTGGACAACTTATAGAATCTCAATCTCAATATGAAACTATTAATGCAATTAACAACAGACCCAATAATCCTTATGCAAATTATTATAATCCTGGATGATAAAATCATCCTAATTTTAATTGGAATAATAATATAACTAATCAACCATGGATGAATAATATGACACAACCATTAGGAAATCCATCTAATCAAGGAAATCCTAATTATAAACCTAATTATCCACCTGGATTTAATAATAATAACCCACAATTTAAAGACAAGAAATTATCAATAGAAGAATTAATATTAAATATGGGTCAACATTTACAAAATCAAGGAAATCAATTACAAATACAAGGAAACCAATTACAAAATCGAGGAACAGTTATCAAAAATATTGAAACTCAACTTGGACATATCGCTACTGCACTTAATAATAGAATACCTAGAACATTTCCTAGTAATGTGGAAATAAATCCTAAAGACAAGGGAAATGAACAAATTAAAGCCATACAATTACGAAGTGGAAAAGAATTAGAACCTCGAATTCAGAAAGAACTTGAAAGTCAAAAAGAGGAAGTGGAAATTGAAAAGGAAAAGGATCAACAAGATCCAAACTTAGAAAATCCTTAATACCTATGAAAATTTCTGTTGAAACACCTCCATCACCATTTCCTCAACGACTAATTCAACATAAAAAAGATAAACAATTTGCTAAATTCCTTGAAATTTTAAAAAAATTAACGATAAATATTCCTTTCGTAGAAGCTTTAGAACAGATGCCAAATTATGTAAAATTCATGAAAGATATTCTAAATAAAAAAAGAAAATTTACCGATGATGAAATGGTCGCACTTAGTGAAGAGTGTAGTGCTATTATTCAGAAAAAACTTCCTGAAAAATTAAAAGATCCTGGTAGTTTCACTATACCCTGCGCTATTGGAGAAAAATTCTATGGAAAAGCTTTGTGTGACATAGGAGCAAGCATCAATCTAATGCCTCTATCAATTTTTAAAAGATTAGGATTGGGAGAAATTTCACCTACCTCGGTAACTCTTCGATTAGTCGATCGTTCGTTACATATCCTAAGGGAGTTATTGAAGATGTATTAGTAAAAGTGGACAAATTTATCTTCCCTGTAGATTTTATTGTCTTAGATATGGAAGAAGATAAAAAAATTCCTATCATTTTAGGAAGACCATTTTTAGCCACTGGAAAAGCTATGATAGATGTTCAGAAAGGAGAATTAACTATGATAGTAAATGACCGAAAAGTTACTTTTAATATTGCTAAATCAATGAAATATCCTGCACTAGAAAAAGATGATGAGTGCTTTCGAATGGAAGTACTCGATCATTTATAAAAAGAACATTTTAAGGAATATTACGAAGAAAAATTAGAAAAAGAAAATATTGAATTAATTGAAAAATACGAGATAAATGAAGAAGCTAGATTATATTCAAGAGAAATTTGAATTTTTGGATAACACGGAAAACACTCGAAAAAAATATAGTTCCATCGATTATTAAACCTCCCGAACTTGAGTTAAAAATGTTACCTAATCATTTAAAATATGCTTACTTAGGTAATTCTTCAACTCTACCAGTTATTATTTCATCTGAATTAAATGAATCTCAAGAACAAAAACTTTTTGATACATTAAAAAAATATAAGAAAATTTTTGGGTGGACTTTAGCAGATATTAAAGGAATTAGTCCTTCAATTTGTATGCACAGAATTATTTTAGATAATGAACATAAACCTAAAGCAGATCCACGAAGGAGATTAAATCCAATAATGAAAGAAGTAGTTAAAAAGAAATTTTAAAATGGTTAGATAATGGTATTATATATCCTATTTCGACGATAGCTTGGGTAAGCCCAATCCAATCGTGTACCTAAGAAAGGAGGAGTGACTGTCAAAACTAATGAAAATAATGATCTTATCCCTATAAGACAAGTCATTGGATGGCGAATATGCATTGATTATAGAAAATTAAACACAACCACCAGGAAAGATCACTTCCCTTTACCATTTCTAGACCAGATGTTAGATAGATTAACTGGACATAAATATTATTGTTTTTTAGATGGATATACCGGTTATCATCAAATACAAATTGCTCACGAGGATCAAGATAAAACTACATTTACTAGTCCTTATGGAACTTTCGCTTTTCGAAGAATGCCTTTTTGATTATGTAATGCACCTGCAACATTCCAAAGATGTATGATGTCTATATTTAGTAAATTAATTAATAATGGAATAGAAGTATTTATGGATGATTTCTCTGTATTTAGAACAACATTTGGCACATGCTTAAATCATCTTGAAAAAGTATTTGAAGTATGTGAGAAAACTAATTTAGTTCTTAATTGGGAGAAATGTCGATTTATGGTTACGAGCGGCATTGTATTAGGGCATAAAATTTTGGAAAAAGACATGGAAGTAGACTCTGCGAAAATTCAAGTTATAGCTTAAATTACCACCTCTAACTACGGTGAAAGGGGTAAGAAGTTTTCTTGGACATGCTTGGATTCTACGGACGTTATATTAAAGATTTTTCAAAAATTACTAAACCTCTATGCCAACTTCTTGAAAAGGACAAGAAATTTGAATTCATAGCTGAATGCCTGAATGCTTTTGAATTATTAAAAGATAAATTAATTACAGACCTATAATAGTTTCACCTAGCTAGGAGAAACCATTTGAGTTTATGTGTGATGCTAGTGATTATGCTATAGGAGCGAGTTCTTGGGCAAAAATATGATAAGATTTTCAAAGTTATATACTTATGCTTAGTAAAACTCTAAATGATGCTTGAAATAAATTATACGATTCTTGAAAGAGAATTATTAGCGATTGTATATGCTTTTAATAAATTTCAGCATTATCTAATAGGAACTAAATGTATTGTACATATCGATCATTCTGCTATAAAATATTTAATGCAAAAGAAAGATTCTAAACCAAGATTAATCGGATGGATATTATTAATGCAAGAATTTGATTTTTAGATCATTAACAAAAGGAACCGATAATCAAATTGCGAATCATTTATCAAGATTAGAAAATCATGAATTATCCGAAATTGATAATGAAATTTTAGACGATTTTCACGATGAACAACTTTATAATATTAATGAGTTAAAAATACCTTGGTATCGTCGATATAGTAAATTATATAGTAAGTGACATTTTACCACCTATGTTAACTTTGCAACAACAGAAAAAATTCATTCACGATACTAAAACATACTTTTGGGATGAACCATACTTATATAAGCAATGTAAGGATTTAATTATTAGAAGATGCGTGCCTTATGAAGAAACTGAACCAATCATTCAAAAATGTCATGACTCTGATTTTGGAGGACATTTTGGGACAGATAAAACTATGTATAAATTCTACAATCAGGATTCTACTGGCCTACTCTATTTAGAGATGTATATAGATATATAAAAACCTGCGATAAATGCCAAAGAGTAGGCAACATATCAAGAAAAATTGAAATACCTCTGAATTTTATATTAGAAGTTGAAATTTTTGATGTTTGGGGATTAGATTTCATGGGACCTTTTATTCCTTCATTTGGAAACTCATATATATTAGTAGCTATTGATTATGTTTCCAAATGGATTGAAGCACAAGCTTTACCTAGGTGTGACGCTAAAAGTGTTTCAAAATTTTTAATGAAAAATATTTTTACTAGATTTGGAATGCCGAGAGTGATTATCATTGAAGGAGCAACTCATTTTAGAAATAAATATATTCACAAACTAGTAGAAAAATATAATATTATGCATAAGATATCAACTGCTTATCATCCACAAACTAGTGGATTAGCTGAAGTTTCTAATCGAAAGATTAAGCATATATTAGAAAAATCCGTAAACCCAATAGATTAGACCGGTCATAAGACTAGATATCGCATTATGGGCATACGAGATCTGTTTATAAAACTCCGATTGGAATGACTCTTTACAGGCTTATATATGGAAAAACTTGCCACTTACCAGTTGAATTAGAACATAAAGCATATTGTGCGATTAAAGAATTTAATTATAATATGAAAGAAGCTGGTGAGAAGAGATTGTTGCAATTAAATGAATTGGAAGAATTAAGAAATGAATCATATAATAATGATAGGATGTATAAAGAAAAAATGAAATGATGGCATGATCGGAAGATTAATCAAAGAAATTTTGAACCAGGACAAGAAGTTTTGCTTTATAATTCTAGATTGAAATTATTTCCTGTGAAATTGAAATCTCGATGGTTAGGACCTTTCACCATAACTCAAATATTTCCATATGGAACTATAGAAATTGAAGATCAAAAAACAGGACATAGATTTAAGGTAAACGGACATAGATTAAAACCATATTTTGAAGGTAGAAGACCAAATTTTAAAGAGGTTTTAATGCTTAGTCAACTCGATTACTAACTAAATTAGGTCGGTCGACGACGTTAAACCAAGCGCTTTATGGGAGGCAACTCATAGTAGTCTTTTATTTTAATTATCTGCAAATTAGAGAGTCTATATTATTAAAACAAATCTTACTACTCAAATTTTTTATAAGAATCATCACAAAGTTGAACCTATATGATGAGATCAGAAAATATTCGGACCAGAGTGAAATTGGACAATTTTACGAAATCTCACCGACGACGAGGTCGATTCTCGCCGACAGCGAGATCTCGTGCAAAATTTGAGTCAGTTCTATAACTAGCTCGCCGACGGTCAGAAACTTCCCGCCGACGGCGAGGTTGTTGAAAATTTGGTTTCTTAAAGATTTTTCGTGCGGTTTTGGACGGATCTAAGTCATTTCCTAGTAGGAAACTATCCCAAATCCAAATTTTCACTGTTTTCTTCCTTAGAAACGACTAGAGACCAATCCTTTCGATCCAAAATGGCCACCAAACTCTTAGAAACCACAAAAACTGAAGTTTTCAACCGAAGAAAATTCGTCAGTTCGGAGGCGCAGCGTATCTTCAACAAAGGTTTGATAAAGAAAAGACTTATTAAAGAAAGAGGATTTGTAAACAGAGGAGTAGAGAATTCCACTACAAAAATCGAAGAAATGATTGCACAGCGGCATTGGGAGGTATTTTGTTATATGACATCCGCTGTAGTTATTCCAGTAGTTAAAGAGTTTTACTCTAATTTACATGCGATCAACAATGTAAATGTCTACGTCAGAGGAAGATGGGTAACATTTACTCCTTCAAGGGTAAATGAATTATTTTCTATAGAAAATACCTCTGTTTGTCATTATTCCAACTTTGTGCCTTCAAGATACAATATGAACGAAATCTATAGATACATAACCGACGAGCCTGATGATTGGGAGTTACGCGAAGACGGGTATGTCAGTTTTTCTGCATCACTTCTTAACCTTGTCTCGAAGCATTGGCATTTCTTTATATCATCAAAATTATTACCTACTATGAGGGTAAATAAGGTTTCAAAGGAATGCGCTATTTTAAACTACTGTATTCAAATTGGATTACCTATCGACGTTGGATCAATAATAGTAAAGTCTACATTGGGATTGATTGTGCATGGGTCAGTGCATGGACTTGGACACCCATCAACTATATTTGCTTTATGCAGTAAGTACCAAGTTTCTTATGAGGCTTGGGAAAAAGTACTTCTACCATGGAAACCACTGGATCCTACTGATATGTTTCCAACTTTGGATAACAATGATGAGATTACCATTATTTCTAACAGAGCATCACAGAACAATCCTTTAGCAAGGCCCATTACTGATAAAAATAATTTCATTCTGAATAAGATTAAAGGATTGGAGAAAGAATTGCAAAATGTGATGAATTTCATAGACAATATCTCTGATATGTTTGATCACATTGACTGGAGAATGAATGAGCACTTTGATCATACTGGACATCTGGAGGTCAGTTTTATTCATCTACTAAGACAGAAAGGATGGATTAATGAAGAATCTACTGCAGAATTCTCTTTCGAGCCTTTCTACAATTTATTTGTGCACTCGCGTCGCATCAGAAATATCAGAGAAGATGTTAGTTCAGACACTGAAGAGTAGGAAAGATTTCTATGTTTATGTCATATATTTGTGTATATATGTGTTGATTTGGATTTAGGTTTTATTATGAGTCGAACTTTGATATGATCATCTCAGATTTGATGAGATTATTTGTAATTTTTATGTCTCAGCATTTAGAGTGTTGTGGTGTGGATTGCGATGCTGAGTATTATAAATTTGAACATTTAAAGTTAAGTATATGTTAAATTGTTAGTGTGAAGTTTGTAAGTTTCATGGATTTCATATATAAAGTTATATTGTTTGTGTTGTGTGAACTTTTTGTGAGTTTTAGTATCTAATCTTCATACTATTATTAAATTAAGTGATCGGAAGATTGATTAAAGGCAAATCAAGGTTAAAAATAATTGACGAATTTCAAAAATTTAAAAATTTTGGGATCTCACCGACGATGAGAATTATCTCGCCGACAGCGAGAAAACCCGCTGACAGCGAGACCGATCTCGCCGACGACGGATTTTTCCCGAAACTTTTGCCTTATCAAATTAATTAGCTCGCCGACGGCGAGAAAAATCTCGCCGACAGCGAGATCGCGAAAAGACCTATATTTGACCAGTCAACCGACACTATTCATCATCGCTTTCCTCAAATTTTTGAAAAAATCGACCTAGGGCTTGAGAGATCTCGGATTTGAAGTGATTTCAAGACTTTTTGACACCGGATTTCATCTTCTCTCGGTAAGACCTTCACTCCTATGCAAAAAATTTTTATTTTCACCATGGATTTCTTCTACATTGGGAAATTTTGGAAAAATTCGAAATGTGGAGAAATTACTTGGAAGAAATCCATGGAGATTGATTTAAATCGATTTTAGATGTTGTAGGAAGCCATCTTATTAATATTTGGAAGTTTAGTTAGAATTTTTGTGATTTTTATAGATCGAACGAATGGCTCCTCGACAAAAACGAAGAGTGGATTACGACACTGACCGATTCATCAATGCACGATCGCAAAATCGATATTTTGAAAATATTCAAGGAAGAAAGTGCATTGCAGATCTAGTTTTCAAGAATCCAGGAGGAGAAGTAGAGCGAGTTATAAAGGAACGAGGATGAGAAAACTTCTATTATGTTTCATATAGAGCAGCTGTGAAAATAGTAAAAGAATTCTATGCAAATTTGACGGGAATCGAGGATGCACCGGTAAAGGTACGGGGATTTATGGTTGAATTCAGCGCTGCAAGAATAAACTTGTTCTATGAAGTTCGTGATCTGCATACTAGCGAGTATGATACTTTCGGTATCGCGGAAGGACCTCCGGAAGAAGTTATAGACTTTCTCATCGACGGGAAAGGAGTTTGGAAGATTAAGCGGCGAGATAGGGTAAATTTCCCTCTTTACTATGTTAAATGCAATCTCTAAAGCACGGCATTATTTTATTTGCTCTACATTGTTACCCACTTATCACCATAGTGAGGTAACAAGAGATAGAAGCAATTCTAAATTTCGTATTCGAACAATAGGAGCATCAAGATAGGCAACATTATTTATAGAAATATTTTAGCCACTGCTCGAAGTGAGAGTGGAGGAGGATTGGGACATCCTGGTTTGATTTTGCACTCTGCCAACTCTCTGGAGTTGAGGCAAGAGAAGATGAGGAATGGATAGAGCCCATGAAACCTATCACTCCCACCAATATTAAGACTTATGAATCCCATGAGGGATGGAGATCGGGAACGAGGAGTTACATGCCTTCATCAAGTAGAGATATCCCCTCTACCAGTTATGATCCTCCTCAGCCTACCATCCCTACACTTCAAGATCTGATGAATGAGTTAACCTTGAGTAAAAGAAGTTTTGAGCAGTTTGGAGAGACTATGAAGAGAAGATTTGATCATCTGGATCACAAAATTGATGGATTGGAAAGGAGACATGATTACGATAGTGAATATCTCCAGCGTCATTCAGAATATGAATTTGCCTACTACGAAGCTGAACGTCGCTATAGGAGTGGTGATTTAGATGTTGTCTTTCCTGAGTGCCCCCGCTATTCACAGTACCAGCCTGCTCAGCCTTCTTAGCCTGGAGATCAGGGAGATGACATAGCTTGGGATTTTAATGCAGAAGATTAGATCTTTTGTTTAAGTTTACTTAGTTTGTTTAAATTTGTTGTTTTGAAAACTTTACTATTCTGTGTGTAATATTTCAGTACTTTCTGTGGACTTTGGACTTGGTATGTTTGTTTGTTTGCTTGAGCTGTGATATTAGATTTCTTATGTGTGTTAAATTAGTTTGCAAATTTTTATATATATAGGATGTTAGTTTAAAGTTTTTATAAGTTATGAATGTTAAACATTGTTTAGGGTGTTTTAATATGTTTTAAAGTAGATTAATTGATTGTATGTGTAGTAATAGATTAAGTTTTCAATTGTTATGTTTGATACTTATTTTAAAATTTCCATCCCTGCACTTTCTTTTAAATATTATATATGTATGGAAGAATACTAACAGTACGAGTTCTGTAAGTAATAAAAAAGCTCGCAAAAATTTCAAAGAAAAGAAATACCTAAAGCTCAAAGGTATGATGAATTTTACTTATATACTTTCCCTTTTTCATTATTTAGTATAGATAAAAAAATTTAAGTTTGGGGGAAGGTAAAAATACAAATTTAATTATTAAAATTGTTCTCAATTTCTATTTTCAAAAATTATTATTAAATGATTTTCTATAAGTAGTTTTTCAATTCAATAAACATGAATTACTTTATTTAATTATTATATAAAGTTAAATAAAATGTTTCTAGTAATTTAGTTAATTAATGGAATAAGATATTTGATTAAAAGGAATAAGAATATAGTAAACTATTTAAAGTAAGGAAAACTATATTCTAAAAATTGAAAATTCTTAAGTATTTAAGTGAAAAAGAAAGGATTGAAACTCAATGAAGTAAAGACTATGAAATATATATAAAGCAATGAAATATTTTAAGTTTCAATTTTAGGAAGAGAAATTGAAGTTCAAAATTATTAACAGACTATCCAGATATAGTAATCCTCACTTAAAAAAGAAAAAGAGAAGGATTGAAAATCAATCCAAAAAGAAAAAGAAAAAAAAGAAAAGAAACAAAAATATATATATAAGTGAGGAGAAGCTTGAGGAGATGTCTTATAAAAAATTGGCTTCAATGGATTCAACCTAAAATGTAGAACTTAATTATATTTCTAAACTTATATATATATATTAGTATTTTACTAAATAGTTTTTCTTGAACTTCATATCATCTAAATATCTTAAGTAATTTACTCTTTTAAATATAATCATTCCTGAAATAAATAGAAAATTAGAAATCTTAAACCTGATAACTAGATAATCTTATATCTATAAAGTTAATTTAATTACTTAGAAATATTTCTATTCAACTTTACTATAATATTATTTAAATTTAATTCATAGTATATCTGAATTGAAAAATTATATTATAGAAATCATTATTTTTATTTAGTATTAAAATTACTTGAGGACAAGTAATAATTAAGTTTGAGGGATTTTGATCACAGAAAAATTCATTAAGAAATTCATATCTATTTTTGATGAAATTGCACTTTAAAGAAATGTATTTTCTTTATTTTACTGCAGGAATGAAGATTTATAAGTGATGGAAGCAAAAAACATGAAATGGAGCGAATTTGGATCAAAAAGGAAGAAATTCATGCAAATTGAACTAAGTCGCCGACGGCGAGATTGAGGCCGCCGACGACGAGATTACTAAGAAGAATTTCTGAAGGATTTATAACTACCTCGCCGACAACGAGCCCAAGGCCGCCGACAGCGAGATCGCGCGGTTTGAAGACCTTCTAGAAGCCCCGCTGACGGCGAGATCGTTTCCCGCCGACGGCGAGACAGTTCAAAATGCAAATACTTTGAACCTGGACACTTTTTGAAGAGGTGTTTAAGCACCCCTTGGACCTTTGCCTACCTCTATAAATAGAGGACGAATTCTAGTGTCTTAGTTTGTCTCTTGAGTCTTCTATGTGTCTATTTTAGTAAGTCTGAGTGTGTTTAGTGAGTTTCTTTAGTTTATTTGAGTGCTATTTGGTTTGTTGTACTAGAAGGAAAAGTCAAAGGAACTTCAAAGAGTCTGCTTGGGGAGAAAATTAAGATAAGTATCTTTGTTTATTGTTGTTAACTTTAATTGAAATCCATGCTTTGTTTTATTCTCATGCATTCTGAGTAATTTTCTTAGTCTTTCTCCTTATTTATGAAAATTATGTGAATTGATGAAATTAAATAGAAGTGCCTAATATATTAAAATAAATTGTGATAATTTTTACTTAAAACTTAATTTACTTTCAATCTGGCCAATTGAGTTGTTAAAATATGTTGAATTATCAACTATATTAAAAATTACATCCAATATTCGGGAAGTCAAAAGCCTTGGAAGGAGGGTGCAAATAAATAGGAAAATATTAATTATTGGACGTAGAATTGGACATTTTAGTGCGACAGACTAAAATATTCAATTTGGTCCTATTGTTTGAGAGCTGAAGTGTAAATGTTAGCCCTCAGGTGAGGGGAACGTGGGAGCTACGAAGTGGCGACGATATCCTCCCGACCTAGCCGCAGATTCGGTAATCAAACATAGGATTAGTCAATGTTCTTTGCACCTGGACCAAAGGGTAAAGAATAGGAATGCTCCTATTTGTCACAATACAATTTAAGAATTCTATTTAAAATCATCATTCACTTAATTTTCTAAAAATAAGGAGAAGTATACTTTTTCTGAATTATTTAAATCAACTTTATTTCAAGCATTAGTTTACTTTAATTTGTTTTAGTTACTTTAAATTTCCGTCTACTAGATTAGTAAGTAATTCTTTTAAATTTTGCTGATAAAAATTCTGTTAAAAACTTCCCTATGGGATCGATAACCAGGACTCCACTAGAGCCATGTATTACTTGATACGATACGTATACTTGCGTAGAATCCACATTAAACATTCAATCAATAATTATATATATATTAAAGCGGAATCAAGTTATTAGTGCCGTTGCTATAACATAAATTACAAACATATAAAAAAGTGGGTCAATGTTGTTGCAAAAAGAACAGAAAATCCAGAAAGTATACAAGGACAAAATTATTCAGTGTTGATTCAACAATCTCGCATCACCCCTCTACAACGAGAGGGTGAGAGTTCCTCTGGAACTCGCATCCGAGTTTGAGGCCGGGGACGAGGTCAAGGAAGGAACGATAGGATTGTTGAATTGAAGAATCTGGTTATCAACATTGGTTTGGAGGACAGTTCTGAAGATGAAAAGATTAAGAAAGATGCAATGACGATTAACCAAAAGAGACCCCTGTTCCAATTCAGCTTGGAGGATGAAGAAAAGTGTGAACATAGTTCAATGTACGATCGAATCAATCTCTATGTAGAAACTGTGGCCCTTACCCCAATCTATACTCATAAAGTTGAGGGTTTGACAGTCAAAGAAGTACATAGTGCTGGTGGAAAACCAATAAAGTTTCATCGTGGCTCTGCATCTTCTAGTTCTAAAACTAATGTAAAACTAGAAAATAATCTTTCTTCAAAATTAATGGAATTGCCCATTGAATGGTATTCTCATTGTGTTCAAAATCTTGCACAGCGTGGTATGGTACCTAAGCAATGGTCAAAAGATTAATCGCACTATTTTGAAAAACTTTGGAATGGTAATAATCATATATTCAATTCTAAACAAGGTCTTGGGTTCGGCACGGTAGGACCTATTGATGATGTAGAATTTTGTCTAGTTGTTACTGATGAACAAGATGAAGAATGTTTGAAAACTTTGGATAATTATGAAGATTCTCTAATTGATGATGCCCCACCAGAGTTTGAAGAGGAGATTAAATCAACAGTAGATGAGCTGAAAGAGGTTAACTTAGGGACTGAAAAGGAACCAAGGCCAACCTTCATTAGCTCCCTACTTAATGAAGAAGAAGCTACGGACGCGATTAAGTTGTTGACTGAATTTAAAGATTGTTTCGCTTGGAGTTATAATGAAATGCCAGGATTAGCATCAGATGTGGCAGTACATAAATTGGGTTTAGATCCTGCTGCAGTTCCAGTTAAGCAAGCTCCAAGAAGGATGCACTTAGATATTGAACAAAAAGTCATAAATGAAGTTAAAAAGTTGATAGATGCCAAATTTGTACGAGAAGCGCAATATCCTACATGGCTTGCCAGCATAGTACCAGTTAAGAAAAAGAATGGTCAAATCCGAATTTGTGTAGACTTTAGGGATCTAAATAAGGCATGTCCAAAAGACAAATTTCCGCTTCCTATTCCAGAATTGATGATTGATATCGCATCATTTCATGCCATTTTCTCTTTTATGGATGGGTCGTCCGGATATAATCAGATCAAGATGACTCCAGAAGATGAAAAATTTACAGCTTTCAGAACACCAATTGGAGTTTACTGCTATACGGTAATGCCTTTTGGGTTAAAGAACGCAGGAGCAACATATCAGCGAGCAATGACCAGAATTTTTTACGACCTCATTCACAATCAAGTGGAATGTTATGTGGATGATTTGGTTATCAAAAGTAAACGGAAGGAAGATCACCTGTACGATTTGAGAATTATTTTTGAACGGTTACAACAATTTAACCTTAAAATGAACCCTCTGAAGTGCGCATTCGGTGTGACTTCTGGGAAATTTTTAGGGTTTGTTGTTCGTCACCGCGGGATTGAAATTGATCCGGAAAAAATTAAAGCGATTTTGGAAATGCCACCCCCTAAGAACTTAAAGCAATTACGATCTTTTCAAGGGAAGCTGGCATAACTAAGACGCTTTATTTCTAATTTGTCAGGAAGGTGTCAACCTTTCTCTGCATTGACCAAGAAAGATACCAAGTTTACTTGGGACGATAAATGTCAATATGCATTTGAAAGCATTAAACAATATCTAATGACACCTCCTGTACTAGCAGCCCCGATCCCAGTTAAGTCTTTAATACTTTATACCGCAGCTTTAGATGACTCTCTTAGAGCCCTGCTAGCTCAGGTCAATGATGAGGGTAAAGAAAATGTTTTATATTACTTAAGTCGTCGTCTAATACTAGCAGAGGTAAAGTATCCGCCAATTGAGAAGCATTGTTTGGTTTTAATTTTTGCAGTTCAGAAACTCCGACATTACATGCTTTCTCACAAGATTAATTTGATTTCAAAATTTAATCTGTTGCAATATTTGATAGCTCGACCGACGCTTTCCGGAAGGTTAGCGAGATGGGCCATGATATTATTGCAATTTGACATTACTTTTGTTCTGCTTCGAGCTATAAAGGGACAGATTCTAGCAGATTTTCTTGCGGCACATCCGTTACCAGCTGACTCTCTTCTTAATGATGATCTACCGGATGAACAAATAATGAATTTGGAAGATTCCAATACTCGACGTTGGGAATTATATTTTGATGGAGCCTCTTCAGCACAAAAGAATAAAGAACTACAAATGATAGTACCCGGTAAAGCAGGGATTGGACTGATATTCATTACACCAGAGCGAGGAATGTTGAAATATGCTTATCATTTAACAGAGCCGTGTACGAATAATGAGGCAGAATATGAAGCTCTGATAACAGGATTACAATTAGCAATACTCTTAGATATAACTGACATCAACATCTATGGAGATTCACAATTAATAATTCAACAAGTTGCTGGCCTATATAAAATTTTGAAGCCCAGGTTGGAACAGTATCACCGTTATACAATGAAGTTGTTGGAACAAATTCTTAATGTGATACTGTATCGAATTCCGAGAGGAGAAAATGCTCTTGCAGATGTTCTAGCTAGACTTGCCAAGGAATTTACATGTCCACAGGAAGATTCTATTGAGATAACAGTGCAAGGACTTCAAGTTTTGTCTCAGATCGATACGGATACATTAAACAAATTAAATAAAGAAGAAATAGTAGCAACAATTACTGAAATTACAGAAGATTGGCGTCAACCCTTCATAGAATATTTACAGGCTGGAAAACTACCAGATGATAAGTCGGCAGCTCATCGGATAAAGAAAAGAGCATTGTCATATGCTTTAATTGATAATGTTCTTTATCGAAGATCCTTCGATCAAATGTGGCTGAGATGCTTAAACAGCGTGGAAGCTCAAGAAATCGTGAAGGAGGTACATTCAGGACTTTGTGGCGCTCATCAGTCAAGTCCTAAAATGAAAATGAAAATCAATATGTTAAGATACTACTGGCCTGCGATGATGACCAACTGTATGAAAATTGCTAAAAGTTGCCATCAATGCCAGATACATGGAGTGGTCTTATACCAACCCCCTAATGTGCTCCACCCGATAGTCGCGTCGTGGCCGTTTGAGTGTTGGGGCACAGATGTGGTGGGTCCTATAGATCCTCCATCCTCAAAAGGACACTGATTTTTCTTAGCGGCTACCGATTACTTTTCAAAATGGCAGAGGCTGTACCGCTCAGAGAAGTGAAAGCGCATCATGTGTTACAATTCTTTAAAAATCAAGTCGTCTATCGTTTTGGTGTACCACGCAGAATAATTTCGGATAATGGGTCTGCATTCAAAAGTACAAAAATTAATAATTTTGTCAGAAGGCATGGAATAGATTGGCGCTACTCTACAATATATTATCCTTGAGCAAACGGCCTGGCCGAGGCTTTTAATAAGACTCTTGTCCAAATTCTAAAGAAAACTCTAAATGAAAATAAGAGAAATTGGCATGAACAGTTGTTAGAAGCCTTATGGGCCTACCGAACGACGTTCAGAACTCCAACACAGTCTACTTCTTATGCCCTCGTATACGGATCTGAAGCCGTTCTTCCTTTAGAAGTGCAACTTTCGTCTCTCAGAGTTGCTGTTGCCAACAAAATTACTACTGAAGAAAATGTTTAACTCCGTCTGGAAGAGCTGGAAAATTTAGAAGGGAGACGACTATTAGCACAACAAAATTTGGAATTGTATCAAGCTAAAATGATTTAAGCACATGATAAACTGATCCGCCCCAGGACTTTCAAAGTTGGTGACCATGTACTTGTTTTCAAGAGACCTATTCTTGCACATCGCAAGATAGGTGGAAAATTTGAACCAACTTGGGAAGGACCATTTGTGGTGGAGAAAGTTTACTCTAGAGGATCATACCAGTTAGTGGACTGTCAAGGGGAAAGACCTATGCTTCCTATTAATGGGCGTTATCTAAAGAAATATTATGCGTTGTGATGTTTCAAAAGAGCAAACTTTAGAAATAAAGTCTTGTTCTTAGAAGCACTGACACCTCAATTGTAACTGGGTCCGAACTTAAATTTGAAATAAAATTGTTGAATAAAAATATTCCTTTTCAATCTATAATAGAATTCATGTATTCTAAAACGTAATCTAATCATCATTCCCGTTCTTTTCATACGAATTTCAATTTTCATAATAAGCCTTATATTTATAAATAAATAAATGATATATATATATATATATATATATATATACATACATATATATATATATATATATATATATATATACATACATATATATAAATTAAAACAAATATATTCCAGATTGATACATATTGTTTTTGCTTAGCCCGTCCTGATATGCTGACCGTTTTCCTGTGTTTGTGTAGGAAAATGTCAGAAGGAAGGCTGATTTTCGTCTTTAAGAATGGACTTGGTTTCGCCCTTAATAAAGAGAAGATTGAAGAAGGAGCAATTATAGAGTTCGATTTGAATTTCGAACAAGTGAAGTTGGAATATGAAGGCTCAGCTTTGACGATTGTGAATCAGGAGGAATTTCGTGGTCAGAAACCCATAATAACATTCAAAAACAAAGATCAACATTCTTTTGGGAAAAAGAGAAAAATAAATGAAGTTAAAGCAGATGATACTACAACTAACAAGATCAGGTCAATGGTGATGACCTCGGAAGGCGAGCTTGTTGGTGTTATCCCTACCAATGATCAGTTGGAAGGTAAAGCAACACTTACTCGCACTCAGAAAAGAAACTGAAACCGACGCATTCACAAGATGTTAGAACAGATGAAAGAACAAGGAGAAGATGAAGCTGTTGTCGAGAGGATGGCGGTCACGTTGAAAGAAAAGATTCCAAGTCGACCTGTTGAGGTGATTCTACCAAGGCCAGAGAAAATTGTAGCAAAGCCTACTCTTCAGAATAAGAAGATTGTAGAAAAGAATATGGAAGTTGTGCCATATGTGCCGCAGTTTGTGGCCAGGCCACGCAGATTGCAAATTATTCCAGAGCATGAGTTAAAAAATATCAAAGAGTAAAGAAACAGAATTTTGAACATTTTCAAAGATTCCAAGGAAAATACATTAATGTACTAGAAGGCTTAGAATTATACACTGATGTATTTTCTGAGCGGGAGCAAAAGGAAATCGTGGATTGTGTTTTCCTTGAGCAAGAAATGGGACAAGCTGTACGCTTAAGAAGAAGAACTTACTCCGAGCCCAGAAAATGGAAGCGTGGAAAGGGGCGAGTCACCATACAGTATGGATGTTGTTACAATTTTGCTAAAGATAGAGAAGGTAATCCCCCTGGCATAATTCACCATGATGAAGTCGATCATTTACCATCATTCATAAAGCAGATGATTAGACGAATGGTGGCCTGGCGAGTGCTGCCTGCCGACTGCATTCCAAACAGTTGTATTGTCAATATATATGAGGAGGGTGACTGTATTCCTCCACATGTCGACCACCATGATTTCAGGAGACCTTTCTGCACTGTCTCATTCATCAATGAATGCATTATTATGTTTGGTACGGAAATTCAGATTGTTGGAGATGGAGAATTTCAAGGATCCGTTGAAATTCCTTTACCAGTGGGTTCAGTATTAATCTTAAAAGGGAATGGTGCTGACGTGACAAAGCATTGTATTCCTGGCGTTCCGTACCGGAGGGTTTCAATCACCCTCAGGAGGATGAATGAGGACAAGATGTCATTTCGTTATAAATTTGATCCAGAAATAGAGAATCTTCGACCATATGAACTATAAGTTGTTTAAAGTCAGCACACCTCTTTATATGTGGGAAGGATCTTTCTAGATTCTCCGATATATGCTGAAGGTGAGGCTAGTCTCTATACAACTTACCGTTCAAGTACGTGATAGATAGCAGTGGATGTTCAGATCGATACACAGATTTGATTTGATATTCTGAGATATTGTAAAAGAAATATATAGATATATACAGATTGTTGCCATATGATGATAGAGATATTCTTCATACTTTGTATTTGATGCGACAACATTTCATTCACTATTAAATGATATTCAATTTCAAGCAAATAGGGTCAGACTTCTTTTGACAGTTTAAAAGCAAATTTGGGCGATTGATTGTCGAAAACCAATAAATTTGGTTTATCGCAATTTTGAAAAGGCTAATAAGAAAGAACGATGTGTAAAATAAGAAATATAATAATACTTGAAATAATAAAAAAATGAATAAATACCTAATAAAGTATTTTTGAGATAACAAAATTTTAAATAAAATAATATGAGTTTTTTTTCATACTCTTACCAATTCCTATATATATATATATATATATATATATATATATATATATATATATATATATATATATATATTATTCCACAAACTTCACAATTCTCACAATATTCAACACTACATCTCTACACAATTCTCATATAATTTTACACAAGTCATCACATCTCCATAATTTACACAAAAGATCACACTCCTACATAATTTACACTACATCACATTTCTTCTGGGGTCAGTACATGTATTCTGATTCCCATCTTTCGAGGTCGTACTCATATTCTGATTCTCATTCCGAGGCTGGTACCCATATTTCAGTTCTCATCTCGGGATCAGTACCTATATTCTGATTCCCATTTCTTTCGAGGTCGGTACCCATATTCCGATTCTCATTCCGAGGCTGGTACCCATATTCCAGTTCTCATCTCGGGGTCAGTACCTATATTCTGATTCTCATTTCTTTCGAGATCGGTACCCATATTTCGATTCTCATTCCGAGGCTGGTACCCATATTCCAGTTCTCATCTCGGGGTCAGTGCCTATATTCTGATTACTATCTTTCAAGATCGGTACCCATATTCCGATTCTCATTCTGAGGCTGGTACCCATATTCCAGTTCTCATCTCGGGGTCAGTACCTATATTCTGATTCCCATCTTCCGAGACTGGTACCCATATTCCAGTTCTCATCTCGGGGTCAATACCTATATTTTGATTCCCATCCAGCATACATATTGTTTATACATATTATTTATACATAATTTTTATACATATTGTTTATTCATATTCTTTGGATAGGCTTAGTCCTATTCCTTCTCAGCATACATTCATATTCTTTGGGATAGGTTTTATCCTAATCCTTCCTCAGCATATTCTCTGGGATCAGAGCCATACTTCCGAATCCTTTCTCTGCACATACTTTGGAAATCAATATTTAAATTTTGAAAATTCAAATTCACAGCGATAAATTGAAAGTACACCTGCTAATCCCCAGCGGGAACGCAACTTCACTTCAACTCTAATTCGATCTTTGATTTGTTTCAAGTATGGTTACTTGAACATTCATTTGTGATTGGGTTGATCATTTCGGTCAACGCCAATACGAGCGGCGTGTTTGTACAACTCACTACACCTATTGGGGATCCATTTGTTGACCTCATTTTTGAGGTCTTTCTTTCCCTTCTCCTTATAGCCTAGGATCTAGCCTTAGGATTTTCCTATTTTGGACTCTCTTAGAGGACTAGACTGGGACCCACCATATTTAGAAATTCAAGTCATCTCCTCGCTCCTTGAATTTTCATATGGACAGTTTCAAATCTTCGACATCCAGTTGAATCGATTAAAAGTCGACGTATTGAAACTCTTGATGAGTTCCTATAGGGATTTGAAAGCCATAGGCAGACCCCACTGCGCGCGATGTTTGACTTTTTTCCACGAGCAATATGTTTGACTATGGTTCTCGCTTAGGCAAAGACCGGTCATTGATTTGCTCGTTAAATGACTCTGGCCGGGTCAAAAAATTTTCATTTTGCCACATGACGTAAATTTGATTTAAATTGACTCTACCGTCGGCGAACTTGTCCGGACGGTCCCGGATGACAAAACGGACCGCGCCGATGCGTCTGGAATGTTGATTTTAGCCGGAAGGACATATATTTTGATAAGATTTTGAGTCGGCTCGAATAGCGCGTAAATCAACGAAATTTAAATAAAAATAATAATAATGATAATAATTTTTTTTTATAATAAAATATATTTCTAAAACTCACGCACACTATTCACTCTCCCCACTCACACGCACGCTTTCGCCTCCCTTCTTCCGGTGCCCTAGCCGATCTCCATGCTTCTCTTTCACGAGCCGAAACTCTTGCTTCCTCTCTCGACCGGATTCGAGAAGCTTCTAGCCTGTTTCTCCGGTCACCCATTTTCTTTTCGGTCACCCGCTTTCTCTCCGGTTACAACCGACATCGATAACCGGTTGCCTTGCCGGTAGTCTTTCCCTAACTGATTTTCCCGCCCAAACGAGTCAGGTAACCGCCCTATGCTCGATTTCAACTGTTGTTTCTTGGTGAGATGGCTTTCTTTACCTCTCCGTTTTTTCACCGACGGTTAGCGCATGCCCTTCATCTGTGTTTATAAATACCCCTTATGAAAAGAATTTGAGGGATGATTTTTTTTCTCTTGTGCAACCTGAGGAATTTTGTTTGTTGCTCTCGATTTTTCTTTTAGGCCTTTCTTGCAAGTAAGTCTTCTTCTCTCTTCTTCATTTTCTTCTTCTTCTTTTTTTCAGTCCTTTAATGATATATCTTCGTATAGTTTTATGATAAGCAATTAAGAATTAAAATGGCAATCCTCAGTCATGAGTTGATAAAACTTATAGCTGTTTCATAATACTTTCTTAAACTTTTTATGGATAAGAATTGAATCACCATTTGCAAGGGTTTGGAAGTAATAGACCTTCCCCTTTCTACTGATTTAATTACACAGAATTTCTCCCTTTTTTGATTGCAAGTTGGTAATTAAGGTTTTCTATATTTCTCTGATATGATGATAGATTGTCTATGAACCTACACCGTTTTCATTCTTTAAAATTCAGTTATATAAATTCTGGAATTAAGGGAGAAGATAAGGATTTAAAAGGTTTATTGCAGCAATAATTTGATTTGCTTCTGGTTTCAAATTGGTTCTTAGTTTGAGATGGGGAATATATGAGCAATGTTTCAGAACATTTGAGACATATCATATTTGAAATAATAAAATTATTAATTCGGCTACATGGGTTGAGCTTACTATCTTGAATTCATGGAATGTCTTGGATTCCCTTTTATTGTTAGAATACATTATTATTGCGATATAATGCAGTTAGGCATGATTCTTTCGGTGAAAGGCAATATGCGTGTGTTTTTTTTTTTTTGTTTCCCTAGATATTTTTTTTTCTCACATTTGGTCATTTAAAAGCTTCATCATATATTGGATTGAATTCTTGGATTGTTTCTAAAAACAATTGATATCTATAAATCTCGGCTCCTATGCATTCGGGGATCAGTTCATTTGAGTATGAAGTTCTTGTTACATTCAATTTACTACTCAATTTAGGTTTACAAATATACGTTAGAGGAGCTATGCTTTGCTTAGCTTCATTCTTTTAAAGACATCTTTTAAAGACATATTCAACTAGGAAAGTTTAAAATCTATAGTTCCTTTTTTTAAAATTATATTTGATCCTTTCTGGATTTCTTTTCCAGTTATTTGTGATGATTTAAATTGGAAATTATAAATTTCAATTGTTAAGGAATATACATACTTAGTATCTAATGAAGAATGGTTTACATAAGATTTAATGTGAATTTCTTATTATGGAGATGGGTGATATAAATGCATAAATTGAAGCTTTGTTGTTTTATATTCAAAAACATAAGAATTGTTTTGCATGGATGTAAACATAATTATTTTTTTTGGGAGAGCTGCATCTCGCTTTGTACTGCTCTATTATTTGGATTTGAGAGGCTTTGGTTTCATTTACATCAACACAGTTAGATGTTGTATGTGAATATGTGCTTAATGGATTTTGTATTATTCTTTAATTATTTCTGAGGCATTTACATACCTACCACACAATTCTTATGCATTTACATATATTTCATATTCATTTCCCACGATTTTGCTTCATCAAACATTGTGTTTATTAGTGATGAAAGGAGTTTGATGTGCTAAGTTGCAGCAATTTAAGAGTAGCTAACTGCACAAGTCATTTTATATTATGGTGGAAATATTTTTTTTTTGATAAATATGTAGATATATTTCAAGAAGCGATTGAAAAATTTTACATCCTTCCTATATGTGTCAGCTAATCCTTTTGTATTTACATTTATACCATGGGATTTACATTCATACCACCCAAATCTTTAAATCACATTAAAGTTATTGAGTTATATGTAAATATATAAGAACTGAGTGGTATGCATGAAAATTTACCTCTATTCTTTTTTATGGTAACTGCATATATATATCCATTGGCATCATTTATCTCCCTCTAACTCATTATTTACTTAATATTTAATTTGGAAAGCTTCAAGCTTACACTTTTGAAAATTTGAAAAGTTCATCTTAAACATTATCTGATTCTTTTAAGAAACCGAAATGCAGAATTTTGGGAGGTGTGTTTGCTTTGGTTTGCTAAAGCACAAAGTTGGAGTTTTGAAATTTTGGGAGTCTGCTTTGATAAGCTGAAATTGAACTTTGAAACTTGAGGGTTTTGTTTTAATTGGGCAGACTCTTAAAAATAATGAAGTCTTGGTTTTGTTTTAGCATTGATGAAACACAACTTTAGAAATTTGGAAATTGACATTAGAGTAGCTTGCATGAGGCCAAGTCTTAAAAATTCAATAACCTCCTTTACTTTTATTAGCTGAAATGATATCTTGGAAATATGTTGGTTTTTTTTTTATGGATCGCGGCATTTTCTCTAGCTGAATAATAAAACTTCATTGTTAATACATATGGAATATCAAAGTGGTATATAAGTTGGAAATGAGGGGTATAGGCAATGATGCACAAACTTCTGTATCATGCATTTATAGCTGAAACAAAATAAAATCAATACTCAATTTTAGATGCTCATTTTATCCTATAGTTTGGGTAGTTCTAATTCCTATCTTTAAGAAATTTGTGAACCAATAATGAATACTACGACACCAGATATTACACTGGTATAGTAACAGATACTACAATAACATATACTACACTTGCACAACGACAAACACTGCACTTGCACAACATCAGATACTATGCTAGCACATCAAATCAAATGCAACATACACATCACATCAAACACATCACATCAAACACAACACATATAATTCATCAAACTCATCATACCAAATATATCACATTAAATATAACATATAAGCACCATATATCAAATATTACACAACACATACACCATATATCGAATAGTACACAACATATATTATATATCAAACACCATACACTACACACTATGCACTATTTACTACACATTACACATCACACATCACACACCAGAAACTACACATCAGATATTACACTCATAAGAATTCAGATACTACAATCACAGATGCTACACTTTCAAAGTTCAGATACTACACATTGGTTCACTCGTTGATTAAGTGGTAGGGATTAGGATTGCCTACTCTAGGGTGATTTTCTGGTGACTTTATTTGAGATTGATATAAAGATTTCAATACTTCGGGTTGCCTGTGGGATCGTAATAAAAAAGGAAGTCTATAGACTGAGCCTATCCTCAAATAGAATTATTATCCCCCACTTTGATTTTTCATATGTTTATAACTAAACTCAACTATACAGACACTTGTAGTTATTAGTTTGCTTTCGAGGCATCAACAGAGTTGGCCAGGTACACATTTTTTTTACTGCATAGCTCATTTACTTTCTTTACTATATATTGTAGTGCAGTCCTTTACTTTTCATTATTGTACATAATTACCCATACTCATATTTTTTTAAATTATTATTTCTCTTGCATACTTATATATGACCCTAGGATAGGCTATTTAGAGCATGGTTTTTTTTTATATATTACACATGTCTACTTTAGTCACTTCTCTTGCATATTTATACATGCCGCTAGGATAGGCCGTTCGAGGCATGGTTTTCTCTTTTCCTTTTTTCCCTTCCTTTTCTCGAGACGAGACGATGACATAGTCAAGTGACGATTCAACTCATGCAATGGATCGGACGACAGAAGATGAATGAATGATCTTCAATCAGACTTTCGTAGGTTTAAATAACACCCATAGGGCGCTGAGGTTATCGTTTGATACGACATAAATCCTCAAACTATCTTTTAGGACTTAGTACGATTTTGTATCGTGCGATATAAGTCCTAAACTGTTCAGGATTCCGAGGTGGTTGTTTGATACGACATAAATCCTCATATTTCTTCGGGCTATTTGCATATGATATGCAGATACAAGTCCCGAATGTCTAAATAATTTGCAAGATTGAAACATAAACACAATTTCCCTTTCAAAGATTTAAAGCACAATCATATGTTGGTTTGAGATGTCGCTGAAGCTCGTTCAGTATCTTCGACATCTCCTACTCTTCATTCCGTTGAATTCTAAAAATAACTGTTCCACATTGAGCCTCTCCCATTTGATTTTTCTACAAGCAATCGTGAAAACCTAAACGTTGATATTCTTGAAGACGAAGCCCATGATCTTTATCGAGAGTTTTCTTAGGTGACTTCGGTTGCTTAAGATGTAATTAACTATAGGGGCTTGCCCTTATAGGGAATTAAGAACCCAGATTAATCTAAACCCTGTCTAATCTGTGTATTAGACAGGGGAATTTGTCGGCTATAAAATACGCAGACCAAAATAGAGTCATAAGCTTTTAAGTTTAGATAGTTAAGCCTACTAACAAGTGGTACGCTCATCTTTCGGGATGATGTGTCACTTATAGTATCGTGCTCAACTATTTAAACTATTAGATATATGAGATCTATCTGGTATCGTTATTTTCAAAATGAAAAAAAAAAAACATCATCATTTTCAAAATCAAAATTATATTATATATTAAATTTAATTTTGAAAATTTTATATTATTTCATAAAAAAAAATGGCCGACAACGCAGTGGATAAGGTCAGCGTAAGAGTGCACTTTATCTCATGACAAGTAAAAAAGTTAATGGGCGAAGCCCTACAAGGAAGACCCCCCTTAGCAACTTTGGATCCACTTCTGGAATTTGACAGGCTTCGATAAAGAATTTGCATAAGTAATTCTTGAACAACTCTCCCTCATTTTGAAGAATTCTCAAGAGATGGGATGAAATGGGATGAATATTTGATGAAGTGCGTGTCTTCTATGAAATGCTCCACGAATAGTCTGATAACCTCGTTAAAGGTATTGATAGAGGCACCCGGAAGAGAGTGGAACCAGGTATGAACTTGACCCTTGAGAGTGACCGGGAATACTTGACATAGAAGCACATCCGATGCACACTGAATGTTCATGATGTTTAGTAGTGGTCAACATGCTGGTAGGGCCAGTTATCTCTTCGTAGGTGTCAATGTTTAGGATCTTGAAGCTCATTGGGATGAGGTGTTAGAGAACCACCTCTGCTAAAGGATAGGATTCTTAGAAATTACAGTGAGCGGGGAAGCGATCTTTATTCTCCAAAGAGAACTTTTCTTGGACTAGGCATTTTAGCTCGTCATAGGTGACATCATTAGGAATGACAGTAAGGTGGGGCGGTTCCAGATGTGTTGCATGAGAAGGATGAGTAGAACTTGTAGTATCCGGAGGGTTAGCCTCCCGACTAGACATAGTAAAGTTTCCCTCACAGAGAGGGGGCCCAATACGAGTATTTTTGAAGTCACATTTCCTGTTGACTCTTAAACTAGTGGAAGGTGAGCTCATCGTGTAGCAGTTGTCGAGCCCACGTAGGATATGTAGAATCTTCAGTTAACACTCCTCCATCCTGTGTGCTCGATCTTCCAAGGAAGTACCCAAGGCGACTTCGCCAACAGAGTAACGACTTTTGGGATGAGAAGATGCAAAGGCTTGACGCCCATCGCTCCGTGAATGTCCTTTGGAATGACGGGTGTTAGAATGAGATGCTCCATTATCGTGGGTGTTGCGCTGGTGGTCATACAGTAAACCTCACAATAACTTTAGTAGTGGGAATGGTTGTTTCCCACCGACGCCGACAAACTAAGGCATACTAGAAGATTTGTGGCGGTGGAGTAATAAGTTATCATCTTAGTATACACGAGAATTCAGCACACACTAAGATGAAAGAAAAGAACACTTGGAGACGTCATAAGTTTTTACATAGAAAATCAGTGAAAGGAAAAAAATCCCTGGAGTTGACACAAATAAAGAGATTCACTATAAACTAAAAATTATATGTACAATCCCTTATTCCATAGGCGAGAAATGGTTACACTCTCTTTGGATCTACTAAGTTAGTGCATTAATAAACTTATTGCAAGGAATGGGCACACGCAGGCAAGTGGTAGTCGGTGATGGTTGGTTACTGTTGACGACTGCAAGAGTGATGCTGGACTTCAGCTCTTTCGCTAAGCTTCAAACTCTTCTTTAGTTTCAAACTTTTCTCTCTCCGTTCATGAGAGGAGTGAGACTCTATTTATAGAGTCACGATTGTAATTAATGATGTAAAATGAACCATTTTGATTAAATGACTCGGAGAACTCGTCTCGATTAGACAACATTTGATGGATATTTAAGTGCCTCAACGATGTCAGAATTGAGCGATCTCGGGCTCGTTAGATTCAGACACTCAATTTGACTACAAGTTAATCAGATTTGACACTTAAAATATGCCCAGAAAATTTTCAAAAGTGGTTTAATGGCTTAACTTGTGCTTGATTTGCTTCGATTTGGGCCAATTTTGGTACCATTTGGTTCGTTTAGTCGAGCCGGTAGGTTTGACTATATGTTCACTAAAATCGGAGCTCTAGATGATTTTTAATTAAAGTCTGAATGTTTCTTGCTCAAAAGATAGCCCCCCCCCCCCCCCACCCACACAAGATCTATGCTACACCTTGAATTTCATGTTGGATGATGAAAATTTATTGAAAGTGTATGATTTTTACTATGTTTTGTTTACTTTGAAAGATCCAATACATTATCCGTTGGCAAGTTATGTGAATGTTTTAGTAATCAAAGGGCATGCACTCATAACAATGAATCTTGATATCAGTGATAAATAATCTTGTCCTCATCTCTTCATATGTTGTCATCATCTATCCCATGCGCTGATTAAAACATCAATGAGTTTTGGCCACCATTGGCCATATGCACACAACCCAACAAAGGATTGTTATTTTTTTTTCTTTCGATGCAGCTGAACTCTGCTGTCGCTTCATACATATGTTTAACTTGAAGTGTTCTACGAATTAAAAGAATTTATTGAAAGGATGGAGAGAAGATTGAAAACATTCTGAATATTACAAATAGGATGGTAGGGCGCCAAAATTGTAGAAGATAGAAATGTTCTAAGAAGAATGAGGCATTTTTTTCTGTATAACTACTTGTGCAACCAAAGTTAAGGATGAGTGTATTATTTATTATTATTATTATTTTGAGTTTTTGGGGTTACACTTGGGCTACAATAAATTAGAGGTAACAATTCTTAAATGGGCCAATTAGTTATGCATGTCATACAATTCTTATATAATTATATATTTAATAATTAAACTTTTATATTTACATTTTTAATACTTAAATTTAGGATGAAAAAAAAAATCAAAGTTTTGCCAAACTATTCATGATAAAATAAACTCTATTTAAAGGTTATTTATATTTAATTAAATTGAATCACTAATATTTGGGGATACTTCATACATATCATTCTAAATATTTCTATTTACAAAATTTACGATTTTTTTATACAAATGAAAATTTTGATAAAAGTTAAAAATATGGGTTGGGTTTATATCATGTTTTTTGTTATTTGGAGAAAAATTTGCGTGCGTAAGACGTACGCAGAGCTGCGTACGTAAACACGGGGTATATGAGAGTTATACCAGGGTTATATCCAAGTTACAACCTTCCTGTAACCTACTTATAACCCTTCTGTAACCCCCCTATACCCCTTGTAATCTACTTATAACCCCGTGTAACCCATTTGTAACCTACCAATGCATAAAAATAGAAGCGTGGACTTATTGGTAGGTTATATGGGGTTACAAGGAGGTTATCAGTATGTTACAAGAGGGTTATAACCTGGATATAACTCCGTGTAACCTCTTTATACCCTTTTTCATACACATATATGCGTATGTATCCGTACTCAATTTTTTCTCTATTATTTGAGAAGAATTTGAGAAATCGATGCCGACGAATATGAGTTGTAAGGCCCCGTTTGGGGTAGCGTTTAACCGTGGGCGGCGTTTGAACCGCCTCTTCGTTTGGATTGCAGATTTTCGGCACGTCGGGAAGAACGGAGTTTTTGGTTTGTGAAAGAAGCCGATCGCGGCAAGTACCCCGCGGTTCGGATTATTGGTCGCGTATCAGCATATTCTTCCAGCTCTGCCCTCCCGATCGCGATTCGAGCTCTGCCTTCGGGGCCTCTTCTTCGGCTTTTCCTTCACTTCGCGCTCTGCCGTAAGGCCGAATGTATCCGATTCGGTGAATAGAGGAAGCGAGGAAGCCGGGGGAGGGCAAAGAAGGGAAGGGCTTAGCTTCAACGTCGCCTCCATCACCTTCGATCGTCGCCTCGCCTCGCCTCCATCCCCTCCCGTTCTTCACCTCGCATCCATCACCTTCGATCGTCGCCTCGCCTCGCCTCCATACCCTCCAGTTCGTCGCCTCACCTCAGAGCTCCTTCGATCGTCGCCTCGCCTCGCCTCAGAGCTTCGATTCCCAGTACCGTTACGTATTTTTTGAAGCCTGTTCCATTTTTTGAAGGTTTTTAGATTGAGGGGCTAGGATTTCCAAATGCATTTTGGAATTAAAAGCCTGCAATATATTCTGCTGCTTTGGTTTTTGATATACTTTCTTATCAATTTTTATTTAAAGAGGATTATATGATTTTTTTGCTTCGCTTCTCTTGCATTTCTTACGCTCATCTTGTTCTTCCTATAATTTAATTTTTGTTCAGAAAGTGAAAGGAAATCCACACTGATGCAGCATGCTTGGATATGAGCTTGCTTTTGGACAAATATGGTCACTTTCTATTAATTGTTATGTTGTATGTATTAAAAATTTCAGTCTTCTTTGATTCTGACTTCAATGTGAATTTGCTTGAAAATCTTATACCATACAAGTATTGGAGGATTTCTTTGATGGAGCATATGACTGTTTCTTTCTTTGCTTATTGGAACTCTTCCTTGATAACATGATTTTATATTTTAGAATACGAATTTATATTTGAAAATAAGATCTTATATTTTAAAATAAGATTTTATATTTTAAAATAATTTTAGCAATAAAGAGGAGTGAGAACGGTTATTTTTCTACAAACATACATGAAATAAGTTTATTCTTAAACCGCAAAACCAAACAGTTTAACAGGTTTATTCATTTCGAGGCATAATAGATCATTTGTCCACAACAATCATGAATCACTGTTTTCCAAACGCTCAAACCAAACAGACAGACAGCTTATCTGGATCAACTGATGATCAGCAGATTATTCTGATAATCTGCTTATCAGCATAATCTGAATAATCTGCAGCTGCGCCAAACAGACCCTAAATCCCATTTTGCTTATCGCGAGTTTTGTTCAGCAAACCATCAAACCCTAATCCCGCCTGCTACGAATCCCTACCGGTGCGTTTGTTTCAGAGTTTTGAACCACGGTTAGTTCAAAATCGCGTTTAGACGCTGTTTGGATTAGCTTATCGGCGCTGTCGTTCGCAGACGACATTCCGCAGTTTAATAGTAACGCGAAAGCGAATACAATTGATTCCGCTGTTGCCCTCCCCTGAAGTCGTCTGCCCTAGCGATCATCCTCTGGATCCCGTCGATTCTTTACCGAAGAGCTTCGCTGAGCCGATCGATAAGTCCTCGCATCCTCTCTGGTACAGCCAGCCGAACGAGAGGTCCTCGCATCCTCTTCTTTCCCGAAGCGAGAGCATCTTCCATCTACGCGTTTCACACCTTCCTCCATCCTAAAGGTGAGGGTTTTCTGAATTATTATTTGTTATGTTTTTGTTGATGATTGTTTTTCCTGATTTTACACATTGTATTATCCGTTTTGCTCAGTTGTTGATTTTAGTTTTGGTAATTATGGGAATAAATCGCGAATTCTAAGATCTGGAGAAGATAACTGTTATCATTCTTTATTTTTTGATTTTAATGGTATTTTATGTCTAAAATCTGTAGGATTTGATTCGTTGGTTTAGAATAAAGAATGCTCTTGATTGAATAACTGTATGGGTCTTTCCAAATGCCTTTGATATACTGTTGCAAGCAATATTTTAGCAAGATCTAGCTTAAATGTGGCCAAATAGTAATTTAGGGGGATTTAAAATCCTGTTATTTCAACAAATCCTATTTCGGCTGGTTATTGATTGAATTCAACATTTGTTAAATGCCATCATTCTCTAGCTTTAATGGATTTTAGGATTTCTCCACTTTTGTAAATCATAGATCATAAAACATATTGTTAGAAAATGTATTGGGAGAGTGCATTCTAATGCTAGCTGGATAAGCTTATTTCAAAAAAAAATTTCTGTAATTAGGAAGAACAGATTTCAGCAAAATACTCCTTTTTTTATTGATAATCGGGTTTATTCTTCATAAGTTGCTTGGGACTTTCTGATTCTTATATCAGTATTTCTTCGAATGAAATGGTGTATGGTGCCTAAAGAGATGGTTGATAGAAGCAAATTCATTTATTATTTTCCAGTGATAGATTCTTAACTTAAATTTGTTTAACATGAAAAGAGAGTTAAGCTAAAAAAAGGTTTGGTTGACTCTACTCTTGGTTCTAAAATATCGAATATTGCTTTCTTATAGTTTTAATATGTAAGGCTTTAGTTTGGAATGTGAGTGAGATTGCCAATTTTCTCTCTAGAATGAGACTTAAAACCTTTCAGAGGCTTCATAATTTTTAGCTCCTACACTTGCTTGAACCAAAGGAGCATGCATGATATATTAACTACTTTAAGATGCTGAAACCCAAACAAGACAACAACAACACAAAGATATTACAGTCAAATTACCTATACTAACTAAACCAAATTCAAAAGTAAGAAAATAAGTGAAATCAATTTCACAAAGGATGCTTGAAACTAAGAAACATTAAGGAGAAAGAAAGACCGGCATAGAAAATAAAATATAAAAAATTCAATAACATTCACATCATGGCTCACAACATTTTAATACAGGACATTCTCAAAATAGAGAAAAATCGCTAGGAAAAAAAAAACTTAAAAGGGCGTTTTGGCTGAAAATAGAATTCGATAGTCCTTAGGCAATCAAATCTTGAAAATCATATGGCATAATAGAGGTTTAATCCAATTGAATCCTGATAAGTTGGTTGACTAATTAATTTAGGATTTAAATATGTTAGCTCAACTAGAAATTTATTAATATTTCTTGATGGTTAAATTAAAACATGTAATCTCATTGCTGACAATCAATAATCAGCATAAATAATGTTTAAATTAATTATTAAATAGTAAATTATTTTAAAAATTAAATACAAATACTTCTATGTTGTCATCAAACGAGAATTCTGTTAATGACATTTTTTAAAATTAATATTTCATTTAAATTAATATTTCATTTAAATTAATAATAATTATTAAGGCTAATTAATTTAAAAATATCATCATTAATTTGAAATTGATGAAGATTTGGATAAAAAGGAATAAAAATAAAAAAATAAAAACTAAAAAGAATAATTAGATTATTGATTTTAGATAATGGATTCAAATGATGTATCAAAAGGTAATTGCAATTTAGAATTCTAAAAGAAAGCTATTCATTTAGGGCAAATATTTAAAAGCTAATAATGATATTTTTGTAGTTTATTTTCAAAAGCTAGATAATGAAATTTTCATAGTTTTTTTTTCAGAAATTATGTAATTGATGCAATTGATTTTTTTAGCAATAGCCATTTTTTTCTGTTGTAAAGTGGGTTTCAGGTTTGTAAAATGGGCAGTCAAAATCAAAGTGATGAATACAATCTCACTAACTTGCTTTTTGGTGAAGAGGCATAATCAAAGTCCTCTTCGAGTTCTTTCTTTTCACCTGATATATATTATTGAATGTATTTTTGTTATCCTTCATAAGAATCTATCATAAAAGAGAAAACCACAGTCCCATACATAACTGCCCACCTACGCAAAGCATGCGAGAAAGTTGCAACAGAGATTCCTACTAAAGGCAAATCTTTTTCTCCCCCATCTTTCATACACGTAAGTTTGCTAAATTCATCAATCCACTGAACTTATAAATATAGTAAATCCAAGGTTAAGGCCGAAATGGAAGTAAAATGAAATTTAAAAATCTCTTAAGGTTTATGTTGTCATTTTTGACAATTTGACAGGATTTGATAAATTTGCTTAAATTTGGCTTCCAAATAGCCTCTAAAAAACAATATAAAAATAAAATTATATGTTTGAGCGTAAATCAATGCGTTGCTAATACTGAAGGAAAAAAAGGAACTAATAACATTGAATAAGCATTCTTATGATTTGTCATTTAGAACTTGCTGTCAGAAGACCAAATAGGAAAATGCAAATTAAGTGAAAACAAATATGAAATGCAGGAAGGCTCAGTGCAGTACAAGACTTCACAACCAAAAGCCATCCTTGTGCAACAAGATCTTCGTACAGTTAGATATAAACCTTACAATTATTTAGCTACACTCCTTTGCATTGATGGTGCAAGAAAAACACGGTGCTTAATGTGGTTCTCCCTTAGATTAACTATCTCAGGGGTCCAAAGATCTGAAGTACCACCGGCATACACATGCAAAAATGGTTATAGCAAGGAAAAAAATGAAATATTTAAGTAGAAAAAATTGCTTCCTCTGAATCATGCCATCATGAAAGGCCGATCTGATAATATCTCCAATTTAAAAATTGACGACTAAAGAATTAGACTGATTACAGGAAGAAAACATTTTGATGCATTAGCATACCACCATGTTACCGATTTAGAATGCATATTAATGGAATTAAATTTAAAATTTACCTCAAAATCCAACAAATGGTGTTTGATTGGAGCAATTCAGTGATGAGTTAAGCTCCTTCGTCTGACAAAAACACAGAAGAATTTGATTCCAAATAATTCTTAAATAACTTAGAAAATAGATCTTTTTCCATTAGAATGGAAGACTTACTCGAGGTTCAAGGGATGAGTTTCAGTGTATTTGTACAAAGATCAAGGTAGAATTGAGAAAATTGGAAGCACATACGAGATAATTCAAAATGTGAAGAATACCTTATGTCATCATAACTGCCATAATTTGGCAAGCGAAAGCTTTGGAATGGGTTGAGCAAGCAAGTCATTTTGACACTTTGGACCAAAGCAAGTTGAACCGGCTGACGACAGACATTTATAGACTGCCATAATTTGGCAACCGTCAGCTTTGGAATGGGTTGAGCAAGCAAGTTGTTTTTGACATTTTGAACTAGAGCAAATTGAACTGGCTGACGACAGCCATTTATAGACTTGGGAGTTGAATCCACATGTGTTGAGTTAAGATTAAACTTGGGAGTCAGGACTAATTCAATCGTGTGGGAAGAGAAACACGAAGCATTGTTTTCCAGTTATAAAAAGCGACCATTTGAAACACATTTTCTTTTATTGCGGGCTGATCAGGCTTCAGCATAGGACTTGCAACAAACGTGTATTAATAAGAAGTCCAAATAGTGTAACAAAAAATGAATGCGAACTAATTTAGTTCATATATATATTTTTTGAAATTGGTATTATTATCTTAATTTTAAATTTATGCATTTATATCCATATATATTCGAATTAGATTGATTTGATTAGTTTATAATAATAGATCAATTCAGCACCTGTCATAATCGAAGTTTCTAGGAATTAACCTTTACTCATCCCTCAAAATTTAGATATGCCTCAAAGGGTTTATAAACTCACCTATTTGTCAAGAATATCTGCCTACAAATCTGAGTTAATCTTCTAGAGTGTTCGGGAATCAAATACGTGTTGTCACCAACTAACTCATTCATGATGCTCAGCCTCATTTAATACTAGCTCAAAGTTTTATCTTAATAGGCAACTATCAGTCAAACTCATTCATTACATAGCCAGCTACATCAAGATCATTTATATGTTTTTCTTGCCTTTTATCATGCAACTAATTGTGTCTCTGTTCTTAACTCACACCTATAAAAGGGTCAAATCTGAGACGTGGTCATTTTATAATCTTATGCTTGTACTAAACTGTCTATTTGAATATAAAATTATCACATGAATTTCTCTATTGCTTTTCTCCTCTTTGTGCTTGATATATAGATTTAGAAGTCCCGGTGTTTACCACAGACAATATTAAACCTACATGCAAATTTAAAAGGGGATGTTGGGACATGTATCCCCTTAAAAATGCTTATTTAAATTCTTTTTCCTCCATCAATTATTTAAGTCAACTTTGGAAAATGTTTCTTTATCTGATTCACATCTGGTTTGACAATGTGAATATGACCAGCTTACATACCAATAAATTTATTTTCAGTTTGCTGTAGATGTACGGTTGGATTAATTGTGATTGAGTTGTTGCAGACGGAGTTTTTTTCTTAACCTTCTATGCTTTTCTGTACCTTGTGGGTTTTATAGAGTTGAAAGGTATATTTTGCTGTTATGTGCTATTTTTTATGTGTTTGATACTTAGCTTTTCATATCTCTTTCATGTAAAATACCACTAGATCAAGACTCTGCATACAACTTCAATTATAAAATGATGTTTGAAATTTTTTTTCCTCCATGTGGTTTCTTTATCCATTATGGTTACCTGATGCTGAAATTTTGAGTAGAACTTCTCATAGAGAACTAAAACTCTGTAGTTGTGTGTTTAATCTAATTTCTTATTTGTTCTAACAATTTTAATTTTTTAATTTTATTAGGCTGTAAATGGCTGTCTCCAAAGTTGGAAGTCTTAAAAGCTTGAATTTTGGTAAGAGAATGAGTTGCATACTTTGCTTTCTTATTTACCTTTGTTTTTTTAAATATCTCGTTGTCTTGTTTCCTGCTAAAACTTACCATGTATTGCAATCCTTGGTTTTGCTTAAAAATTGCTACTTTCAGGGGCATCATGCTAGACGATAGAAATGACTCAACGCTGGATTGATGACGCGAAATATTTAAATTCTACATTTCCTAATGTTCATTCCTTGCCGCAGTCTTCATCTCATTCCCTTCCACGAAACAGGTGAATATATATATATATTTTTCTTGGCCATGATTTCTCTATTACTTTTGTTCGTTTTAGTTGTTGTAATTGTAGCTTGTATACAGTTGGTTTAATGTTGAATGATTTTGCAATTAATTCTAAACACTTTCTGGCGCTTGATATAGAAGCTGTTTCATTTCTTTTTTCAACTTTTTATTTGCAGAAATGTTTGTCAGTTGCTAGCGAAGCGGGAAATCTCACCTAGAGCAAAATGTTCCTCGAAAAAAGTATGGGGAGAAACTTCAAAATTGAGGGTTAATTGCTCTGGGCCAAAGTGCGACGTTATAGATGCAAAACTTGCTCTTCTTTCTTGGTAAAGACTGCATGATGCGTGAAGCTTGTGATAATAGAGAACTTAAAATGGGAACTGTTAAAATTTTTCATATTCTAACAGCAAGAATTAAAATCAAACTTATGAAATTGTTTCTGTATTTTATCTGATTTACCTATTTAATTAATATTAGAGTTTGTTGGCACTAGAAATTTGATTAATGGATCATATTTTATCAGGGTTGAAGCAGAGTCTTTGTGTCATTTGTTAGCCAAGTACTGCCCTCTTCTTCCTCCCCCAAGATCCACAATAGCTGCAGCATTTAGTTCTGATGGGAAAACACTTGCCTCAACACAGTATGTTTATGCACTGTCTCTCAATTCTTGCTCATGTTTTATTGGCATTGTTTTTTATTGATTTTATTTTGAAATATACATTTAGTGGTGATCACACAGTTAAGATAATTGATTGCCATACTGGAAGCTGCTTAAAGGTCTTGAGTGGTCACCGTCGAACACCATGGGTGGTATGCAACATCAATATATTATTTGCATATTTAGTTTTGCTTTTCTATTTCTTCTATTCATGAAATGTTCTGTATTATGCTTATGAATAGTTATTGAGTGATTTTGTCTTACGTTGTCTTTCTGGAATGCTAAAACAATGCAAGGCTTGGATGTTGACCAAGTGGTGATGTACTCTCTTTACTAAACAATAGTATGTTGGATAGTGTTGCTACCCATGCAGTTTATGATGTGTCTTTTGGTTTTTATTTCAATTCACTTGTGTTTATAATATAATATATGCAGAAAATGCCATTTATTTGCACACATAAAATCAATTAAAAAATTTGATTTTCCTAAAATCGTAGGGGAATCTACAAATATATTTGTGCAGTATTAATTTAAATAATTGGACTGGTAAACTTTTTTTGTAAGTTAATTTCTTTTTTTCTCTTACCTTGGTGTAATCTCACTTATTTTTCCTGAGTTATATTAACTTCAGAAATTATGTATCTTAAGAGGCAACGATTACCAGCATATTGAAAAGAAAAATTTATTCCACATTAGCTATTTACGCATGAATGCTGTGGCTGTAGTTTTATCTGTAGCTTTGGTTGGAGAGTTCTGCATTACATCTTTAGTTTTTATTTGGTGGAACTTTTCGCTGTAAAATTGGCATTTTTTTTTTGTGTAAGAAAGGTGCTTTAGAAATCAGATGTTGCATGTAAAACCTTTCTTTGACTTCATGAACACAGTGAACACGCTTATGGCTGGGCTAGTCTATACATTTGATGGTATGGTGATATGCATGCATAACAAAGTAATAATATTTCCAAACAAGCCTCAATTTATGAGCAGATTGCTTGTTTTTTTGACCCGAGACAAATGGTTTTCCGGACCCAGATGCTTATAGTATGACTTTTCTTTTACTCGACTCCTGACTCTAGTCTATTGTAAGAAAAATTCAGTTCTGCCACAGTTGAGATCCATGTTTGTTCATTAGGAAGATTTCCTTCCCTTTTAAAATAATGACCTTTTTTTTTTTATCTTGGTTCACTATTGAATTTCTTTTGTTTTCCTATACATATGATGGTATGGTGATACGATTCATGCATAACAAGGTCATAATATTTCCAAACATGCCTCAATTTATGATCAGATTGCTTGTTTTCTTAATCCGAGACAAATGGATTTCCTGACCCAGATGCTTGTAATCTGATTTTCTTTCATTTGTCTCCTGACTCTAGTCTATTGTAAGAAATACTCCAGTACTGCCACAGTTGAGATCCATTTTTGTTCGTTAGGAAAAAAATTCTTCCCTTTCCCACTACTGACTTTTTCTGTTATCTTGGTTCTTCATTGGGTTTCTTTGTTTTTTTATATATTTTATAGCTGAGAACTAGTAGGTATTGCTTTTTTCATTCCCCCTTGCCCGCTAGAGTAGGGAATTTACAGTCCTTGAGGCGATCATGCTATTCCAGATGGTGATGAAATACGACTAGAAGGGCATTATAAATGCTTTGTAAATTCCTTTGGATGTCTTGCTTGTTTACTTTAGTTGGCATGTTTTTATGTTGTCCTAGTTTTTAATCCGGGGCATGCTGATGGAGAGTGTTGTGGTATAAGAGAATTGGAGAGAAGGGGGAATAAAGAGAGAACCCAACTGATTGCATTTATTTTTTAGAAAGTGCTTCCATCGAGTATAAGCTAGTTTTCTTCCTTTGTAATTCTAGGAACATCTTGATAGTGATTGAAATCATCTCTATTTCCCTACTTGCCAAATTGATTGCTTGCTTTGCACGTGATATTTTTAATGCTTTTCTCGCAGATGCTTGGATCAGTATTTATTAGTTCAGTTATTTTTCTACCATGTACTTGTTGGTTGATTGTTTGGCATCATTAATGAAGTGTTTCTATGTACACCAGGGTACCTTATTTTACTTTTTTTTTTCTTACTTCTATTAATGTAAAGGGTCGGCTTGATCTATTGAGATTGTTATATAGCATTTATTTTCTCATACATGATGAACAACCTTATGTCTTATTATGTGTTCTTTTACTTTTGGCTCCTATGGTGCTCCATTTGCCTTTTGAACTGGTATGGGGAAGACTTTTGGCATCAATGGATAAGGATGGATGCGTACTACACCGAATTGTTTCTATGTAAACTTAGGTAGCTTTTTATTGTAAAGGCTGGCTTGATCTATTAAGCTTGTGCTCTATAGTCTTTTTCTCAACCATATGTTCTTTCATGTGTTATTTTGTCTCGGCTCCAATGGAGCCTTATGTTATGGTGCTCCATTTTCCTTTTGACTAGCATGGGGAAGACTTTTTGGCACCAATGAATGAGGAACGTTGCCTATGACACCAATCATAGGATAAGGAGAAGGCTCAACGAGGGTTTCATTCAATTATCTCATGATGCCTTAAACACTAACGAATTAAAAGATGGATCTATGTCCCTAGTTTGCATTTTTATGAATAACCTTAGTGATAAGGAAATTGCTCTTAAGCCAATATAGGTGAGCGCATTGTAAATATGGTTAGTGCTTTTGCTGCTTAACTTATTTTAAAGGATAGTTTTAAAAATTAATTTCTTTGGAATAGATAGATAGATTATGATATGAAGCTTAGAAGAGAGAACAAGTATTTGGGGCATTGTAATTGGATAAATAGGTTTATAGTAGGATTGGCGATGCGAGGATTTATGGTGGCGTGGTTCTGTATGGAATATATGATAATAATTTTATCGAGGATGTTGTATTTGAATTCACGGTGGCATATGATATTTTGATAATGAATACATGCCTTAAGAGACAAGAATAGTACTTAAATGCTTTCAACAGTAGAGTTACCATGAATCAAATTTTTATTTACATTGAAAAAATAATTTTGCAAATATTTGAAGTCGGTTCTAAGTGAATGTTTGAATAAAACAAATTGACCAGTATCTATACATGTATATATTAAGAGTTTGAGGAAAAAATTCCTTTATAGTAGGATGATGGAACATTAGGTGAGATGATGATAATCATTATCATAAGCTGTAATATAAGTGAGCTGAAATTCTTTAGTTTAGCCTAATTTGATGTGGTATAAGATAGTTCTCTTCAAGTTTACAAAACTTGAAAAGAGAACTCGGGGTGGGTGTTTGTTTCGTTTTCTGCTGTGCGAACTGAGAGGGAGGGAACTTCAGTTTCTATTCTCTAGTGCTAGTCGAGAGGGAGGAAAAGGGAAGAGAGGCTTGTTTGCTGCTTTGTGTGTGAGAATCAGCTTGGGTTACGCGAACGGAAAATTGGACAGAGGAGAGCACTTCAATCTAATAAGATCGGGGGCTCCAATTTTTTTTGTACCCCAAATAGAAGAATGGGGGGAAGGCAGCACTGTAGCAAAGGCAAAAGCAGGAATAGGTGCAACTGCTTAGGGATTTAGGAATTATTTTCACCTCTCTTTCTCTCTCTCTTAGTTTATTTTCATTTTAAAGTTTGTTTTAAGAATAAGTAGTAGAAATGATGGCAATTTTAAAACGTTTAGGATATTTTTGTCTTTTATCCAAAAATGCTAAAGCTAATAGCGTAGCAAAACAAGTAATAAAGAGTTTTCTGGTTCAAAAAAACATTTTTTTATTTAAACAATAGTATCAACTTTAGCGGCAGTAACTTTAAAACACTGTTTTTTAAAAGCTTTTTTATACACACTTTTGTAAAAGTACATGCTCAACCAAACAAAACCTAAAGCATTACTATGTTTTCATGTTGTTTTGTTGGATTTCATAGTTGTTCATATAAAATACAATAAAATAAGAACAGGACAAATCTAATCCTTTGTTCATCCGCATATTGATGATGCAAGTACAGCTTGTTCGCTTAGTCTTTCTTCTGCACGGGGCATGATCAAATTGACAGCTGTGTTATAAGTGCTACTAGTATGAGGCGGATAGTCTTTTGAACTATAAATTTTACCTGAAGCACTGCCACCATACTAATTTCTTGAATGAGCTTAATTTTTTGAGGAATTTGAACATCATAAATCTTGTTGCTAACTTCTTTCTTTCTAACTCCCAATATAGAGTAAAAGTCTGTTTCTAATTAGGGCTGCTTTCATTGAATTTAATTATTTTAATAGCTGAACATATATTGTTTTATTTGTTGCTATTTTCCCCCGAATTCCTTCCATTATTGTGATAATATTATGTTCATTTACTATTAATCAATGCGTCATGCACAGGTTAGGTTCCATCCTCTATACCCAGAAATTCTTGCCAGTGGTAGTTTGGATCACGAAGTTCGTATCTGGGATGCACATACTGCTGATTGCATAGGGTCACGTAATTTTTGTAATTTCTCATATCAGTCTCTTTCTAATTATATGTTAATTTGTTTTTTTCATCATGCTTTAGTGTTTGTGCTTATGTGGTTCCCTGTGTGTGTCACGTTGCAGATCGCCCTATAGCTTCCATTGCTTTCCATGCCCAGGGAGAACTACTTGCTGTAGCTTCAGGCCACAAGGTAGGATGCTCTGATTAAAGAAAAAAAAGATGAGTGTAGTTTCATAGCAGCATTCTGACTCTTATTATTCTAGTTGTATGTATGGAACTACAATAGGAGAGGGGAAACAACTGCTCCAACAATTGTTCTGAAGACTCGACGGTCATTAAGGGCTGTGCATTTTCATCCACATGGTGCCCCATTTCTATTGACAGCCGAGGTGGATCTGTCTTTCGTTTGTGTTGCTCTGCATTTTTATCTACTAATATCTTATGCTAAAAGGTCTCATTTGTCGTGTTTGTAGGTTAACGATCTTGATTCTCCAGATTCAACATTAACACTTGCAACTACATCTGGTTATTTGCAATATCCACCTCCTGCTGTCCTTTTTGCCAATATGAATTCTAGTCTACAGTCTTTTGTGGAGGCCAAAGTGCCAGTAATGCCTTCTCCATACTTTTTTATGCCAACATTTCAGAAAGATGATGTTCCGACATCGTTACAGCTTATTGGCAGGGGGGGTGGTGTTTCTGGAAATGATCAGCAAAGGCCTGATGGTCCTATATCTAATCTACAAGGATCAGTGAATTGGGGGAGCCAGCTGGACAATTCAGCGGCTCTTATGGAAATGTCTCCTGCAGAAAGTCATGGCTCTAGTTTTACTGATACTGATTTTCATTCTTTGCGCCTAGGGTTGAAACTCCAAATTATGGTTCACTTGTGGGGGTTACGGATTCAACCAGTGGTCAGACTAGTAGTTGGTTTCAACATAGATATACAAGCAATGCTGAGAGACCAGATGTTTCCAATGCTGTACCGGTAGCTCTAAGGATACCTATCAGACAAGGCAGAACTGTTGCTGACAGTACTATTGCCATAAACTCCCCAAGCTCTTCTGGAAATGCTGAAATTCAAATGCTTCTAGGGAGCATGGAAGCAGGACAATTTCAGCAGTTTATTCCTGTCACTGATTCAACTAGCTGGGAGCTTCCTTTTTTGCAGGGTTGGCTTATGGGTCAATCTCATGCAGGCCTGCACTCATTGCTTCCAGCAAACAGTACATTCCATAGTAGTCTTTCAACAGCTCTTGGAACTGGCACCAACTTATTGGCTGATCAGTCATATAATCGCAGCATGGAGGCTCTGATAGCTTCTTCAGCTACATTGAATGGTTCAAACAATTCCCGTGGAACTGGACGGACTAGCTCTCGTAGTCGGAATCGCTCCCGAACTATAGCTTCAACTGCTGCTGGTGAGGGTTCGACATTTTTAAATGCCCAAAATGATGAGCCTCGGCTCCATTCAGGTCCAGCTGGTATTGAAACTGAAAATGCTTCTTCACTGGCTACTGCAACAACTGCAGAGCTACCGTGTACTGTGAAACTTAGAATATGGCCACATGATATTCAAGATCCAAGGGCCTCCCTAGATCCAGAAACATGCCGCTTAACCATACCACACGCCGTCCTGTGCAGGTGCTTTTTCCATTCAAAATATTACTTACATTTCTTTTTTGACAACATTTTGAGATAGTGAAACTTCTTCCCATTGTGTGACATAGAATCTGTTGGCATTTGGATTTTGTGGTGATTATTAACTTATGTTATTTTTTTTACCAATTAGTAAGTTTTGTAATTCTCTGGACATTTGCTCATAGTTTTTAGTGAAAGTTGAAGATATTGGATCGGTTTCTTTATCATTTGGGATGACCTTTGTGAATTAGAATTTTTTTTAAAGATAAAATTAATAAATTCTAGCTCGGTATGGATGTCTGGATTTAGCAACATTGGGTTTAAGGGGCATTTACGTACATAGCAATCAATTCTTGTGTATTTACAAATCTCACAACTAAACTTTGATATTTACACACATAACACTTAAATCCTTAATATCACATAAAATATAGCTCTATCAGTACTTTTTAAAGGTGAAATACACCTTTTCAAGCATAGGTTTAAATTACCAAAGTGCTATGTGTGTAATATAAAGTTTAGGTTCGAGTTAGGTAAATACATAAGAATTGCGTGCTAATTCTGTAAATTTTGCTAATTTTAATCCCATGTAAGTATGGTTCATTGATCTTATATAAGAATTTCAGCATACTCATATGCTTAAATATGTCTGATGATTGCAGTGAAATGGGTGCCCATTTTTCACCTTGTGGGAGGTTCTTGGTAGCTTGTGTTGCATGCATGCTACCTGACTTGGAAGGTGATTCTGGACTTCAATCACAGGTAAGCCTTTATGCTGTTGATGTTACAACATCTCCTACACGCCATCCAATTTCTGCACACCAGGTCATGTATGAGCTTCGCATCTATTCACTTGAAGAGGCAACGTAAGCCTGCAGAGCTTTTCTTGTTGATGCACTTGAATTGGCTGTTACTAATTAAAAAATAATATTAACTGTATCTTGATTATCCAATTTGGATGGCAGATTTGGTTCAGTGTTAGCTTCTAAAGCAATACGAGCTGCTCATTGTTTGACATCTATTCAGGTTGGGTGCCCGCCTTACTGTTTAGTGTATGTTTTTTATTTTTATTTCTGATAAGATTTTTGAAGATCAAAATATTGAAAGCTTTTCCTTATTACTTCAGCCTTTTTTTTTTTTTTTTTTTTTTTGAGGTGCATAGGTTTCCTCCTCTCTCCTTTTTTAAAATTTTCTCCATCTGTTAAACTAGATGTTAATGCTCTCCTGTATACCATGTGCCTATCATAGATTGGCTGTAGATGTGTAGAAATTGACCTCTTTCCAGTGAATGATTCTTACTGGATCATTAATATGAAGGGACGATATAGAAGTAGACTGAAAAAATGCATATCAATGGTTTTTTTTTTTTTTTTTTTTTTGGAGGTGCATGGATTTCCTCATTTCTCCTTTTTTAAAATTTTCTCTATCAGTTAAACTAGATGTTAATGCTCTCTTGTATACCAAGTGCCTATCATAGATTTGTTGTGGATGTTGTAGAAATTAGGAACTTTGTAGTGAATGTTCTAACTAGATCATTAGTACGAAGAGGCATCATAGAAGTAGACTGGAAAAATGCATATCAATAGCTCTTTTTTGAGTTGCATAGATTTTCTCATTTCTCCTTTTTCTAAATTTTCTCCATCAGTTAAACTAGATGTTAATGCTCTCTTGTATACCACGTGCCTATCATAGATTTGTTGTGGATGTTGTAGAGTTTAGCTACTTTGTATTGAATGATTCTAACTAGATCATTAAGAGGAAGAGACTTCATAGAAGTAGACGCATCCACTATTGATAATCATTAATAGATAAATTACAGCAAAATAGTCATAATTTCTTGAATGACCTCTAATGATTATCAAATTCAAAGTGCTTTCATGCTGTCACCAATTGCTTAGTTGCATTTTCATGATGGTTAAATGAATCTTTTCTGACTTTATGCATTTGTCATCTTAACTGTTATTTGTAACAATACATTATGATAAAAAATTAACTTATAAGTCTGAATGCTTCTGTTGTTATCCTCACAATTTGAGCATTTATTTTGATTTATTGTTAAAATTTTAACGTTCATGGTAGTACTGTTTTATCATTTTAGGGTTTTGCATTCAAATTCTAGTTTGCCTAAAATATCCTGCCTAAAATTTTCAATTTGCTATGTTATTGGATTTAATGTCAACTATTGATAGCTTAAATTTACCCATGAAATCAGTATGGTAAAAGCATCATCTATAAACCCAACTGTTATTTGTATTCTTAAATATTGCATTTGTAGCTTTGTTTTTTGTCTTGCTTCAAGTCTCTCATGGCCATGTATCTTGAGCTTTTCCTCCCCAGTTCTCCCCGACATCAGAGCACATACTACTAGCATATGGACGCCGCCATAGTTCACTTCTTAGAAGCATTGTCATTAATGGAGAAACTGCAATCCCCATCTACACGATCTTGGAGGTATATCCTACAGCACTGTTTACCATGCAGCTATTTCAATCCGCAAGACTATTTATTGGATGTTTTTTTATGCTGTTTTATTCTAATATCAAATTTGTTCGATTATGGGTTTGCTTTTTGAATTTGATGCCATTCATCGATTTGTGTGAATAATTTATTTCCATAACTGAAGTCTTCTGGACCTTGTATGCATATTGGGCATCATCCTTAGCATTTCAATGATTAACAAGGAATGAATTTGCTTGCAATTATTTCTTATGTCTGGGATTACCGTAGGTTATATTGAAATCAACATAAAGACATTCATCTAGACACCGCAGGTTTGCAAACATGCCATTCTACAGTGTTAAAAATACCTCCAGAAAGTGTCAAAGACATATTTCTGGTGATTTTGTGATAAATCTCTGAGCTCTCAGGTGAAGAATAACGTGTTTGTTGGTCAGAATCGTATATAAGTTTATGAAAATATTCCTTAACCTGAAAAATTATAGGATGGGCTAGATGCTGCTATTTAGTTTCCGTGCACATTGCTTGAATTGATGATGTTATAATTACAATGTTCTTTCTTAAATTGCAATTTATGTGTTGATTTTTTCCTTGAATTGAATATATTTACTGTGGAAAGAGAATCTTGTTGCTTTTATTCACATTATCAAGCTTTGTAATTTGTTCCTTGTGTGATGTTTACAGGTTTATAGAGTTTCAGATATGGAACTTGTTAGAGTTCTTCCCAGTGCTGAAGATGAGGTTAATGTTGCATGTTTTCATCCTCTTCCTGGAGGAGGTCTTGTGTATGGAACTAAGGTACTCTGACAGGCAACAATTTTATTGTTTTGGACGCTTAATTGTTGTTTAAATTATAATGATTATTATGATGAAAATGCAGGAAGGAAAGCTTAGAATTCTTCATTATGATGGTTCAAGGGAGATAAATGGCACGGGTTCAAAGCTTTCGATTGATGAAAATATGCTTGAGGTAGTCTTTTTTGTTAGGCATGTTCTTTGAAGAAATTCTCCCTGGGCCTTGTACTTGGTTTTTGCTTTATTGTGCCTCTTTCTGTCTTCGGTTCATTTTTTGTTGTTTAAGTTATCTTTCTTCCCTTTTTTTTGCTGAACCTTAGTTTTCTTTAAAACTTACATCTTTTCAAAAGGGTTTGAAACTTGAGCAGTAAAACCAGAGTGAAATTTTGATTGGTAAATTATCTTTAATAGGGTGTGCCTTGTCGGTTGCACGCTAATGCATTCTTTTTATCTCGGATTTATCGTGGTTTTGAATATCTGTCTAAGGTTCAAAGAATGTAGGAACAGACCTTAGGCATGTGTATCTTTCACACTCAATTGAAATAATGAAAACTGATGGGTTTTAAAGTTGATCAAAAATAGTAGGGATATGGCTAATGATGATGATGATTGCTTCTTCTATTCTGAGCGTTGTGTAAAACCATCTACTGGATTTTTTAGGTGCAGAAGTACGCTTTAGAATGATGACCAATGCATTGCTGAACATTGGCAAGCTCTACCGGTGTAAGGGTATGTTTCTTCTTACATGGTACCGATTCTGGCTTTCTTAACGTTTTTGAGTTTTCTGAGTTTATTCCGACTTTCCAGGTTGATTTGAGTTACATTGCAGTATTTATAGTGTTGGTGCCCATGTGTTGACTGTGCTGAATTTTGCTGTCTATTATTTGGATTGATTTGTTGATACAGAACTTTTGGGAGATCTTATATTTGTAAGCTTGGATTGCAGAGTATGCCTCATCTAACTTTTAATTATTAAACTGCTAGTAAATGTGCAGACAATTGGAAGCTCTTTTTATTGTTTATGTTCATTCCTGGTTTGATTGTTGTTGGAATTTTTTTAGTTTGTACTACGTAAGTTTGCTGAGCACACAAAATGATCCTAGCGAGTTAGTTTTAGTTTCATTATTTGGTAATTATTTTATTCTGGTTTTCAATTTGATTTTGTTTTGTTTTTTTCTTCTTTAACTATGCTTGCGATAATGTTGGCCTATGAGAACAGGATTTGTTGTCTATTGTTGTGACATCCTTGATGTGTTTCAGCTAAGTGATTGGGTTGAGTTGTTAGATTTATGCTGCTGCTAGTTTATATTAATTGCAAGTTTTGGTTCCTACGACATTTGATCATACAGCAGAGTTTGGTGAGATTTCATGCAGATTTTATAGGATGTAGCCAATATATATTCTCTTGAACCAAGGCGTAGGTCGCATCACTTCTAAAACATCCATCCAACCCCACTTCATGGCACTTAAATAAAAAGGAGTATTGCATAGAACTTTATAGAATACAAATAATAAAAAAAAAAGCCTGGCTTGGTATTGGAAAGTAGGTCCATTGTCATAATTGTCTTTTCTTTCCAAATTTTAGATCATTTCGGTAAAGTTCTTCATGTCTCAAAACTAACAATCCTGGACTGACGAGTGCTAACTTCAGTTTTTTTTTTTTGTTGGATTCACCACCTTGTTTTGAATATGAAGTTTATGCTTTAATACATAAGGAAAAGATGAAACAAATTTGACCACTTAACATGTCTACCCTTATGGTGGAATTTAGAGCTTCATGATTGCAATAATGAATAAACTCACCAGATTAAAGATAATTAAATGTTTTGAGGCAAAAATGATGGCATCGGATTCTTCATGTTGTGTGTAATATTTGTGTTGCTTTTCATTTAATTTTACACTAAAACTTCCAATCTGAGTGCCTATTGTGAGTCAAAACTGCGCCAATTTTCATATTGTATGCATGGCAATTAACTTCAAAGATACAATTAAAATTGAGCAGAGCTTTACTTTACTAATAAACTATAGTAAGGTTCTTAGCTTGGAACTAGTAGAAATAAGTATACTACATGGATTGATTTTTTTGTAAATGAGGCCCTTAGCTAAAAGTTCTTTCACTTGGTGTCGCTATTTTTCATATTATTTTGCTTGCATTCGATAGGATTGGCCTAGGGAATGATATTGGTTGTACAATATCTATCTTAATTTTGTATATCCCTCATAGGTAAAGTTCTAAATGAACCAATGCACTTGATATTAACTAGTTTGAACTTTCTTTGATTAATACTCGATCATGTCTTTTCAAATTAGAAAATAAAAGAATTTGATATTTTTATAAAAAACTTGGGGCTTAAATGAATCAAATTTATCAAATTTGAACATAGTTCAACTCATTTGTTAATGTTTATAAAAAAATTACTTATTGCTTGACAAATAACTTGTTAAATATTTTATACTTATATGATATACTATTTAATAAAATTTGATTAATTAAAATTTATTTAATAATAACATATTATAATTTAATATCAATACACATAAATTCGAAGAAATTTAATTATTTTTTTATTTCAATGAACTAGTTTGTTAAGATTTATTTATGCTATTTGATTGCAAAAAAAAGTTACTTATAATATATATATTATTTTATTTGCGTGATATTAACTAGGTAGACGCTAATTGAAATATATTCCTTATTTAAATTCGTAAGATCATTTGTTAACGACTTTATATATAAAATAAATACTAAAAAATTTAACTAATTTTATGTGAAAATCATGTACAAATAAAATGTATAAAAGAATTAAGTATTCATTTAAATTTTTAGTTTTTGAATTAATAAACAAGCCAAATACACATCAAGTGTGAATATTAAAAATTTTAAGCAAACCAAGTATAACGTATTTTTTAAGCTCTTCTCCAGCTCCAACTAAACATAAACAACTTATGATTCGAACAAGCCAAATAGAAATCATGACGTACTCGACTGGACTCAGCTCGATTACAGTTCTACTTATAGGAGATAAACCTGTTGATAAATTGGGAGGGAATGCATCTGGGTACTGTTGTATAGGCATAGCTAAACTATTTTTTGGTATGTGCCTCGCTTCTCAATTTTCTTCCTACACTACAGGAACATATGCTAATGTGGAATCTTGTATAGCTCTCATGAACATAGACTTGGAAACTATTGAGTTTCTTTCTTAATTTCATTATTTTGAAGCATCAATATCACATTATTGCCGTACTCTCCAATTTTAGGTATTTTTTTATCAACATTGATGTCGTGCCTATCATGTTGTCAAGGTTGATCCACATGTGAATGAAAGGAATCCCTTGTAATAACATCATACTAAAGCTCCTAAAATTTATTACCTATAGAAAATTACAATAAACATTATTTCAACACCTTTACTATTATTATTTTTTTGTACTATAGTTTTTGAGGCTTCGGGTGATACAGAGGTTTATGTTCATATCTCAGTAGACAATGTTTTCATGACTTCTACCATCATTAGTAAACTTTGTAAGCTTCTTTTACAGTGCACCATCTGTGAAATTTATTGTAACGATGCCACTCCGATTCTCTATCAACGATGCCGCGTTGCACTTGTCATACAATATATCTCTTTATTGATGAATAATACATGCTCATTGTATTCTTTTGATACTTATTGTTTTTCATCTTTCGATGGTGTTTTTTACAATGAATGACAAAACTTGATGATTGGTACAACTGGAAACAAGGTGATTGAATGTTTAGCATTGAAAGCACTTTTTTAGCTGATTATTGTTAGTGGACATAATTGCTTTACCAATACTTGTAGCTTGGGATTGGTTGAGAGGAATATCTTAGGTGGGATTCACTGTGTTTCTTCACAAGTTTTATTTCCAAAATTTAAGGGTTTTCTTGTTTTGACCTTGGAGAGAAATTTTTGGTGAATGCTTGTTGTCTCTCAATCCTCAAGGCCTGTTTGGTATTCAGAAACCATCTAGTGTTATTGCAGTTGCACAACTTTAGCAAGTGCAGGACACAAATCATTAATGCACTGTGCTATGGCGTGCACCGCATGCCAACACATTATAACATGGGATAAACTTCAGCAATGTACTTTTTTCGGGATATTGCTTTTTGTTAAAAGATGTGGAGTTCGATGAAAGTGTCTTATCCAAAATGGGAAGTCCAAGTATATTGCAACCTTTTCTTTGTTTTATCCCACATAACATTTCTGTGTTTGCCTTGCTCAGCTTGGTATCGTTTAAGCTTTTCCCACCAAATTGTCGTACTTTTCTTTTTTAATGTCTCTAACTCAACTCATCAGTCCAGGGGTACTTAAAATCAATGGTATTTCACTATTTGTAGCGAATCAATAAAATCGTCTGGGTTCAACCCACTCTCAAAATGTAGAATGTCCTTCTTGCTATAATCTTGATGTGCCCTTCTTGTTTTCCTTCTTGGAAACCTTTGATAAAGGGCGATCTTCTTTAAATGATTCTTGAAGTGCTTGATGAAATGGATTTTCCATCTCACATTTTTCTTGATTGTCATCAGAATTAGTTCAATGTGTTTTAGGAGCCATTAACATGCTTCGAGACATTATTATAACCGTTGGATTTTCATTTTTAGTCTTTCATGGTGGTTTTTTAGGCTTAACCTTTCTTATTCCTTTTCTGCAGCAGGTTAACCTAGGGCTTTGCTTGATGGATGTGATAACCAAGATTTTTGTTTAATCTAAAAACCGTTTACCTCAAAAACTCTAAGCAAATTGCCAACTATTAGATATGAAGATGCCAAAGATTACATGAATTTATGCAAGGAAAAAAACAAAAAACCATAAATATTTCTCTTTGTTATTCTTCAGGATGCCGCCCAAGTTAAAGAGGTAGGAAACAGCCACTAATGTGATTTGGGGTTTCTCTGCCCTTACTAACTGTCACCTTTAATTGGGGTAATTGTTTCAAGCAAATGGATTAATTCTGTTGATCGACCATGATCCTAACATCATTTCCTTAGATTCTTGCTACCACTAATGGTCATTTGCAGAAATGCATTGCTAGTCGTGTATGAATTCCGGTAATATTGATGGAGTAAAAGCCCAAAATAGTCCTCTGACTATCAATAAGTGACCAAAATTAAATTCAAAGTTTTAAGTGATTCATTTTAGTCCAAGCTATCAAAAAGTGATTCAAATTAGTCCTTAGATTGAATTTCATGGTTAAATTTAGCGCCAACCATTAATTTTGGTACTTTAGGAATAAGAAATTTAAATGAAATTTTGTTTTTGTAATTGCTTTAATTTAATATGTAATAAAGGAATATTGATTTACCTGGTCTACAAGGAACCACAAGTCTTGTTTTTGGAATGTCAATGTTTTAAAACCAATCCAATTGGTTTGTTTGGATGTATTTTCAATTTTACTTTTCAGTTGGAAGTTGATTTCAACATGTTTTGTTGAAGTTCTTATTATATTTTCTAGTCATTTCTTTTGTGAAAAATAAAGTTCATATATTTGAGGAATCAGTGGAGTTTAAAAGCTAAATTGATTTCCGCTGGCTTCCAACTAGACGACTGACTAAAACAAATATGTTTATTAACATGTTCTTACAAGAAATGAACTGGAACCAAGTAGAATAGATTTATTCATGCACATTGCTTTAATTTTTTATTATCATTTTTTTTTGTCGTATCGAATACCAGGTTACAGTTAAAATAGATGGAATGCTGACTTAAGGAGTCCCAAGTTGCATAAAGCACAAGCGATATGGGAGCTTTTCAAATGATGTTAGCATCTTTGTTGGATATATCAAATCTTCAACATCTAGATTTTCCCAGCATTTTCCACCGGTTCTTATGTACATTATTGTTGTATCATGTCAAATTCTTTTCTTTCTTTGCCGGCTTGTTAATTTTGTTCAGTTTTCTGACCCATACTTCTAGTTAAAGAAACGAAAAAAAAAAAAAAAAAATCATAACGTGGCACTTGGCTGCTTATTATGCTGTTCAAAACAAGGAAAAAGCTTTACCTAGCTGTGTGAGACCTGCATCGCTGCTAAAGCTTTATTTATTTGTCACCTTTTGCTTTTTCTTCTCGAAGTTTTTCGTATTTTACCCTGAACGATCTGTAGAAACTATCAGATTCATGGAGGGAGAGTATCTTTTTATTTTAAGTAGCAAGCTTTGTATATCATGAAGCACTCTCCTGAGTTGAATCACCATGATTTCATTTGATTAAAATAATCTTGATGATGTCTTGAGATCTATATCAAAATCTTCATATACTTTCGTGTCATTTTAATGTAATATTTGACAGATTGGATTTCATCTTATAATCAGAAATGGAATACAATGTAAAAATCTTAATTCTTCATTTTCAGAAAAGAAACAAGGTGAAAAGATGGTCAACTATAGGACAGGTAAAACGCACGTGCCCTTAGCTTGGGGACATTTTGCTTTAACTTCTGTTATTCATCACCTTATATAGATTTAACTCAGGTAGTCTCCTCTGGATTAGGCTCTGAAATGTAATGGTTGTGGGATACCACAGACTACCACTGTAAGTTGATGGAAGATTTACATACATATCACTCTGATTCCTATATAATTACATATCTTACACTTAACTTCAATTTTTACATATATGCCACTTTACGCACGAAAAAGGTGTGTTTCAGTTTTTATAAGTTAAAATAATGTTATTTTTTTGTCTTAATGAAAGATTTGGTTGGTGCTATCGTAAAAATTAAAGTTCAGGTGTTAAATATGTAAAGGCATAGAAATTGGATGGTATGTATGTAAATGCCTCAAAATTGGTTGGATAGTTTTTGGTATGGAGTGATTTCTGTATCATTTTTGGCTAGTCATCCAACCAACTTGTGTTGCACCTTAGAGTCATTCCTTTCTTCCGTCAATGGAGGTTATGGGCACGCTGTAAAGGTATTGAAATGTGTTTCTCCTTAGTGGAGTCATTTGTTATAAAAATGGAAGGTTGTATGAACCATTAAAACAGTCTTGATTTTATCAGAACAAATTAGCAATTTAGCAGAAATAGGATTTAAGGGCACAATTTGGATTCTTTGAAGGTATGAGTTTTAGCCTCTTTGATTATTTTTTGGGATATGATTTTGTTTAAAACATTAGACCGACATCATATGCGAATTCAAGGCACCGCTCAAGGAAGTTATGTCGAGAGGCGATGGTTAGGTGGCCGTGGCTGTACTCACTGCGAGTGCATAAATTTAAATGATTTTGGCGTCATTTGAATTGTCACCAATAGATGATTGTTTTGACAAAATATTGCGTTAGTTTTAAGTGTGTAATTTTGGTTTTTAAAATATTTGTTGAAGCTGTAGTTTGTAGTTGGTTTATAGCTCCTTTCAAGTTTCTTTCTGATTTGCTTTAAATATTATGCTTGAGATATTGACACCTTAGATGGAAATTATGCTAATAATAGACTAAATATGATTATAAATAGGACTCAAATATTTTATTTACTCATGAGAAGTGGTTTTGAAGAGATTTGTAAGTTCTTCTAGATTTGAAAAGCTACAACGATAAGTAACCATTTTTCTACTGTAAATGATTCTTGTACCATCTCGTTCAAAGGGAAACATGTCGGGTTGTTGTGCGGTATCGCAAGGAAAGAACATATGCTTGAGTTACAAGTTCGCATCATTTGGAATGTTCTTTTGGTCTCATATTTTTCAAAGTTGAGACTATTAGGGTTTAAAGATAAGTTTTTTAGTTCAACTTCGTTGGAGTTGAGATTTTATGATTTGCTTCAAATATTACTAGGAAATGATGTAAAACAGGGAATTTTTTAGGCATATGATTCAAAACACGGCTTATATTTTTACACATCTTACATCTAAAATTTCATACTTACATACATGAATAGATTTATTTAGTTTTAAAAAGTGATAATAGTATCATTGCTGTGACATTTATGATCTGAGTGTTGTGTTTAATTATAAATCTTAGATTTCAGATGTAATACATAATAATTATGTGCTGATGCTATGTAAACGTCTTTTTTAACAGTGTAACTTAGCATTCATTTGCATCCAACATATCAGAATAAGGTTGAGCCAATTTAAATTACTAGCCTCAACACGGATTTGTGTTGGTGCTTTATTAGCTCAGAATTGAATCATTCAAGTGAACAAATGAAATTGGTGTACAGATGGATCGTGAAGGGCTAGTCTACTGAAGCAGTGGTCTGCATTTAGCTCAGAATTGAATCATTCTAGCGAACAAATGAAATTGCAGCACAGATGGATCGTGAAGAGCTAGTCTACTGAAGCAGTGTTCTGCTAATCACAATTAGAAACCTCACAATAGCTTAACCTTACCAATTTTTAGAAAATAACAGTGCTGAGGATATTAAGGGTAATGCTACACTAATTTTATATAAAAAAATATTAAAAAAAAAAAAAACATTCACGACATATTATTCTGAAATCATTATATGTTTAAAAGCTAACCTTTTAATTTTATTAAAATCACATATCATAAGCTCAGCCATATAAGATCTTATAAATATGAATATAAACTTATCTTGAAGTATTTGGTATGCGAAGAGAAGAGAAGCACAAAGCACTTTTGAAGTTTTATGTTGAGTGATATTACAATAAATTTATGGCTTACATGAGAACATTAATTTATTTTAAGTTAAGAAAGACATGATATATTTAAACTTTGGGGCATTTACATATACCATCTGATTTTTATGTTCTTAAATACCTAACATAAATTTTGTTCCACATTTGTACCATCTAAAATTTTCATTTTCATGTCACTTCAAAAATAATATTAGCACTTATAAAAAATAAAAAAACAAATTTTCATACATTTAGCTTATAAGTGCGGCGACATTTTTAAAAACGCCGCCTAACCGTTTGGTTAGGGCGTTTTTGAAAACGCTGTCTGCCGCGTTTGGGTTTTTTTATACTAAACGCAGGTCGCGGGTCGACCCTCATGGTCGAACCACACGTCGCGTTTCAGGATAAGCTGCTTACCTTGAAATGCACAAGCTGCCCCAAACAGACGCCAAAGAATAAGGCAAATTGAAGTCTACTTAATACAAGAGTATATTTGACGAACATGTAGAAGATACAGCTGCATGAAGCAAATTTATTACCACACAATTATTTCATAACCTCAAAAATTACACAACTTTCCATATCCTCCAATAACACCAAACATTAAACATTCAGAGAGACCAAAAATAATTGAAATTAAAATACAAGAAAATTATTTATAATTATTAAATTATTCATACCTCCTTTTTCTCAAGAACGAAAATTGGAAGGAACTCTCAAGAATGGAGCGAGGCGAGGATCTGTGCGCCATGGTAGACCACTTCTGGCACCCAAAGCCCTGCATCCAGCAGCAGCCTGAAATAAACAGGCAGCAGAACAATGAAGAGCTCGTAATCTGTACGTTGGAAATTAGGGAGAACTGATAAAATATGTAAAGAAAAAAGCTCAGTTGATGCATTTCAAATACATGTAGCAGGCAGTTCAACAAACAGAGCCGCATTTACATACATAACATAATGTATTTATGTATCTAACACCTAAACTTTCACACTCAACATGCATAATACTATATTTATTTATATTATATCAAAAATATTACTATTACTAAATTTTTAAAAGTGAAATGCACGATTTCATGCATAGGTTTATAATACCAAAGTATTATAAATGTAGGGGGAATTTATGTACATACCAAAATTCTTTTATATTTATTTATCTAACACTTGAGAAATCTCGTATTTATAGCACTTTGGTATGATAAATCTATACATGAAGATGTGCATTTAATTTTAAAATAGGTGATAGTGGAATTTTTGATATAACATTAAAAATTGGAGTTTTATGCATGTAAATACATAAGGATTGTATGGTACAAATGTAAATGCCCCAAGTTGTAAGTATCAAACTTGGGCGTTAAATATGTAAATCCATAGGAATTGTGTTGTGTGTGTGTAAATTTCTAAAGAAAGAAAAAAGAGTTTAGATATAAAAGAGTGAAGAAGGAAAATAATTAGATGCATACCACAAGAGAGGCCAAAGGAAGCATTCTCTCTGCCGGCATTCCTTCGCATAAAGCTGAAAAATACAGAAGAATAAATCTCTGTAGCTTTGCAAATATAGAACAGGCTACTAAAATAAGCTTAGGCAGCATTTTGAATCTGGACTTATCTGTTGAAACAAGCATTCAATACATTGTAAACAATCGGATAAGCAAATTGATTTTTTTTTAAATCTATTTTTTTGGTGTACGGTGCAGGATTAATTAACCTTGGAACATCAAGGGTCGTTTGAGAATTGAAGTTTAGTATGTAATAAAGTTTTCTTTTATAGAAAGATTGAACATGGCTTGACTACTCTATCCAAAAGTAAACCAATTAGAGTTGCTTTTTAAGTTTTTTACAAATCTCATTATCAACGATAAATACACTATCATGTACTATTATAGTTATCATACGTAGGTTTAGACCAACAATAGAGACAACGAAACCCCTAAAGTAGAATGAAGTTAAACTCTTAAAAATCAAAGCACATTTTGATATAACGGTTAGAATTTCATCAAAAAATCCAAAAGTATGCTTGTGCGGGAGCACTCTTGGGATGGGTGACCTCCTAGGAAGTTCACCAATAAGACAAATCTATGAGTACATTAGGCCAAAGCGGACTCGATGGATGAGAGTTTGGGCTATAAAAATGGTATTAGAACATTACACCAACTCGAAGATGAAAACTAAATCTCATTCAGAATAAAGTGTTATGCTATGGGAGCTACCTCTTGTAGCCTAGATGGTGCAAAGTGTTATATGATGAGAGTCATCACTTGAATTTGTAGAGGCCATCTCTTTAATTCTATCTGCTTGGTGAATAATTAAGGGTTGGAAAAATTGACGAGGACATCAGTTACTTGGGTGAGATTGAAACTCTTTAAGTAGAAAGATGTTGAATTCAAACATCGAGATGCCTTTTGGTATAACAATTGAAATTTCATCAGAAACTCCAAATCTAAGTGTGTTCGTGCGGGAGCGCTCCTAGTATGGATGACCTCCTTAAAAGCTACACAAATGGGACAAAGTTGTGAGTCCATTAAAGCAAAGCAGACAATATCTCGATAGATGAGAGTTCAGGCTGTCACAGAAATTTCCAAACTCTCACCTCATCATTGATAATGCCAAATATGAAAAAATTTTCATGTATGCAAGAGCTATGGTACATAATTATAAAAGACTAAGGACTATAAAATAGCACATATGACTCTGCTACAAATTAAAAAAGCAAACATAAACAAATACATTTTGCATTTTAACAATGAATATTTAAGGACCCTACATAAATGTTACATATAACTATAACAAAATAGCATATACATTACACTAAACTTCTAAAAATATAAGATAATATTTTTTAAACACTGTAGTGCTCTTGAAGAGTGATGGAGGGTTTGGAGGCAATGTAGGGGATGTTAGATAATTGAGAGTTGAGACCGTACAGAAGATCTCTTAAGTCGGCCCTATAATAATTAATAGGTGTGAAATTCAGCCAATAAGGGGGAAGATGGATCAAAATCTTTATGAAGTCGGTAGACAGTATGCAATTTTATCTTCAACAAAGACCAAACTATAAAAGATCTTTAAGGGAAACAAGCTTTAATAGAGATGTTCTAAAGAAAAAACTATTTAATTTAAGCGTATACTTCATCAACTTTGTCTTCAATTTTGCAAATTATATAAACTTATATATTTGTTTCTGCAATGTATTATTGTGTTTCAACTATTGGGTGGGTCAATGCATGGGACAGATGCATGTGCTTAAGGTTTGATATGTTCTTAATTAATCTTAAAATACGAAAGATTTTTTAGTTTAGGCGGTGTTTACCGTTTAATAAAATTTTATCTCTACCCAAGAGTGGATCATAATTTGATCAGCTATGAAACACGGACACAGACACAACAAGATACAATACAAAGATACAATATAATTGCAAAATATAGGACATGAGACGACATGACATGTTTTTTTATATTTAATAAATTATTAATATAAATAAATATTTTAATATTTTCTATTACAGACATCACAAAAAAAATATGTAATCATTAAGGAGACATTATAATGATAGAAGCTATTTTTAACAATATCAAAATTACATTCAAAATATTAAAAAATCACCAAAACACTAAATACCATTGTCAGCATAATTTATATCAGCAAAGGTAAATGGGGTATCCTACCACCACTTGAGAACTTATTTGTGCTCTAACAAACAATTTTTCTCAGTTTGTCAAAGCCATTATTATATGTAGATAAAAATCAATTATATAGAAGCCACCCAAATAAACAGGTAAACAAAATTTGCATAAAATCTTTTCAGATAAAAGGAAAAATTTTAAAAGTAAAAACCTATGATATATAAATAACTAAGTGATGAGGAATCCTTCTAGCTTTAATAATAATAATAATAATAATTGAAAAAAATCTCACCTCGAGTATTTTGACGAAAGGTGCTTGGCTCTGATTTTAGCTCAGTTCAACAACCAAAAACTTGGGAACATTGAGAACGTTGGGAACAAAGCTCTAGAATGCATCAACAATGGGTTCGTTATGCTTAGTAGAAACTTCCTCCTTCAACGTAAAGCTTCAATGGTGAATGAGTGCTCAAGAATGTTGGTGATGCACCGAGGAGTGCTCGAGAATGTTGTGGCTTAGATTTTGAGTTGCTGCTTGATCAGCATCGACCTAGGGCTAAGACAAGCACACACATTTTAGTTCTTGTGCCCCGCTTCCACTTGATGTCGTGTCGAGCGATATCAAGCTGTGTCCCCGCCAGTGTAGAACTCAAGGCTCTGATACGTGTTTAGCTATCAGATACATATCGGCCCGTGTCAGAGTTTTGTCCGTGTCTAACATAGGTACAACTCCTATTTTGAAATGTCAGTGCTTCTAGGTTGTGATCAATAGTTAGTAAGAAAGTGGGTGGCCTAATTTAGTGATTGATTTGAGTAGGATTAGCCAGTTTGGTAGAACATGGGTTAATTTCGGTTATGTTTGATTTTGGAAGAAATACTAACTATAAATGGGAATTCAACTACGAAATATGAGGTTCGGAAAAAACACTGAACAAGAAAATTGTGGGAGACTTCTGACACAATAAATTAAAAAAAATACATGAAAAGTGTGAGAAATAAAAGAGATGTGCTCAAACGTATAGAGAGAAAAAAACTGTAGAAAATATTAATTTAAATATAAGCTTCAACAAATTGATAACCGTACCAAATGACCTCAAAAATGTTGAAATTCAAGGGGAAGACTTACACAATAACAAGAAGATTTAATAAAAATTTCAAAGACGTTGAAAATCTTCAATGTTGAAATCATTCCACTCATCAAAAAAATTTTAGGAAGATTTATAAAATAATGAAAGGGAAGAAATTTCCACCAAAAAGATGATTTTATTTTCCAAAAGAATCTACTTGCTCCAACACTAATTGATGGTGATTAGAAACGGTATGAAGATGTAGAAGGAGAAGTAACAATAAATAAGCTTAACTTGAAAGAAAATTGAAACTGGAAGGTCAAAGTACATAATAAGAGACCATCCTAGCCACTAATCCACATCACTATTCACACAGAAGGGAATGAGGGAGAGATCTAAGGGAGGCAGGCATGGAGGCTCGAAAGGCCACATTTTTTTCATCCTTCATTATCCAAAAAAAAGAAAATGCTCCTTATATATTTAGAAACTCAAGGATAATTGCACAAAGATCCAAAATATTTTAAAACAGCATAAATAATCTTATTAAAAATTAAAATGCAAATGAAAAATAAAGTCCTTTTACATTTTAACAATATAAATTTAAAAGTATTCACATAAATGCTAAACATGAAATAAGAAAAACAAAAATAGAACGCATATTATACCAAAGTTAAAAAGCAACATCATATGATGTTATTAGACATTAGTGCAACATCACAAATAAGGATACCTTAAAGAATGACCATATTAGAGTAGTGATTGGAATGACAAATCTTGAAGATAATATAATTGAAAATAGATGAGTCATTTAGACACATAAAATGAATCATAGAAATGAGCGAATAAGAGTAGTAGATAAAATTAAGTGAGTATACAATAGAAAGAAGGGTGAACTTAAAATTGCAAGGATATCAGCTGTTCAAAATGAATTGGCAGGAATAAGTTTAACGCCTAATACTGTTTTCAGAAGGGAAAAAAAAGGAAAATAAGGATTCATAAAGCTAAAATCAAAGGATTAGGATAAGTCAATTGATGATGATAATGAAGCAGATCAAAGCAAATTTCATGTTTAGTGGGAAAAAGATCCCTACTGACTATAATATAGTAACCAGCATAAATTTCTCTCCATCTTTTTCCTTTCAATCCTTACCAAGCTATAATTATAAGAATCAAGATTTTGTTTTAATAATTTAACAAAATGAAAGCAAATACCGCAAAAACCACAAAAAGATTTGACCTATTTCTTAGTTAGAAAAATAAATATCAGCTTTTATATGTGATGCCGGAAGCCATTGTATAACTGATAATTGATGAATTATTCAAAGAAAAACAAAGAGCGCAAAATATTTAAGCTCTTTTAAATAAAATAAAGAAAAATGTAAAACTGCAAACCATAGAGAATTGCTCCTATGAAAGCATCCCCAGCACCAGTGGTGTCAATTAGCTCTGACGGGGGTATCACCTCTGCCGTTCCCACTAATAGCCTTCCGCTGATTGAACCAATTCCATCAGCTCTAATCCTTATATTCATCTGAAATTAGAAAATATAGTAAAGACCTTGAATTATGAAAAAAAAAAAAGAAATAAGGAAATGATGGGATGTCATGTTACAAAATGTAGAATAATGGTAGAAGTTTTATAGAGCCTCTGAAGTTCAAGTTAAACTGGCTTAGAAAAAAGAATTAGCTTAAAGAAAATTAAATTAAAGGTCCATTTGAGGCAATTTCAGCTATGTACAAAAATTTTAGGCGGGAAAGAGTAAATGCTGGTATTAAAATTTGTTTCCCTTTGGAAAAATTCTGCAAATAATATTATCAAATACCACAAAAATTTCTAAAAAAACAGCAAGCAAAATTAAGCCAAATAGGATTGTGGTTCCGATATTGAAAAGCAAAATTATAAGAAAGATGGCCTAAATAAATCACTTAGGGATGAAGTGAAACAAAAAACTCAATAAATAACTCGAACTCTACTCATTCAAGTTTGATCAATTTAATAACCAAGTAAATTTGAATAATTTTTGAAAGCTCGGAGGTTAAATAAATCAAGCTTGAACACAACTCAACTTGGTTATTTGTGTTCATAAATTATTTATTTGTTGTTCAACAAGTAACATATTAAAAGTTTAATATTAAGCTCAATGATTTCCACTTGCTCGTACACTAATTAATTAATTTTTTTAAATAGCTGCTTTAATTACTTGGTCAATATTAGAATATTATATATTTATTTGCTAGGTTAGGTTATATTCTGCCTCTCTTATTTACATTTTTCAGATATCATGACAAACTTACATCGCTTACAATCTGCACTCTCAAATCACTCGAGGTTGTGAGAGTTATCTCTAGTGGGAGCATTGGTAGGATTGCACTAAGAACCTGAGCTCTTGAAGGTGAGCGCATCTTCTTCGTCAGGTAACCTATAGTCAATGAACTGGTAAATTTATAAGTGCTCTATCTTAGACCTCGATACATCATCTCTAATATGCTTATGTAAGTATCGGAGTGCGCCTGCATGAGAGTTGAAGATGAGTGCATTTTCTCCCTTTCAGCTTCTCTATAGTTGATTTATTGTCGTAGTCCACGATGCATCTCCAACAAGCCATTAACTCATTGCAGTTTGCAGCCCTCTTGTATCCTTTTCAGTTTTATTATTTAGACATCTCTCTTCCTCTAGAATTTAATACTTTTATATTTCAGTTCTTTTCAATCCTATTATTTTCTTGTTTAATTGGTGTCAAATACTTAGATACTAATTTCAAATTTATTGAATCATTTGTTCATGTAGTACTATAATTAATTGATAATATGATAACCATATGAGAATTAATTTAATAATTATTAATTTATAAGTTTATTTATTAATGAATTTAATAACTAATCTAATTTATTTAGACAAGCTATTAAAATCCAAGATATGACATAGATAATTCTAAGTAAACCAGGTATGCATATATATATAAATGAAAGCTCATGCCGAATTTGAAAGACTGGTAGTATGATACAGCAGAGTCCTAACGATGATATGCTTGGCTTGGCTCAGTTCAACTACATGCCTAAGTAAAGAATTGATATTGGAAGCTCCTTCAAATCTAATTGAGTTGAAATCAAGGTTCAACATTTTAGGGAATTTAATCATTGGTGCCTCCATTCTAGTAATCTAAGTTCCTCTTCGATCAACTGATGGAATCATATGGCTAGAATTATGATGCTCTATTGCATGAAAGGAGATAATCAAACCTATTTTGTCAAGCTGAGTTTTGTCCTCTTAGTTTGGGCTTTTACCTTGTTTTCTGGAAGAATAGGTTCCGATTGCTGGTTTTTAATGTTAGGGCATGTGAGGCTATGAGTTCAATGTATTGATGTAGAATTATAGGCATAAGGTCACACTTATAGGCATAAGGCTTTTGGTTAAAAATGGGTTTGACCAACAGTGTAAATTACCCACCTTTGGTATCTTTAGCTTTCACTCTTTCTAACAAATTTTTGAACTAATAGTTTAACTGAGATCAAGTGATTCATGTAGTTTGGACTTCCATTGATTTTGGGAAAATCTTATGATAAGAGTTCAAACAGTGGTTGACTCTCATAATGCCTACACATGGTGAGTATGTTTTAAGTGCATGATACTCAATGATTTGAAGGGGGTTCGGGTGTGAGTGTTTGGTGATAATCGATGTGAAGAGCTCATAGTTGAGAAGGAGATTAAGAAGTGGTTGATAAATCGAGAATCCTATCGAAGGGAAATGTGGCAATTCAATGTGGTCCCATTTAATCTCAATCGTTCGATCCATCACACGGTTGGATATCACAAAAAAGAGTTGGTAGCTATAGTAATCCAACATTTGGAAAAATAATTATGATAGTCTAAGGATTAATTAAGTTGATATTTAAAAATTTTCATCCTCCAATACATTTGCAATTCATGTATAGTGCTATATATCAAATTGACTGATCTAACATGTAGAATATTATAAATTGATTTGATCAAATTTTGATGGACGCTAAAATTGGGGTATATTTGTAAAATTGCCAAATTATTTCCCGTTTTCTCAAAATTAGGGGTTAGAACCCTTACTTCCTGGGTTACATGTCCTCTAATGACTGAGATAAGGGCCACAATCCGGTGGAGGCGAGCTAGAATAGCACTGTTGGAGCAAGACAGATAAAGTTTCTGCTAGGATTTCTAATGTCATGAAAGTCATGGCAAACCTTGCGAGAAGTAGATAATGTTTAATAAGAATACTTTTTAGATGAAATAAGATCATGTATTCTTAAATGATCACATATAAAGTAGGGCATTTGCGTCCATTTTTATTGCAAAATATAAACAGTATTTTTTAACAACCACTTGGAACTCAATTTGATTTGCAAACAGCATCTGCACCATACTTTTTATAAAATAAAAAAATATTACTTGATCGATAACAACTTCCTGAAGCAGCTTTCTCCATATTGGCTCAATGACTGATTTATAACTTCCAGAAATAGTTAAATTGCACTGAGTTTTTAAGCAAAGTTAAACCGGAAATTACAAAAAACTATGGTAGTAGAGAATCAAAATCAGCTTTAGGATAAAAAGTAGAGGAGAATTTCATAGGGAAATTATATTGTCCAGAGACGTACTTTGGAAGAGATGCATGTTGGAATGATACAACCCCAATCAACCTTCTGCATCAGTGATTCTAGAAGGCTTCCTATTTCCATTTCTTCTGCTTCACAGGCATCTACAACAAAAATTTTTGAAGGTAATGATCATTTGAAAATAACTTTAATACATTGAATAGGAGCTTTAGCCCACCAATAACTTTCGTATTTGCAGATCTCGATAAGCAACATAATTTTATATTGCTCTTACCATCAATGCTTCTTTCAAGCATTATGCAACCTTTCTCGCCACGGGTTACAATAACGAATTTGATGTTAGGCAACCTCAGAAGCATAGCTGCCATTGCATTTGGAATAGAAGGCACAGTCGTCCATGCCTACAGTTTGATAAAGATGAAAGCACTATGAATTCAATAAACATCCTTGTCATTAAAGGAAATTTACATAAATAGCACATAATTCTTATAAAAGCTGCAGGCAATGCCTGTGAATAAAAACCAAATGCTTATGTATCAATTAGGCCGTCACAATAAAATTGCATATATTAAAAAATAAAGTGATAGATAAAGAAGTTGCAACATGGCATTTCTCAAACCAATAAAATGAAACCCATTAATTATACAGAACTGCAAATCAAACCTTTGCACCTGGTAAAATTTCTTCTTTAATAAAAAAAAAACCATAAAATAGAAAAGGCCATAAAACCATTATGAAGAAAAAGTGAAGCAAATGGAATGAGGATATCCTCCAATAAAAAGATTTTTTTTTTTTTGCAATGATTAATCAAGAGGTCAACTCTCCATTCCCCTTGCTTCCTACTACTGTTTTAGTGGGATTTGAAGAAATTGTATGAAATATCTCAACATAGCGAGAAAATTGCTTGCCTGTGGAAATTTCTCTGAGCACACAACATAAGTCGCTAAGTTAAGGATGTCATCCAAGCCTTCTCTCTTTCTTTCAGCATCAACCAGTATGGGTATTTTTCTTTGGGTTGCCTGCACTGAAGATACAAGAAGCTGATTACTATTGGCAAAATTATTGGATCAGTGGTCATGACCATAAATTCTGACTTCAACTGGCAAAATTCCAAGTTAACCAAAAGCCAACCAAAACAAATACAGCATAAAACGCAAAAAGATTGTATATCCTGTTTTTTCCAGTGGCCAGCTGAAAGAATGGCTAGTGAATGAGAGAATTCCCAACATAGAAAACAAGTAATCAGCCCAATCTTCTCATGGCAGCTGCTTAAGCAAGCAGACCGATAGCAACAGTACCTAAAAAAAGCTCTTCCAATGGCTAGGCATTTCCATATAACTAAAAAGTTCTATGTTCGTATATTAAGCGTAGTTATCAAAAACTAATATATGAATTCTCAAATTCAAAACAATATCGGAGATGTTGAATACAGTCCCAATATCAACATTATGATAATCAAACACACAAATAAGCTGTCATAACATGGAATTGAGATTTTTTTTAACAATGAACCATCATATTCATGAATGCAGTCATCAGCAAACTTCTCTCAAAAAGTTTGACCTCTGTAAGCATCCCAACATATTTTTTTTAGGAGAATAAAATATCAGTTCATATATAATATCAAACCGGAAAACATTGAATGCTATTTCATACTTATTTTACTTTTACATTTTTAATGCAGACAACACTTATCAATTATTTGGTTGAGAAAGAAAAACGCAGAATATTGATGCTTATACTTGAAGCAGATTATATTTTGGTTTAGCATGAAAAAAAAGCGAACTTGAAAACAGGAGACTAAGATGTGCGGTCACACTAGCATATTTGAATTTACTGGTTTCAATTCTAGGAAAAAAGTTGGTGCAATTTAGTATCCTAAAATTTGCATGTTTAATTTCATTCATTTCTGGTAAGAAATTGAACTAAAAGCTTAATGTAATATTCATCCAGGTAAAAAAAGCTCTGGGCCTGTGCTTGTGTATTTCCTCGCTCACTGGCAAGCTAACTCTCACTGAAAGCAGCATGCCAACTAGTGAGCTTTCCAAAACTCCTTATCAAGTCCCTCCTTGGCCATTGATAACTTCTGCGTCGGAGGGCCTGAGCTTGACCCTCCTTGGCCATTGATAACTTCTGCGTCGGAGGGCCTGAGCTTGACCCAAAGCTGAGTTTGTTCCCTTGGCTCAGTAGATAGGGATCTGTGTGAGCCAAAAGGTGGCTGAGCCCAGTCACCAGTCCCCTACATCTCCTGCAGCCCCAGCCGTTCCAATCTCTTGGGGGGCATCTCAAAACAAACCAGCCATTCCATTTTGAGCTCCAATGGGTAGAATGGTCATTGGAGCCCTTTGCACAGGCCGCCATGGTTGAAATCACCTAGGTTTCACTCAGGGCAAAATGGCCACACCCAGTTCTTACCTAGCTCAATATGAAACTCCATAGACCTTCCCCCTTCTCTTTCAGGCTCTCTAGTTACCTCCTAGACCAGCTCGAGCGAGCTTGTTCCAGGATGCCGATCGAGCCAACAACGCAGCCCTTCCTAGAGGTTGGAGTCCAAAGGACAAAAGCTCCAGTCAAGGAATTGGCCAATAAGTTCTGCTTTCAGGTAATTTTCTTCATCTCCACTCTACTAAAGACACAAAACCTAGAGCCAAACATGTAGGGTAGAACCTCTAGGTCGCCTGATCGTTTTGCATTCAGAATAGAATTCCTCCAATGGATCACTCAAATTAGGGGCAAAATCATGGACCCTTGACATTCCCTAGCTGGAGATAAAAAACAAAATTAACACCCATTTCTGTCGCGATTAGAATGGACGATTTGATCAAGCCATAGAGAAAAACATATTTCTCATAGTTTGAACCGCATGTTCAATTTATGTCATCCAATTTACGATTGGGAAACTATGATAAAGTCTCTACTGGCATAGGGAATCCGCATAATTGTGCTGCCCAATCAGACTCAACCAGGTGCAAGGAGCGGTCCTGTTAATGACAGAAGCGACAGCTAATTGGGCAGACTGAGAAAATTAAAAAAATAGATGACAATTCATTGAAATTTAAAAGATCACCAAAAAATCCAAAAAAATCAGAAAAAATATTCAAAATCCCTAACTAACATAGCACTACTTAGGAAAAATAAAATCCTCAAATCTATTAAGAATTTTAGGATTAATCTTAAAATATTAAAATCATAAAATCAGAATAAAATTTAAAATAATGATCCTACATCCAATTTTCAAGGAACCTTCCTTGGCTCCCAATTGCCATCAAGGGTATTTTCTTAAAAAAATTCAATCTTAAGTTTAGAAAACATTAAATTTCCATGATCTGATTGACATATGAGTGAAGTCATATAAAAATTACAAGTTCATTTCGAAGACTCGATTTAGTGAGTTATGGAATTATTAAGCTTGAAGGGCAAAATGGTAATTAAAATTTTAACCTTTAATTAAAACTTTAGGTTTAATAAAATTAAAGAGTAAAATATTTGATCTGTCGATTTGGATGATTGAAGAATTTAAATAATTAAAGGATAGAAACTACTAAACAATTTAAAAATAATTAAAATAAGCAGCAGCTCTAGATAATTAATTAAATTTGGAAGAATAATAAAATTGGAATTATTAAAATGGGGATGTTATTAGGAAGAGATTTGTTCTTTAATTTAGAATCCCGCAAATTCATCCATCTCAATAATATTTAATTCACAATTAAAATGATAATAAATTTAAGATTAAAATCTTAAAAGACTTAATCATTAAATTAAATTAAAATTAAATTATTTAAATTAAATCCTTTTAAAATTTCAATTAAATTAATACTTTAACAATTAAAATTAAATCATTTTTAAAATATAAAAAATAAAATATTAAATTAAAATTAAAAATAAAATTAAGTTAAAATTTAAATTAAAATTAAATTAAATAAAATTAAATTAAATTAAAACATATTAAATTAAATCAAATTAAATCAAATTAAATTAAATTAAATTAAATTAAATTAAATCAAATCAAATTAAATTAAATTAAATTAAATTAAATCATATTAAATTAAATTAAATTAAATTAAATTAAAATAAAAAAATAAAAATCAAGTTAAAATTAAAATTAAATTAAATTAAATAAATTAAATTAAAAATTGAAATAAACGAATTAAATTAAATTAAAGTTAAATTAAATTAAAAATGACATCACTAGGCAATAAAAAATTCAAAAATAAATGCAAAAACAACTTGAACAACATTCGAACTTAAATCCGTTAGCGAAATTAAATTAAATCATGACAATTTGAACGCAGTTGCCCTCGAAAGCTTTGGTTATCATAACTCTAAACGAAACGTCGAATGAAATGTTACGCAACTTATATGATATTCGGAAATGTCACGGATTGTGTGACGAATAGCTTGGGTCTCGGACGATTAATTCATTTGTATAATTAAATTCATTTGGACTTAAACGATACAACGTATTGAAAAGATGTTTAAGATTAGCAGCGCTTCCTCAATATGATAGGATATTTATAAACGATTGAACTTAATTGTTCTTTGATGAAGAAAATCGTCCCTCGAACGAAATACGAGAACCTAGACGTCATAGGAAATAGTAGGTTATAGGATTAGGAATTTGGTAGAAAACCATAACCCTTCCTTAGCTTTACACAGGCTTTGCTTAAATATTCTAAATTGTGTTTAAGTGCAGCTTGAGATGACGGGAGAAGACCCCTCAGGAGTACGGACTTTTATTTATTGCGATTTACTTTTCTTGTGACTTACTTTATTACGGAAGAATGCACTTTACTTTTCTTGCATGATAAACAAGCTATTTGCATGAAAACCGCGCACTCTAGGAATCCTTTTTTCAGCGAAAGCAAAATAAATTAAAAGTCATTGCAAGATAAAATTCACATGTAACATTTCAAAATATAAAACAACTCGAAATTTAATCACAAACGAACACAAAACTACAATTACAACTAAATTAAAACGTCTTGTTGGATGATCGGGAATACCTCTCGGATGATGCTGCTACGTGTTGCTAACGGGATTTCAGTATCTAAAAGAAAGTGTGGAACTCATTCGATTGAGTTTAGGAAATTTATGCGAATTTAGTAAAATCCGGTAAAAATAACGATGCCGGAAGGATGGAACGTGGGATACTTAGCCGGTGTTGTTATAATCGGCTTTAAGATTTGTTTTAAATAAAACATAAAAACAACAAAATTATGATTTTCTCACAAGCAGAAACACTTTTCTCATCTCTGAGTTTATGTGACAACAAGGAGCTCGGAGCATGGTGGGCGGCACGGCCATCGTCATCAATGAAAACCTGAGTCGCTGCCCGGCAAAACTTTCTTAGAATTAAATAGCCAAGCCATAGGACTTCGAGTAGTTTACTGGTGCAACATAAATCCTCAACCTTTTGTTAGGCATTTGCATTGCGAAATTAAGCCCCTAACGGTCTTAGGATTCCGGTAGTCGTCGATACTACATAAACCACCATCTTCGAGGTATTTGTATGATTTTTATCATCTCTGCCAATATAAGTCTTTAATTAATTAAAATTGGCGAATCGAAACGTTAAATAAACGTTAGGGCTTTTCTAAAATCCGAACGAAGCAATAGGATAGTCGGGAAATTACTGAAGTTTTAGCCGAATGCAGCAATTTTTTCTACTTTTCTTCCTTTGAATTCCCAGAAAACAAAATGTTCCAATTCGATCCGTTCCTTATTGAAATTCGAAATTCAATCCTTTGAAAACTTAAACTTTGAAATTCTTGAGAGCGAGCTGCGATTATTATCGAGAGTTTTCTTGGGTGATTCCGGGATAAGCAAGATGTAATTAACTATAGGGGCTTGCCCTTATAGGGAATTTTAAGAACCCGAGTAATATAAACCACACTTAATTCATTTATATTAAACGAGGGAATTTGTAGGCTTATAAAATTGGTCGCGAGACCAAACGGATATCACCAAAATCTTAGTTTATTTAATCGAAGCCTCATCCTTGAAACGATTGTGTCTATTCTTCGAGATAGATACACGGTTTGTGATGCGGTGCTCGTTTATATAAAGCTTGTCGGGATGTGAGATCGGTTTGATTTCATATCTTAAAATTTTTAATTATAAATTATTTTGAAATCAAAAATACTATACTTTTAATTATTTATTTAAATTAAATTAAAAGTGTGGAAGTAATTTACGTTGGCGACCTCTTTTCGAAATAAAACATATGACACAAAAATAATGCCGACACCGAGTTGGAACGATATCATGGTCCTCTGATAGAAGTTGTTGGAACAAATTCTTAATGTGATGCGCTGTCGAATTCCGAGAGGAGAAAATGCTCTTGCGGATGTTAGCTAGACTTGCGAGGAATTTACATGTCCTTTGAGGAAGATTATATTGAGATAACGGTGCAAGGACCCCAGAGTTTTGTCTCGAATCGTGCGGATACGTTAAACGAATTAAATAAAGAAGAAATAGTAGCAACGATTACTGAAATTACGAAGATTGGCGTCAGCCCTTCGCTGAATGTTTACGAAAGTGGAAAGCTGCGCAGGATGATAAGTCGAGCGGCTCATCGGATAAAGAAAAGAGCATTGTCATATGCTTTAATTGATAATATTCTTTATCGAAGATCCTTCGATCAAATGTGTTGAGATGCTTAAACGACGCGGAAGCTCGAAATCATGAAGGAGGTACATTCGGGACTTTGTGGCGCTCTTGATCAAAGTCACAAATGAAAATGAAAATCGATATGTTAAGATACTGCGGCTGCGATGATGACGAGTTGTATGAAAATTGCTAAAAGTTGTCGTCGATGTCGGATATGGAGTGGTCTTATACCCGACCCCCTAATGTGCTCCACGACGGTCGCGTCGCGGCCGTTTTGAGTGTTGGGGCACGGATGTGTGGGTCACATAGATCCTCCATCCTCGAATAGATTTTCTTAGCGGCTACCGATTACTTTTCAAAATGGCGAGAGGTTGTGCGCTCGGAAGAAGTGAAAACGCATCATGTGTTACAATTCTTTAAAAATCAAAGTCGTTTATCATTTTGGTGTACCACGCAAGATAATTTCGGATAATGAGTGCATTCAAAAGTACAAAAATTAATAATTTTGTTAGAAGGCGTGGAATAGATTATTTACCTACACAATATATTATCCTTGAACGAAACGGCACAGCAGAGAACTTTTAATAAGACTCTTGTCGAATTCTAAAGAAAACTCTAAATGAAGAAAATAAGAGAAATTGGCATGAGCGGTTGTTAGAAGCCTTATGGGCCGACCGAATGGCCGTTCGAACTCCAACACGATCTACTTCTTATGCCCTCGTATACGGATGCGAAGCCGTTCTTCCTTTAGAAGTGCAACTTTCGTCTCTCGGATTCTTTACATCGCCAATAAAAATTACTGCGGAAAATGTTTAACTCCGTCTGAAAATTTGAAAATTTGGAAGGAGATGACTATTAGCGCAACAAAATTTGGAATTGTATCGAAGCTAAAATGATTGACACATGATAGAAGCTGATCCGCCCCGGGACTTTGAAGTTGGTGACCATGTACTTGTTTTCAAGAGACTTATTCTTGCATACGCAGATAGGTGGAAAAATTTGAGCACGGCTTGGGAAGGACGGGTTTGGTGGAGAAAGTTTGCTACGAAGATCATACCGATTGAGTGGTACATCGAGGAAAGACTATGCTTCCTATTAATGTCGTTATACGAAATATTATGCGTTGTGATGTTTCAAAGAGCAAACTTTAGAAATAAATTCTTGTTCTTAGGTACCTTTGACTTTTATAATTGTAAACTGAGTCCGAACTTAAATTTGAAATAAAATTGTTGAATAAAAATATTCCTTTTCAATCTATAATAGAATTCGTGTATTCTAAAACGTAATCTAATCATCATTCCCGTTCTTTTCATACGAATTTCAATTTTCATAATAAGCCTTATATTTATAAATAAATAAATGATATATATATATATATATACATATATATAAATTAAAACAAATATATTCAGATTGATACATATTGTTTTGCTTAGCCCGTCACGATATGCTGACCATTTTCACATTTGTGTAGGAAAATGTCGAAGGAAAGACGATTTTTGTCTTTAAGAATGGACTTGGTTTCACCCTTAATAAAGAAAAAAGATTGAAGAAGCAGCAATTATAGAGTTCGATTTGAATTTCGAACAAGTGAAGTTGGAATATGAAGGCTCGGCGGCTTTGACGATTGTGAATCGGGGAGGAATTCCGTGGTCGAAACCCCATAATAACATTCAAAAGCAGATCAACATTCTTTTGGAAAAGAAAAATAAATGAAGTTAAAGTAGATGATAATACAACTAACAAGATCAGGTCAATGGTGATGACCTCAAAAGGCGAGCTTGTTGGTGTTATCCACTACCGTGATCGAGTTGGAAGGTAAAGCGACACTTACGCACTCGGAAAAGAAAGCTAGAAGCCAGCGCATTCACAAGATGTTAGAACGGATGAAAGAACAAAGGAGAAGATGAAGCTGTTGTCGAGAGGATGGCGGTCGCGTTGGAAGAAAAGATTCCAAGTCGACTGTTGAGGTACGGTCTAACGAGAGCCGGAGAAAATTATATGAAAACCTACTCTTCGGAAGGAATAAGAAGATTGTAGAAAGAATATGAAGTTATTACCAGCATATGCCCATGGAATTTATGGCAAAACCACGCCGGTGCAAATTATTCCATAGCATGAGTTAAAAAATATCAGTAAAGAAACAGAATTTTGAACATTTTGAAGATTCGAGGAAAATACATTAATGTAGAAGGCTTAGAATTATACAACGTGTATTTTACGGCGAAACAAAAGGAAATCGTGGATTGTGTTTTTCCTTGAGCAAGAAATGGGACGAGCATACGCTTAAGAAGAAGAACTTACTCCGAGCCCGGAAAATGGAAGTGTGGAAAGGGGCGAGTCACCATACGATATGGATGTTGTTAGATTTCTTAAGATAGAGAGGTAATCACTTGGCATAATTCACCGTGATGAAGTCGATCATTTACCATCATTCATAAAGCAGATGATTAGACGAATGGTGGCACAGCGAGTCTTTGCCCATTTGCATTCCAACGGTTGTATTGTCGATATATATGAGAGGTATTGTATTCGCAAGCGTATCGTATATGATTTCGAGGAGACCTTTCTGCCTTTGTCTCATTCATCAATGAAAGCATTATTATGTTTAGTACGGAAATTCAGATTGTTGGAGATGGAGAATTTCAAGGATCCGTTGAAATTCCTTTACCGGTGGAGTTCGATATTAATCTTAAAAGTGAATGGTGCTGACGTGACAAAGCATTGTATTCCTGGCGTTCCGTACCGGAGGTTTCAATCACCCTCAGGAGGATGAATTAGGACGAATGTCATTTCATTATAAATTTGATCGAAATAGAGAATCTTTGACCATATGACTATAAGTTGTTTAAAGTCGGCACACCTCTTTATATGTGGGAAGGATGTTTCAGATTATAGATATACTGAAGAGTGAGGGAATTTAGTCTACATCTGTTTACCGTTCGAAAATACGTGATAGATAGCGAGTGGATGTTCAGATCGATACACAGATTTGATTTGATATTCTGAGATATTGTAAAAAAAATATATAGATATATACGAGATTGTTGCCATATGATGATAGAGATATTCTTCATGCTTTGTATTTGATGCGACAACATTTCATTATTTATTAAATGATATTCGATTTCGAAGCAAATAGGGTCGAACATACTTGTCGGTTTAAAAGCAAATTTGGGCGATTGATTGTCGAAAACCGATATATTTGGTTTATCGCAATTTTGAAAGAGCTAATAAGAAAAGAACGATGTGTAAAATAAGAAATATAATAATACTTGCCGAAATAATAAAAAAAAATGAATAAATACCTAACAAAGTATTTTTGAGATAACAAAATTTAAATAAAATAATATGAGTTTTTTTTGCATACTCTTACCAATTCCTATATATATATATATATATATATATATATATATATATATATATATATACTTCACAATTCTCACAATACTCGACACTACATCTCTACACGATTCCCATATAATTATACACAAGTCATCACATCTCCATAATTTACACAAAGATCGCACTCCTACATAATTTACACTACATCACGCATTTCTTATAGGGTCGGTACATGTATTACGATTCCCATCTTTCGAGGTCGTACTCATATTCGATTCTCATTCCGAGGCTGGTACCCATATTCCGGTTCTCATCTCGGGATCGATACACATGTTGATTCCCATATTTTTTGGTCGGTATCCATATTCCGATTCTCGTTCCGAGGCTGGTACCCATATTCCAGTTCTCATCTCGGGAATGATCATATATTCGATTCATTTCTTTCGAGATCGGTACCCGTATTTCGATTCTCATTCCGAAATTTGTTACTCATATTCAGTTTTTCATCTCGGGGTCGATTACATGTTACGATTACTATCTTTGAAGATCGGTACCCATATTCCGATTCTCATTAAGTGGTATTTTATGTTCGAGTTCTCATCTCGGGGTCGATGCATATTGATTCCGTCTTAGAAGCCAGTGTATATTTGATTCTCGTCTCGGGAGTCGATACGCATATTTTGATTCTCATCCAGCATACGTAGTATTTATACATAATTTTTATACATATTGTTTATTCATATTCTTTGGATAGGCTTAGTCTGTTCTTCTCGGCATACATTCATATTCTTTGGGATAGGTTTTATCACAATCTTCCTCGGCATATTCTGCGGGATCGAGCCATACTTCGAATCCTTTCTCACACATACTTTGGAAATCAATATTTAAATTTTGAAAATTCAAATTCACACACTGTGCAATCACAGTGGGAACACAACTTCACTTGACTCTAATTAGATCTTTGATTTGTTTCAAGTATGGTTAGCGAACGTTCATTTGTGATTGGGTTGATCATTTCGGTCAGCCGATACGAGCGGCGTGTTTGTACAACTCGCTCTGCCACAGTGGGGATCGTTTGTTGACCTCGTTTTTGAGGTCTTTCTTTCCCTTCTCCTTCTGCTTTAGGGTCCCAGCCTTAGGATTTTCCTATTTTGGACTCTCTTAGAGGAGTAAGTAAGAACATAATATTTAAGTAGTCATCTCCTCGTTCCTTGAATTTTCGTATGGACGATTTCAAATCTTGACATCCAGGTTGAATCGATTAAAGTCGACGTATTGAAGCTGCTTGATGAGTTCTATAGGGATTTGAAGGCATGGACGAGACCCCTTGCGTGCGGCGTTTGACTTTTTGCACGAGCAATATGTTTGACTATGGTTCTCGGCTTAGGCAAAGACCGGTCGTTGATTTGCTCGTTAAATGACTGCGGCCGGGTCAAAAAATTTTCGTTTTGCCGCGTGACGTAAATTTGATTTAAATTGACTGCAGGTCGGCGAAGCTTGTCCGGACGGTCACGGATGACAAAACGGACCGCGTCGATGCGTGCGGAATGTTGATTTTAGCCGGAAGGACGTATATTTTGATAAGATTTTGAGTCGGCTCGAATAGCGCGTAAATCAACGAAATTTAAATAAAAATAATAATAATGATAATAATTTTTTATAATAAAATATATTTCTAAAACTCCGCACACTATTCACTCTCCCCACTCACACGCACGCTTTCGCCTCCCTTCTTTCGGTGCCCTAACCGATCTCCGTACTTCTACTCACGTAGAAACTCTTGCTTCCTCTCTCGACCGGATTCGAGAAGCTCTTTATTTCTCCGGTCACCCATTTTCTTTTCGGTCACCCGTTTCTTTTTGGTCGCCAGCTCTCTCCGGTTACAACCGACGTCGATAGCGGTTGCGCTGCCGTCGTCTTTCACTGCTTGATTTTCCGCCCCAGCGAGTCAGGTAACCGCCCCATCTTCGATTTCGGCTGTTTGCGGTGAGATGGCTTTCTTTCATCTCCCAGTTTCACCGACGGTGGCTGCATACCCTTCATCTATCTTTGCTCATCCACATTATGAAAAAGAATTTGAGGGATGATTTTTTTTCTCTTGTGCAACCTGAGGAATTTTGTTTGTTGCTCTCGATTTTTCTTTTAGGCACTTTCTTGCAAGTAAGTCTTCTTCTCTCTTCTTCATTTTCTTCTTCTTTTTTTTCAATCCTTTGACGTATATCTTCGTATAGTTTTATGATAAGCAATTAAGAATTAAAATGGCAATCCGCAGTCATGAGTTGATAAAACTTATAGTTGTTTCATAATACTTTCTTATACTTTTAATGGATAAGAATTGAATCACCATTTGCAAGGGTTTAGAAGTAATAGGCATGCACTTCTAACGATTTAATTACATGAGAATTTCTCCCTTTTTTGATTGCAAGTTGGTAATTAAGGTTTTATATTTCTCTGATATGATGATAGATTGTCTGTGAGCACACGTCGTTTTCGTTTCTTTAAAATTCAGTTATATAAATTCTGGAATTAAGGAGAAGATAAGGATTTAAAAGGTTTATTGCAGCAATAATTTGATTTGCTTCTGGTTTCAAATTGGTTCATAGTTTGAGATGGGGAATATATGAGCAATATTTCAGAACATTTGAGACATATCATATTTGAAATAATAAAATTATTAGTTCGGCTACATGGGTTGAGCTTACTATCTAGAATTCATCATATATTGGGTTGAATTCTTGGATTGTTTCTAAGAACAATTGATATCTATAAATCTCGGCTCCTATGCATTCGGGATCAGTTCATTTGAGTATGAAGTTCTTGTTACATTCAATTTACTACTCAATTTAGGTTTACAAATATACGTTAGAGGAGCTATGCTTTGCTTAGCTTCATTCTTTTAAAGACATCTTTTAAAGACATATTCAACTAGGAAAGTCTAAAATCTATAGTTCCTTTTTTTTAAATTATATTTGATCCTTTCTGGATTTCTTTTCCAGTTATTTATGATGATTTAAATTGAAAATTATAAATCGCTTTGTACTGCTCTATTATTTGGATTTGAGAGGCTTTGGTTTCATTTACATCAACACAGTTAGATGTTGTATGTGAATATGTGCTTAATGGATTCTGTATTATTCTTTAATTATTTCTGAGGCATTTACATACCTACCTCACAATTCTTATGCATTTACATATATTTCATATTCATTTCCCACGATTTTGTTTCATCAAACATTGTGTTTATTAGTGATGAAAGGAGTTTGATGTGCTAAGTTGCAGCAATTTAAGAGTAGCTTACTGCATAAGTCATTTTATATTATGGTGGAAACATTTTTTTTTTTTTGATCAATATGTAGATATATTTCAAGAAGCGATTGAAAAATTTTACATCATTCCTATATGTGTCAGCTAATCCTTTTGTATTTACATTTATACCATGGGATTTACATTTATACCATGGGATTTACATTCATACCACCCAAATCTTTAAATCACATTAAAGTTATTGAGTTATATGTAAATATATAAGAACTGAGTGGTATGCATGAAAATTTACCTCTATTCTTTTTTATGGTAACTGCATATATATATTTATCCATTGGCATCATTTATCTCCCTCTAACTCATTATTTACTTAATATTTAATTTGGAAAGCTTCAAGCTTAAACTTTTGAAATTTTGAAAAGTTCATCTTAAACATTATCTGATTCTTTTAAGAAACTGAAATGCAGAATTTTGGGAGGTGTGTTTGCTTTGGTTTGCTAAAGCACAAAGTTGGAGTTTTGAAATTCTGGGAGTCTGCTTTGATAAGATGAAATTGAACTTTGAAACTTAAGGGTTTTGTTTTACTTGGGCAGACTCTTAAAAATAATGAAGTCTTGGTTTTGTTTTAGCATTGATAAAACACAGCTTTAGAAATTTGGAAATTGACATTAGAGTAGCTTGCATGAGGCCAAGTCTTAAAAATTCAATAATCTCCTTTACTTTTATTAGCTGAAATGATATCTTGGAAATATGTTGGTTTTTTTTTTATGGATCGCGGCATTTTCTCTAGCTGAATAATAAAACTTCATTGTTAATACATATGGAATATCAAAGTGGTATATAAGTTGGAAATGAGGGGTACAGGCAATTATGCACAAACTTTTATATCATGCTTTTATAGCTGAAACAAAATAAAATCAATACTCAATTTTAGATGCTCATTTTATTCTATAGTTTGGGTAGTTCTAATTCCTATCTTTAAGAAATTTGTGAACCAATAATGAATACTACGACACCAGATATTACACTGGTATAAGTAACGAATACTTACGATAACATATACTACACTCGCACAATGACAAACACTCGCACTTCGCACAACATCGAATACTTATGCTTAGCACATCAAATCAAATGTAACATACACATCACATCAAACACATCACATCAAACACAACACATATAATTCATCAAACTCATCATACCAAATATATCACATTAAATATAACATATAAGCACCATATATCAAATATTACACAACACATTCACCATATATCGAATAGTACACAACATACATTATATATCAAACACCATACACTACACATTATGCACTATTTACTACACATCACACATCACACACCAGAAACTACACATCAGATATTACACTCATAAGAATTGAGATACTACAATCACAGATGCTATATTTTCAAAGTTCAGATACTACACATTGGTTCACTCATCGATTAAGTGGTAGGGATTAGGATTGCCTACTCTAGGGTGATTTGCTGGTGACTTTATTTGAGATTGATATAAAGATTTCAATACTTCGGGTTGCCTGTGAGATCGTGATAAAAAAGGAAGTCTATAGACTGAGCCTATCCTCAAATAGAATTCTTATCCCCCACTTTGATTTTTCATATGTTTATAACTAAACTCAACTATACAGACACTTGTAGTTATTAGTTTGCTTTCGAGGTATCAACAGAGTTGGCCAGGTATACATTTTTTTTACTGCATAGCTCATTTACTTTCTTTACTATATATTGTAGTGTAGTCCTTTACTTTTCATTATTGTACATACTTACACATACTCATTTTTTTAAAATTATTATTTCTCTTGCATACTTATATATGACCCTAGGATAGGCCATTTAGAGCATGATTTTTTTTTATATATTACACGTCTACTTTAGTCACTTCTCTTGTATATTTATACATGCCGCTAGGTAGGCCGTTCGAGGCATGATTTTCTCTTTTCCTTTTTTCCCTTCCTTTTCTCGAGACGAGACGATGACATAGTCAAGTGACGATTCAACTGATGCAGTGGATCGGACGACAGAAGATGAATGAATGATCTTCAATCAGACTTTCGTAGGTTTAAATAACACCTATAGGGCGCTGAGGTTATCGTTTGATACGACATAAATCCTCACACTATCTTTTAGGACTTAGTACAATTTTGTATCGTGCGATATAAGTCCTAAATTGTTCAGGATTCCGAGGTGGTCGTTTGATACGACATAAATCCTCCTATTTCTTCGAGCTATTTGCATATGATATGCAGACACAAGTCCCGAATGTCTAAATAATTTGCAAGATTGAAACATAAATACAATTTCCCTTTCAAAGATTTAAAGCTCAATCATAAGTTAGTTTGAGATGTCACTGAAGCTCCTTCAGTATCTTCGACATCTCATACTCTTCATTCCGTTGAATTCTAAAAATAATTGTTCCACATTGAGCCTCTCCCATTTGATTTTTCTACAAGCAATCGTGAAAACCTAAACGTTGATATTCTTGAAGACGAAGCCCATGATCTTTATCGAGAGTTTTCTTAGGTGACTTCGGTTGCTTAAGATGTAATTAACTATAGGGGCTTGCCCTTATAGGGAATTAAGAACCCGGATTACTCTAAACCCTGTCTAATCCGTGTATTAGACGGGAGAATTTGTCGGCTATAAAATACGCGGACCAAAATAGAGTCATAAGCTTTTAAGTTTAGATAGTTAAGCCTCTTAACAAGTGGTACGCTCATCTTTCGGGATGATGTGTCACTTGTAGTATCGTGCTTCAACTATTTAAACTATTAGATATATGAGATCTATCTGGTCTCGTTATTTTCAAAATAAAAAAAACATCATCATTTTCAAAATCAAAATTATATTATATATTAAATTTAAATTTGAAAATTTTATATTATTTCATAAAAAAAAAATGGCCGACAACGCAGTGGATAAGGTCAGCGTAAGAGTGCACTTTATCTCATGACAAGTAAAAAAGTTAATGGGCGAAGCCCTACAAGGAAGACCCCCCTTAGCAACTTTGGATCCACTTCTGGAATTTGATAGGCTTCGATGAAGAATCTGCATAAGTAATTCTTGAACAACTCTCCCTCATTTTGAAGAATTCTCAAGAGATGGGATGAAATGGGATGAATATTTGATGAAGTGCGTGTCTTTTATGAAATGCTCCACGAATAGTCTGATAACCTCGTTAAAGGTATTGATAGTGGCACCCGGAAGAGAGTGGAACCAGGTATGAACTTGACCCTGGAGAGTGACCGGGAATACTTGACATAGAAGCACATCCGATGCACACTGAATGTTCATGATGTTTAGTAGTGGTCAACATGCTGGTAGGGTCAGTTATCTCTTCGTAGGTGTCAATGTTTAGGATCTTGAAGCTCATTGGGATGTGGTGTTAGAGAACCACCTCTGCTAAAGGATAGGATTCTTAGAAATTATAGTGAGCAGGGAAGCGATCTTTATTCTCCAAAGAGAACTCTTCTTGGACTAGGCATTTTAGCTCGTCATAGATGACATCATTAGAAATGACAGTAAGGTGGGGCGGTTCCAGATGTGTTGCATGAGAAGGATGAGTAGAACTTGTAGTATCCGGAGGGTTAGCCTCCCGACTAGACATAGTAAAGTTTCCCTCACAGAGAAGGGGCCCAGTACGAGTATTTTTGAATTCACATTTCCTGTTGACTCTTAAACTAGTGGAAGGTGAGCTCATCGTGTAGCAGTTGTTGAGCCCACGTAGGATATGTAGAATCTTCAGTTAACACTCCTCCATCCTGTGTGCTCGATCTTCCAAGGAAGTACCCAAGGCGACTTCACTAACAGAGTAACGACTTTTGGGATGAGAAGATGCAAAGGCTTGACGCCCATCACTCCGTGAATGTCCTTTGGAATGACGGGTGTTAGAAGGAGATGCTCCATTATCGTGGGTGTTGCGCTAGTGGTCATACAATAAACCTCACAATAACTTTAGTAGTGGGAATGGTTGTTTCCCACCGACGCCGACAAACTAAGGCATACTAGAAGATTTGTGGCGGTGGAGTAATAAGTTATCATCTTAGTATACACGAGAATTCAGCACACACTAAGATGAAAGAAAAGAACACTTGGAGACGTCATAAGTTTTTACATAGAAAATCAGTGAAAGGAAAAAAATCCCTGGAGTTGACGCAAATAAAGAGATTCACTATAAACTAAAAATTATATATACAATCCCTTATTCCATAGGCGAGAAATGGTTACACTCTCTTTGGATCTACTAAGTTAGTGCATTAATAAACTTATTGCAAGGAATGGGCACACGCAGGCAAGTGGTAGTCGATGATGGTTGGTTACTGTTGACGACTGCAAGAGTGATGCTGGACTTTAGCTCTTTCGCTAAGCTTCAAACTCTTCTTTAGCTTCAAATTTTTCTCTCTCCGTTCATGAGAGGAGTCAGACTCTATTTATAGAGTCACTATTGTAATTAATGATGTAAAATGAACCATTTTGATTAAATGACTCGGAGAACTCGTCTCAATTAGACAACATTTGATGGATATTTAAGTGCCTCAAAGATGTCAGAATTGAGCGATCTCAGGCTCGTTAGATTCAGACACTCAATTTGACTACAAGTTAATCAGATTTGACACTTAAAATATGCCCAGGAAATTTTCAAAAGTGGTTTAATGGCTTAACTTTGTGCTTGATTTGCTTCGATTTGGGCCAATTTTGGTACCATTTGGTTCGTTTAGTCGAGCCGGAAGGTTTGACTATATGTTCACTAAAATCGGAGCTCTAGATGATTTTTAATTAAAGTCGAATGTTTCTTCCCCCCCCCCCCCCACACACACACACACACACACACAAGATCTATGCCACACCTTGAAATTCATGTTGGATGATGAAAATTGATTGAAAGTGTATGATTTTTACTATGTTTTGTTTACTTTGAAAGATCCAATACATTATCCGTTGGCAAGTTATGTGAATGTTTTAGTAATCAAAGGGCATGCACTCATAACAATGAATCTTGATATCAGTGATAAATAATCTTGTCTTGATCTCTTCATATGTTGTCATCATCTATCCCATGCGCTGATTAAAACATCAATGAGTTTTGGCCGCCATTGACCATATGCACACAACCCAACAAAGGATTGTTATTTTTTTTTCTTTCGATGCAGCTGAACTCTGCTGTCGCTTCATACATATGTTAGTGTTCTACGAATTAAAAGAATTTATTGAAGGGATGGAGAGAAGATTGAAAACATTCTGAATATTACAAATAGGATGGTAGGGCGCCAAAATTGTAGAAGATAGAAATGTTCTAAGAAGAATGAGGCATTTTTTTCTGTATAACTACTTGTGCAACCAAAGTTAAGGATGAGTGTATTATTTATTATTATTATTATTTTGAGTTTTTAGGATTACACTTGGGCTACAATAAGTTAGAGGTAACAATTCTTAAATGGGCCAATTAGTTATGCATGTCATACAATTCTTATATGTTTATATATTTAATAGTTAAACTTTTATATTTACATTTTTAATACTTAAATTTAGGATGAAAAAAAAAATCAAAGTTTTGCCAAACTATTCATGATAAAATAAACTCTAGTTAAAGGTTATTTATATTTAATTAAATTGAATCACTAATATTTGGGGATACTTCGTACATATCATTCTAAATATTTCTATTTACAAAATTTACGATTTTTTTATACTAATGAAAATTTTGATAAAAGTTAAAAATATGGGTTGGGTTTATATCATGTTTTTTGTTATTTGGAGAAAAAATTGCGTGCGTAAGACGTACGCGTAGAAATTACGATATGTAAACACGGGGTATATGAGAGTTACATCAGGGTTATATCCAAGTTACAACCTTCCTGTAACCTACTTATAACTCTCCTGTAACCCCCCTATACCCCTTGTAATCTACTTGTAACCCATTTGTAACCCATTTGTAACCTACCAATGCATAAAAATAGAAGCGTGGACTTATTGATAGGTTACATGGGGTTACAAGGAGGTTATCAGTAGGTTACAAGAGGGTTATAACCTGGATATAACTCCGTATAACCTCTTTATATCCTTTTTAATACACATATATGCGTATGTATCTGTACTCAATTTTTTCTCTATTATTTGAGAAGAATTTGAGAAATCGATGCCGACGAATATGAGTTGTAAATCCCATTTTGCTTATCGCGAGTTTTGTTCAGCAAACCGTCAAACCCTAATCCCGCCTGCTACGAATCCCTACCGGTGCGTTTGTTTCAGAGTTTTGAACCACGGTTAGTTCAAAATCGCGTTTAGACGCTGTTTGGATTAGCTTATCGGCGCTGTCGTTCGCAGACGACATTCCGCAGTTTAATAGTAACGCGAAAGCGAATACAATTGATTCAGCTGTTGCCCTCCCCTGAAGTCGTCTGCCCTAGCGATCATCCTCTGGATCCCGTCGATTCTTTACCGAAGAGCTTCGCTGAGCCGAACGATAAGTCCTCGCATCCTCTCTGGTACAGCCAGCCGAACGAGAGGTCCTTGCATCCTCTTCTTTCCCGAAGCGAGAGCATCTTCCATCTACGCGTTTCACACCTTCCTCAATCCTAAAGGTGAGGGTTTTCTGAATTATTATTTGTTATGTTTTTGTTGACGATTGTTTTTCCTGATTTTACACATTGTATTATCCGTTTTGCTCAGTTGTTGATTTTAGTTTTGGTAATTATGGGAATAAATCGCGAATTCTAAGATCTGGAGAAGATAACTGTTATCATTCTTTATTTTTTGATTTTAATGGTATTTTATGTCTAAAATCTGTAGGATTTGATTCGTTGGTTTAGAATAAAGAATGCTCTTGATTGAATAACTGTATGGGTCTTTCCAAATGCCTTTGATATACTGTTGCAAGCAATATTTTAGCAAGATCTAGCTTAAATGTGGCCAAATAGTAATTTAGGGGGATTTAAAATCCTGTTATTTCAAAAAATCCTATTTCGGCTGGTTATTGATTGAATTCAACATTTGTTAAATGCCATCATTCTCTAGCTTTAATGGATTTTAGCATTTCTCCACTTTTGTAAATCATAGATCATAAAACATATTGTTAGAAAATGTATTGGGAGAGTGCATTCTAATGCTAGCTGGATAAGCTTATTTCAAAAAAAAATTTCTGTAATTAGGAAGAACAGATTTCAGCAAAATACTCCTTTTTTATTGATAATCGGGTTTATTCTTCATAAGTTGCTTGGGACTTTCTGATTCTTATATCAGTATTTCTTTGAATGAAATGGTGTATGGTGCCTAAAGAGATGGTTGATAGAAGCAAATTCATTTATTATTTTCCAGTGATATATTCTTAACTTAAATTTGTTTAACATGAAAAGAGAGTTAAGCTAAAAAAAGGTTTGGTTGATTCTACTCTTGGTTCTAAAATATCGAATATTGCTTTCTTATAGTTTTAATATGTAAGGCTTTAGTTTGGAATGTGAGTGAGATTGCCAATTTTCTCTCTAGAATGAGACTTAAAACCTTTCAGAGGCTTCATAATTTTTAGCTCCTACACTTGCTTGAACCAAAGGAGCATGCATAATATATTAACTACTTTAAGATGCTGAAACCCAAACAAGACAACAACAACACAAAGATATTACAGTCAAATTACCTATACTAACTAAACCAAATTCAAAAGTAAGAAAATAAGTGAAATCAATTTCACAAAGGATGCTTGAAACTAAGAAACATTAAGGAGAAAGAAAGACCGGCATAGAAAATAAAATATAAAAAATTCAATAACATTCACATCATGGCTCACAACATTTTAATGCAGGACATTCTCAAAATAGAGAAAAATCGCTAGGAAAAAAAAAACTTAAAAGGGCGTTTTGGCTGAAAATAGAATTCGATAGTCCTTAGGCAATCAAATCTTGAAAATCATCTGGCATAATAGAGGTTTAATCCAATTGAATCCTGATAAGTTGGTTGACTAATTAATTTAGGATTTAAATATGTTAGCTCAACTAGAAATTTATTAATATTTCTTGATGGTTAAATTAAAACATGTAATCTCATTGCCGACAATCAATAATCAGCATAAATAATGTTTAAATTAATTATTAAATAGTAAATTATTTTAAAAAATTAAATACAAATACTTCTATGTTGTCATCAAACGAGAATTCTGTTAATGACATTTTTAAAATTAATATTTCATTTAAATTAATAATAATTATTAAGGCTAATTAATTTAAAAATATCATCATTAATTTGAAATTGATGAAGATTTGGATAAAAAGGAATAAAAATAAAAAAATAAAAACAAAAAAATAAAAACTAAAAAGAATAATTAGATTATTGATTTTAAGATAATGGATTCAAATGATGTATCAAAAGGTAATTGCAATTTAGAATTCTAAAAGAAAGCTATTCATTTAGGGCAAATATTTAAAAGCTAATAATGATATTTTTGTAGTTTATTTTCAAAAGCTAGATAATGAAATTTTCATAGTTTTTTTTTCAGAAATTATGTAATTGATGCAATTGATTTTTTTAGCAATAGCCATTTTTTTCTGTTGTAAAGTGGGTTTCAGGTTTGTAAAATGGGCAGTCAAAATCAAAGTGATGAATACAATCTCACTAACTTGCTTTTTGGTGAAGAGGCATAATCAAAGTCCTCTTCGAGTTCTTCCTTTTCACCTGATATATATTATTGAATGTATTTTTGTTATCCTTCATAAGAATCTATCATAAAAGAGAAAACCACAGTCCCATACATAACTGCCCACCTACGCAAAGCATGCGAGAAAGTTGCAACAGAGATTCCTACTAAAGGCAAATCTTTTTCTCCCCCATCTTTCATACACGTAAGTTTGCTAAATTCATCAATCCACTGAACTTATAAATATAGTAAATCCAAGGTTAAGGCCGAAATGGAAGTAAAATGAAATTTAAAAATCTCTTAAGGTTTATGTTGTCATTTTTGACAATTTGACAGGATTTGATAAATTTGCTTAAATTTGGCTTCCAAATAGCCTCTAAAAACCAATATAAAAATAAAATTATATGTTTGAGCGTAAATCAATGCGTTGCTAATACTGAAGGAAAAAAAGGAACTAATAACATTGAATAAGCATTCTTATGATTTGTCATTTAGAACTTGCTGTCAGAAGACCAAATAGGAAAATGCAAATTAAGTGAAAACAGATATGAAATGCAGGAAGGCTCAGTGCAGTACAAGACTTCACAACCAAAAGCCATCCTTGTGCAACAAGATCTTCGTACAGTGAGATATAAACCTTACAATTATTTAGCTACACTCCTTTGCATTGATGGTGCAAGAAAAACAGGGTGCTTAATGTGGTTCTCCCTTAGATTAACTATCTCAGGGGTCCAAAGATCTGAAGTACCACCGGCATACATATGCAAAAATGGTTATAGCAAGGAAAAAAATGAAATATTTAAGTAGAAAAAATTGCTTCCTCTGAATCATGCCATCATGAAAGGCCGATCTGATAATATCTCCAATTTAAAAATTGACGACTAAAGAATTAGACTGATTACAGGAAGAAAACATTTTGATGCATTAGCATACCAGCATGTTACCGATTTAGAATGCATATTAATGGAATTAAATTTAAAATTTACCTCAAAATCCAACAAATGGTGTTTGATTGGAGCAATTCAGTGATGAGTTAAGCTCCTTCGTCTGACAAAAACACAGAAGAATTTGATTCCAAATAATTCTTAAGTAACTTAGAAAATAGGTCTTTTTCCATTAGAATGGAAGACTTACTCGAGGTTCAAGGGATGAGTTTCAGTGGATTTGTACAAAGATCAAGGTAGAATTGAGAAAATTGGAAGGACATACGAGATAATTCAAAATGTGAAGAATACCTTATGTCATCATAACTGCCATAATTTGGCAAGCGAAAGCTTTGGAATGGGTTGAGCAAGCAAGTCATTTTGACACTTTGGACCAAAGCAAGTTGAACCGGCTGACGACAGCCATTTATAGACTGCCATAATTTGGCAAGCGTCAGCTTTGGAATGGGTTGAGCAAGCAAGTTGTTTTTGACATTTTGAACTAGAGCAAATTGAACTGGCTGACGACAGCCATTTATAGACTTGGGAGTTGAATCCACATGTGTTGAGTTAAGATTAAACTTGGGAGTCAGGACTAATTCAATCGTGTGGGAAGAGAAACACGAAGCATTGTTTTCCAGTTATAAAAAGCGACCATTTGAAACACATTTTCTTTTATTGCGGGCTGATTAGGCTTCAGCATAGGACTTGCAACAAACGTGTATTAATAAGAAGTCCGCATAGTGTAACAAAAAATGCATGCGAACTAATTTAGTTCATATATATATTTTTTGAAATTGGTATTAATATCTTAATTTTAAATTTATGCATTTATATCTATATATATTCGAATTAGATTGATTTGATTAGTTTATAATAATAGATCAATTCAGCAACTGTCATAATCGAAGTTTCTAGGAATTAACCTTTACTCATCCCTCAAAATTTAGATATGCCTCAAAGGGTTTATAAACTCACCTATTTGTCAAGAATATCTGCCTACAAATCTGAGTTAATCTTCTAGAGTGTTCGGGAATCAAATACGTGTTGTCACCAACTAACTCATTCATGATGCTCAGCCTCATTTAATACTAGCTCAAAGTTTTATCTTAATAGGCAACTATCAGTCAAACTCATTCATTACATAGCCAGCTACATCAAGATCATTTATATGTTTTTCTTGCCTTTTATCATGCAACTAATTGTGTCTCTGTTCTTAACTCACACCTATAAAAAGGGTCAAATCTGAGACGTGGTCATTTTATAATCTTATGCTTGTACTAAACTGTCTATTTGAATATAAAATTATCACATGAATTTCTCTATTGCTTTTCTCCTCTTTGTGCTTGATATATAGATTTAGAAGTCCCGGTGTTTACCACAGACAATATTAAACCTACATGCAAATTTAAAAGGGGATGTTGGGACATGTATCCCCTTAAAAATGCTTATTTAAAATTCTTTTTCCTTTATCAATTATTTAAGTCAACTTTGGAAAATGTTTCTTTATCTGATTCACATCTGGTTTGACAATGTGAATATGACCAGCTTACATACCAATAAATTTATTTTCAGTTTGCTGTAGATGTACGGTTGGATTAATTGTGATTGAGTTGTTGCAGACGGAGTTTTTTTCTTAACCTTCTATGCTTTTCTGTACCTTGTGGGTTTTATAGAGTTGAAAGGTATATTTTGCTGTTATGTGCTATTTTTTATGTGTTTGATACTTAGCTTTTCATATCTCTTTCATGTAAAATACCACTAGATCAAGACTCTGCATACAACTTCAATTATAAAATGATGTTTGAAATTTTTTTTCCTCCATGTGGTTTCTTTATCCATTATGGTTACCTGATGCTGAAATTTTGAGTAGAACTTCTCATAGAGAACTAAAACTCTGTAGTTGTGTGTTTAATCTAATTTCTTATTTGTTCTAACAATTTTAATTTTTTAATTTTATTAGGCTGTAAATGGCTGTCTCCAAAGTTGGAAGTCTTAAAAGCTTGAATTTTGGTAAGAGAATGAGTTGCACACTTTGCTTTCTTATTTACCTTTGTTTTTTTAAATATCTCGTTGTCTTGTTTCCTGCTAAAACTTACCATGTATTGCAATCCTTGGTTTTGCTTAAAAATTGCTACTTTCAGGGGCATCATGCTAGACGATAGAAATGACTCAACGCTGGATTGATGACGCGAAATATTTAAATTCTACATTTCCTAATGTTCATTCCTTGCCGCAGTCTTCATCTCATTCCCTTCCACGAAACAGGTGAATATATATATATATATATATATATATATATTTTTCTTGGCCATGATTTCTCTATTACTTTTGTTCGTTTTAGTTGTTGTAATTGTAGCTTGTATACAGTTGGTTTAATGTTGAATGATTTTGCAATTAATTTTAAACACTTTCTGGCGCTTGATATAGAAGCTGTTTCATTTCTTTTTTCAACTTTTTATTTGCAGAAATGTTTGTCAGTTGCTAGCGAAGCGGGAAATCTCACCTAGAGCAAAATGTTCCTCGAAAAAAGTTTGGGGAGAAACTTCAAAATTGAGGGTTAATTGCTCTGGGCCAAAGTGCGACGTTATAGATGCAAAACTTGCTCTTCTTTCTTGGTAAAGACTGCATGATGCGTGAAGCTTGTGATAATAGAGAACTTAAAATGGGAACTGTTAAAATTTTTCATATTCTAACAGCAAGAATTAAAATCAAACTTATGAAATTGTTTCTGTATTTTATCTGATTTACCTATTTAATTAATATTAGAGTTTGTTGGCACTAGAAATTTGATTAATGGATCATATTTTATCAGGGTTGAAGCAGAGTCTTTGTGTCATTTGTTAGCCAAGTACTGCCCTCTTCTTCCTCCCCCAAGATCCACAATAGCTGCAGCATTTAGTTCTGATGGGAAAACACTTGCCTCAACACAGTATGTTTATGCACTGTCTCTCAATTCTCGCTCATGTTTTATTGGCATTGTTTTTTATTGATTTTATTTTGAAATATACATTTAGTGGTGATCACACAGTTAAGATAATTGATTGCCATACTGGAAGCTGCTTAAAGGTCTTGAGTGGTCACCGTCGAACACCATGGGTGGTATGCAACATCAATATATTATTTGCATATTTAGTTTTGCTTTTCTATTTCTTCTATTCATGAAATGTTCTGTATTATGCTTATGAATAGTTATTGAGTGATTTTGTCTTACGTTGTCTTTCTGGAATGCTAAAACAATGCAAGGCTTGGATGTTGACCAAGTGGTGATGTACTCTCTTTACTAAACAATAGTATGTTGGATAGTGTTGCTACCCATGCAGTTTATGATGTGTCTTTTGGTTCTTATTTCAATTCACTTGTGTTTATAATATAATATATGCAGAAAATGCCATTTATTTGCACACATAAAATCAATTAAAAAATTGGATTTTCTTAAAATCGTAGGGGAATCTACAAATATATTTGTGCAGTATTAATTTAAATAATCGGACTGGTAAACTTTTTTTGTAAGTTAATTTCTTTTTTTCTCTTACCTTGGTGTAATCTCACTTATTTTTCCTGAGTTATATTAACTTCAGAAATTATGTATCTTAAGAGGCAACGATTACCAGCATATTGAAAAGAAAAATTTATTCCACATTAGCTATTTACGCATGAATGCTGTGGCTGTAGTTTTATCTGTAGCTTTGGTTGGAGAGTTCTGCATTACATCTTTAGTTTTTATTTGGTGGAACTTTTCGCTGTAAAATTGGCATTTTTTTTTTGTGTAAGAAAGGTGCTTTAGAAATCAGATGTTGCATGTAAAACCTTTCTTTGACTTCATGAACACAGTGAACACGCTTATGGCTGGGCTAGTCTATACATTTGATGGTATGGTGATATGCATGCATAACAAAGTCATAATATTTCCAAACAAGCCTCAATTTATGAGCAGATTGCTTGTTTTTTTGACCCGAGACAAATGGTTTTCCGGACCCAGATACTTATAGTATGACTTTTATTTTACTCGACTCCTGACTCTAGTCTATTGTAAGAAAAATTCAGTTCTGCCACAGTTGAGATCCATGTTTGTTCATTAGGAAGATTTCCTTCCCTTTTAAAATAATGACCTTTTTTTTTTTATCTTGGTTCACTATTGAATTTCTTTTGTTTTCCTATACATATGATGGTATGGTGATACGATTCATGCATAACAAGGTCATAATATTTCCAAACATGCCTCAATTTATGATCAGATTGCTTGTTTTCTTAATCCGAGACAAATGAATTTCCCCTGACCCAGATGCTTGTAATCTGATTTTCTTTCATTTGTCTCCTGACTCTAGTCTATTGTAAGAAATACTCCAGTACTTCCACAGTTGAGATCCATTTTTGTTCGTTAGGAAAAAAATTCTTCCCTTTCCCACTACTGACTTTTTCTGTTATCTTGGTTCTTCATTGGGTTTCTTTGTTTTTTTATATATTTTATAGCTGAGAACTAGTAGGTATTGCTTTTTTCATTCCCCCTTGCCCGCTAGAGTAGGGAATTTACAGTCCTTGAGGCGATCATGCTATTCCAGATGGTGATGAAATACGACTAGAAGGGCATTATAAATGCTTTGTAAATTCCTTTGGATGTCTTGCTTGTTTACTTTAGTTGGCATGTTTTTATGTTGTCCTAGTTTTTAATCCGGGGCATGCTGATGGAGAGTGTTGTGGTATAAGAGAATTGGAGAGAAGGGGGAATAAAGAGAGAACCCAACTGATTGCATTTATTTTTTAGAAAGTGCTTCCATCGAGTATAAGCTAGTTTTCTTCCTTTGTAATTCTAGGAACATCTTGATAGTGATTGAAATCATCTCTATTTCCCTACTTGCCAAATTGATTGCTTGCTTTGCACGTGATATTTTTAATGCTTTTCTCGCAGATGCTTGGATCACTATTTATTAGTTCAGTTATTTTTCTACCATGTACTTGTTGGTTGATTGTTTGGCATCATTAATGAAGTGTTTCTATGTACACCAGGGTACCTTATTTTACTTTTTTTTTTCTTACTTCTATTAATGTAAAGGGTCGGCTTGATCTATTGAGATTGTTATATAGCATTTATTTTCTCATACATGATGAACAACCTTATGTCTTATTATGTGTTCTTTTACTTTTGGCTCCTATGGTGCTCCATTTGCCTTTTGAACTGGTATGGGGAAGACTTTTGGCATCAATGGATAAGGATGGATGCGTACTACACCGAATTGTTTCTATGTAAACTTAGGTAGCTTTTTATTGTAAAGGCTGGCTTGATCTATTAAGCTTGTGCTCTATAGTCTTTTTCTCAACCATATGTTCTTTCATGTGTTATTTTGTCTCGGCTCCAATGGAGCCTGATGTTATGGTGCTCCATTTTCCTTTTGACTAGCATGGGGAAGACTTTTTGGCACCAATGAATGAGGAACGTTGCCTATGACACCAATCATAGGATAAGGAGAAGGCTCAACGAGGGTTTCATTCAATTATCTCATGATGCCTTAAACACTAACGAATTAAAAGATGGATCTATGTCCCTAGTTTGCATTTTTATGAATAACCTTAGTGATAAGGAAATTGCTCTTAAGCCAATATAGGTGAGCGCATTGTAAATATGGTTAGTGCTTTTGCTGCTTAACTTATTTTAAAGGATAGTTTTAAAAATTAATTTCTTTGGAATAGATAGATAGATTATGATATGAAGCTTAGAAGAGAGAACAAGTATTTGGGGCATTGTAATTGGATAAATAGGTTTATAGTAGGATTGGCGATGCGAGGATTTATGGTGGCGGGGTTCTGTATGGAATATATGATAATAATTTTATCGAGGATGTTGTATTTGAATTCACGGTGGCATATGATGTTTTGATAATGAATACATGCCTTAAGAGACAAGAATAGTACTTAAATGCTTTCAACAGTAGAGTTACCATGAATCAAATTTTTATTTACATTGAAAAAATAATTTTGCAAATATTTGAAGTCGGTTCTAAGTGAATGTTTGAATAAAACAAATTGACCAGTATCTATACATGTATATATTAAGAGTTTGAGGAAAAAAATTCCTTTATAGTAGGATGATGGAACATTAGGTGAGATGATGATAATCATTATCATAAGCTGTAATATAAGTGAGCTGAAATTCTTTAGTTTAGCCTAATTTGATGTGGTATAAGATAGTTTTCTTCAAGTTTACAAAACTTGAAAAAGAGAACTCGGGGTGGGTGTTTGTTTCGTTTTCTGCTGTGCGAACTGAGAGGGAGGGAACTTCAGTTTCTATTCTCTAGTGCTAGTCGAGAGGGAGGAAAAGGGAAGAGAGGCTTGTTTGCTGCTTTGTGTGTGAGAATCAGCTTGGGTTACGCGAACGGAAAATTGGACAGAGGAGAGCGCTTCAATCTAATAAGATCGGGAGCTCCAATTTTTTTTGTACCCCAAATAGAAGAATGGGGGGAAGGCAGCACTGTAGCGAAGGCAAAAGCAGGAATAGGTGCAACTGCTTAGGGATTTAGGAATTATTTTCACCTCTCTTTCTCTCTCTATTAGTTTATTTTCATTTTAAAGTTTGTTTTAAGAATAAGTAGTAGAAATGATGTTGGCAATTTTAAAACGTTTAGGATATTTTTGTCTTTTATCCAAAAATGCTAAAGCTAATAGCGTAGCAAAACAAGTAATAAAGAGTTTTCTGGTTCAAAAAAACATTTTTTTATTTAAACAATAGTATCAACTTTAGCGGCAGTAACTTTAAAACACTGTTTTTTTAAAGCTTTTTTATACACACTTTTGTAAAAGTACATGCTCAACCAAACAAAACCTAAAGCATTACTATGTTTTGATGTTGTTTTGTTGGATTTCATAGTTGTTCATATAAAATACAATAAAATAAGAACAGGACAAATCTAATCCTTTGTTCATCCGCATATTGATGATGCAAGTACAGCTTGTTCGCTTAGTCTTTCTTCTGCACGGGGCATGATCAAATTGACAGCTGTGTTATAAGTGCTACTAGTATGAGGCGGATAGTCTTTTGAACTATAAATTTTACCTGAAGCACTGCCACCATACTAATTTCTTGAATGAGCTTAATTTTTTGAGGAATTTGAACATCATAAATCTTGTTGCTAACTTCTTTCTTTCTAACTCCCAATATAGAGTAAAAGTCTGTTTCTAATTAGGGCTGCTTTCATTGAATTTAATTATTTTAATAGCTGAACATATATTGTTTTATTTGTTGCTATTTTCCCCCGAATTCCTTCCATTATTGTGATAATATTATATTCATTTACTATTAATCAATGCGTCATGCACAGGTTAGGTTCCATCCTCTATACCCAGAAATTCTTGCCAGTGGTAGTTTGGATCACGAAGTTCGTATCTGGGATGCACATACTGCTGATTGCATAGGGTCACGTAATTTTTGTAATTTCTCATATCAGTCTCTTTCTAATTATATGTTAATTTGTTTTTTTCATCATGCTTTAGTGTTTGTGCTTATGTGGTTCCCTGTGTGTGTCACGTTGCAGATCGCCCTATAGCTTCCATTGCTTTCCATGCCCAGGGAGAACTACTTGCTGTAGCATCAGGCCACAAGGTAGGATGCTCTGATTAAAGAACAAAAAGATGAGTGTAGTTTCATAGCAGCATTCTGACTCTTATTATTCTAGTTGTATGTATGGAACTACAATAGGAGAGGGGAAACAACTGCTCCAACAATTGTTCTGAAGACTCGACGGTCATTAAGGGCTGTGCATTTTCATCCACATGGTGCCCCATTTCTATTGACAGCCGAGGTGGATCTGTCTTTCGTTTGTGTTGCTCTGCATTTTTATCTACTAATATCTTATGCTAAAAGGTCTCATTTGTCGTGTTTGTAGGTTAACGATCTTGATTCTCCAGATTCAACATTAACACTTGCAACTACATCTGGTTATTTGCAATATCCACCTCCTGCTGTCCTTTTTGCCAATATGAATTCTAGTCTACAGTCTTTTGTGGAGGCCAAAGTGCCAGTAATGCCTTCTCCATACTTTTTTATGCCAACATTTCAGAAAGATGATGTTCCGACATCGTTACAGCTTATTGGCAGGGGGTGGTGTTTCTGGAAATGATCAGCAAAGGCCTGATGGTCCTATATCTAATCTACAAGGATCAGTGAATTGGGGGAGCCAGCTGGACAATTCAGCGGCTCTTATGGAAATGTCTCCTGCAGAAAGTCATGGCTCTAGTTTTACTGATACTGATTTTCATTCTTTTGCGCCTAGGGTTGAAACTCCAAATTATGGTTCACTTGTGGGGGTTACGGATTCAACCAGTGGTCAGACTAGTAGTTGGTTTCAACATAGATATACAAGCAATGCTGAGAGACCAGATGTTTCCAATGCTGTACCGGTGGCTCTAAGGATACCTATCAGACAAGGCAGAACTGTTGCTGACAGTACTATTGCCATAAACTCCCCAAGCTCTTCTGGAAATGCTGAAATTCAAATGCTTCTAGGGAGCATGGAAGCAGGACAAGTTCAGCAGTTTATTCCTGTCACTGATTCAACTAGCTGGGAGCTTCCTTTTTTGCAGGGTTGGCTTATGGGTCAATCTCATGCAGGCCTGCACTCATTGCTTCCAGCAAACAGTACATTCCATAGTAGTCTTTCAACAGCTCTTGGAACTGGCCCCAACTTATTGGCTGATCAGTCATATAATCGCAGCATGGAGGCTCTGATAGCTTCTTCAGCGACATTGAATGCTTCAAACAATTCCCGTGGAACTGGACGGACTAGCTCTCGTAGTCGGAATCGCTCCCGAACTATAGCTTCAACTGCTGCTGGTGAGGGTTCGACATTTTTAAATGCCCAAAATGATGAGCCTCGGCTCCATTCAGGTCCAGCTGGTATTGAAACTGAAAATGCTTCTTCACTGGCTACTGCAACAACTGCAGAGCTACCGTGTACTGTGAAACTTAGAATATGGCCACATGATATTCAAGATCCAAGGGCCTCCCTAGATCCAGAAACATGCCGCTTAACCATACCACACGCCGTCCTGTGCAGGTGCTTTTTCCATTCAAAATATTACTTACATTTCTTTTTTGACAACATTTTGAGATAGTGAAACTTCTTCCCATTGTGTGACATAGAATCTGTTGGCATTTGGATTTTGTGGTGATTATTAACTTATGTTTTTTTTTTTTACCAATTAGTAAGTTTTGTAATTCTCTGGACATTTGCTCATAGTTTTTAGTGAAAGTTGAAGATATTGGATCGGTTTCTTTATCATTTGGGATGACCTTTGTGAATTAGAATTTTTTTTAAAGATAAAATTAATAAATTCTAGCTCGGTATGGATGTCTGGATTTAGCAACATTGGGTTTAAGGGGCATTTACGTACATAGCAATCAATTCTTGTGTATTTACAAATCTCACAACTAAACTTTGATATTTACACACATAACACTTAAATCCTTAATATCACATAAAATATAGCTCTATCAGTACTTTTTAAAGGTGAAATACACCTTTTCAAGCATAGGTTTAAATTACCAAAGTGCTATGTGTGTAATATAAAGTTTAGGTTCGAGTTAGGTAAATACATAAGAATTGCGTGCTAATTCTGTAAATTTTGCTAATTTTAATCCCATGTAAGTATGGTTCATTGATCTTATATAAGAATTTCAGCATACTCATATGCTTAAATATGTCTGATGATTGCAGTGAAATGGGTGCCCATTTTTCACCTTGTGGGAGGTTCTTGGTAGCTTGTGTTGCATGCATGCTACCTGACTTGGAAGGTGATTCTGGACTTCAATCACAGGTAAGCCTTTATGCTGTTGATGTTACAACATCTCCTACACGCCATCCAATTTCTGCACACCAGGTCATGTATGAGCTTCGCATCTATTCACTTGAAGAGGCAACGTAAGCCTGCAGAGCTTTTCTTGTTGATGCGCTTGAATTGGCTGTTACTAATTAAAAAATAATATTAACTGTATCTTGATTATCCAATTTGGATGGCAGATTTGGTTCAGTGTTAGCTTCTAGAGCAATACGAGCTGCTCATTGTTTGACATCTATTCAGGTTGGGAGCCCGCCTTACTGTTTAGTGTATGTTTTTTATTTTTATTTCTGATAAGATTTTTGAAGATCAAAATATCCATCTGTTAAACTAGATGTTAATGCTCTCCTGTATACCATGTGCCTATCATAGATTGGCTGTAGATGTGTAGAAATTGACCTCTATCCAGTGAATGATTCTTGCTGGATCATTAATATGAAGGGACGTCATAGAAGTAGACTGAAAAAATGCATATCAATGGTTTTTTTTTTTTTTTTTTTTGGAGGTGCATGGATTTCCTCATTTCTCCTTTTTTAAAATTTTCTCTATCAGTTAAACTAGATGTTAATGCTCTCTTGTATACCGAGTGCCTATTATAGATTTGTTGTGGATGTTGTAGAAATTAGGAACTTTGTAGTGAATGTTCTAACTAGATCATTAGTACGAAGAGGCATCATAGAAGTAGACTGGAAAAATGCATATCAATAGCTCTTTTTTGAGTTGCATAGATTTTCTCATTTCTCCTTTTTCTAAATTTTATCCATCAGTTAAACTAGATGTTAATGCTCTCTTGTATACCACGTGCCTATCATAGATTTGTTGTGGATGTTGTAGAGTTTAGCTACTTTGTATTGAATGATTCTAACTAGATCATTAAGAGGAAGAGACTTCATAGAAGTAGACGCATCCACTATTGATAATCATTAATAGATAAATTACAGCAAAATAGTCATAATTTCTTGAATGACCTCTAATGATTATCAAATTCAAAGTGCTTTCATGTTGTCACCAATTGCTTAGTTGCATTTTCATGATGGTTAAATGAATCTTTTCTGACTTTATGCATTTGTCATCTTAACTATTATTTGTAACAGTACATTATGATAAAAAATTAACTTATGAGTCTGAATGCTTCTGTTGTTATCCTCACAATTTGAGCATTTATTTTGATTTATTGTTAAAATTTTAACGTTCATGGTAGTACTATTTTATCATTTTAGGGTTTTGCATTCAAATTCTAGTTTGCCTAAAATATCCTGCCTAAAATTTTCAATTTGCTATGTTATTGGATTTAATGTCAACTATTGATAGCTTAAATTTACCCATGAAATCAGTATGGTAAAAGCATCATCTATAAACCCAACTGTTATTTGTATTCTTAAATATTGCATTTGTAGCTTTGTTTTTTGTCTTGCTTCAAGTCTCTCATGGCCATGTATCTTGAGCTTTTCCTCCCCAGTTCTCCCCGACATCAGAGCACATACTACTAGCATATGGACGCCGCCATAGTTCACTTCTTAGAAGCATTGTCATTAATGGAGACACTGCAATCCCCATCTACACGATCTTGGAGGTATATCCTACAGCACTGTTTACCATGCAGCTATTTCAATCCGCAAGACTATTTATTGGATGTTTTTTTATGCTGTTTTATTCTAATATCAAATTTGTTCGATTATGGGTTTGCTTTTTGAATTTGATGCCATTCATCGATTTGTGTGAATAATTTATTTCCATAACTGAAGTCTTCTGGACCTTGTATGCATATTGGGCATCATCCTTAGCATTTCAATGATTAACAAGGAATGAATTTGCTTGCAATTATTTCTTATGTCTGGGATTACCGTAGGTTATATTGAAATCAACATAAAGACATTCATCTAGACACCGCAGGTTTGCAAACATGCCATTCTACAGTGTTAAAAATACCTCCAGAAAGTGTCAAAGACATATTTCTGGTGATTTTATGATAAATCTCTGAGCTCTCAGGTGAAGAATAACGTGTTTGTTGGTCAGAATCGTATATAAGTTTATGAAAATATTCCTTAAACTGAAAAATTATAGGATGGGCTAGATGCTGCTATTTAGTTTCCGTGCACATTGCTTGAATTGATGATGTTATAATTACAATGTTCTTTCTTAAATTGCAATTTATGTGTTGATTTTTTCCTTGAATTGAATATATTTTGTGTGGAAAGAGAATCTTGTTGCTTTTATTCACATTATCAAGCTTTGTAATTTGTTCCTTGTGTGATGTTTACAGGTTTATAGAGTTTCAGATATGGAACTTGTTAGAGTTCTTCCCAGTGCTGAAGATGAGGTTAATGTTGCATGTTTTCATCCTCTTCCTGGAGGAGGTCTTGTGTATGGAACTAAGGTACTCTGACAGGCAACAATTTTATTGTTTTGGACGCTTAATTGTTGTTTAAATTATAATGATTATTATGATGAAAATGCAGGAAGGAAAGCTTAGAATTCTTCATTATGATGGTTCAAGGGAGATAAATGGCACGGGTTCAAAGCTTTCGATTGATGAAAATATGCTTGAGGTAGTCTTTTTTGTTAGGCATGTTCTTTGAAGAAATTCTCCCTGGGCCTTGTACTTGGTTTTTGCTTTATTGTGCCTCTTTCTGTCTTCGGTTCATTTTTTGTTGTTTAAGTTATCTTTCTTCCCTTTTTTTTGCTGAACCTTAGTTTTCTTTAAAACTTACATCTTTTCAAAAGGGTTTGAAACTTGAGCAGTAAAACCAGAGTGAAATTTTGATTGGTAAATTATCTTTAATAGGGTGTGCCTTGTCGGTTGCACACTAATGCATTCTTTTTATCTCGGATTTATCGTGGTTTTGAATATCTGTCTAAGGTTCAAAGAATGTAGGAACAGACCTTAGGCATGTGTATCTTTTCACACTCAATTGAAATAATGAAAACTGATGGGTTTTAAAGTTGATCAAAAATAGTAGGGATATGGCTAATGATGATGATGATTGCTTCTATTCTGAGCGTTGTATAAAACCATCTACTGGATTTTTTAGGTGCAGAAGTACGCTTTAGAATGATGACCAATGCATTGCTGAACATTGGCAAGCTCTACCGGTGTAAGGGTATGTTTCTTCTTACATGGTACCGATTCTGGCTTTCTTAACGTTTTTGAGTTTTCTGAGTTTATTCCGACTTTCCAGGTTGATTTGAGTTACATTGCAGTATTTATAGTGTTGGTGCCCATGTGTTGACTGTGCTGAATTTTGCTGTCTATTATTTGGATTGATTTGTTGATACAGAACTTTTGGGAGATCTTATATTTGTAAGCTTGGATTGCAGAGTATGCCTCATCTAACTTTTAATTATTAAACTGCTAGTAAATGTGCAGACAATTGGAAGCTCTTTTTATTGTTTATGTTCATTCCTGGTTTGATTGTTGTTGGAATTTTTCTAGTTTGTACTACGTAAGTTTGCTGAGCACACAAAATGATCCTAGCGAGTTAGTTTTAGTTTCATTATTTGGTAATTATTTTATTCTGGTTTTCAATTTGATTTTGTTTTGTTTTTTTTCTTCTTTAACTATGCTTGCGATAATGTTGGCCTATGAGAACAGGATTTGTTGTCTATTGTTGTGAGATCCTTGATGTGTTTCAGCTAAGTGATTGGGTTGAGTTGTTAGATTTATGCTGCTACTAGTTTATATTAATTGCAAGTTTTGGTTCCTACGACATTTGATCATACAGCTGAGTTTGGTGAGATTTCATGCAGATTTTATAGGATGTAGCCAATATATATTCTCTTGAACCAAGGCGTAGGTCGCATCACTTCTAAAACATCCATCCAACCCCACCTTCATGGCACTTAAATAAAAAGGAGTATTGCATAGAACTTTATAGAATACAAATAATAAAAAAAAAAGCCTGGCTTGATATTGGAAAGTAGGTCCATTGTCATAATTGTCTTTTCTTTCCAAATTTTAGATCATTTCGGTAAAGTTCTTCATGTCTCAAAACTAACAATCCTGGACTGACGAGTGCTAACTTCAGTTTTTTTTTTTTTGTTGGATTCACCACCTTATTTTGAATATGAAGTTTATGCTTTAATACATAAGGAAAAGATGAAACAAATTTGACCACTTAACATGTCTACCCTTATGGTGGAATTTAGAGCTTCATGATTGCAATACTGAATAAACTCACCAGATTAAAGATAATTAAATGTTTTGAGGCAAAAATGATGGCATCGGATTCTTCATGTTGTGTGTAATATTTGTGTTGCTTTTCATTTAATTTTACACTAAAACTTCCAATCTGAGTGCCTATTGTGAGTCAAAACTGCGCCAATTTTCATATTGTATGCATGGCAGTTAACTTCAAAGATACAATTAAAATTGAGCAGAGCTTTACTTTACTAATAAACTATAGTAATGTTCTTAGCTTGGAACTAGTAAAAATAAGTATACTACATGGATTGATTTTTTTGTAAATGAGGCCCTTAGCTAAAAGTTCTTTCACTTGGTGTCGCTATTTTTCATATTATTTTGCTTGCATTCGATAGGATTGGCCTAGGGAATGATATTGGTTGTAACAATATCTATCTTAATTTTGTATATCCCTCATAGGTAAAGTTCTAAATGAACCAATGCACTTGATATTAACTAGTTTGAACTTTCTTTGATTAATACTCGATCATGTCTTTTCAAATTAGAAAATAAAAGAATTTGATATTTTTATAAAAAACTTGGGGCTTAAATGAATCAAATTTATCAAATTTGAACATAGTTCAACTCATTTGTTAATGTTTATAAAAAAATTACTTATTGCTTGACAAATAACTTGTTAAATATTTTATACTTATATGATATACTATTTAATAAAATTTGATTAATTAAAATTTATTTAATAATAACATATTATAATTTAATATCAATACACATAAATTCAAAGAAATTTAATTATTTTTTTATTTCAATGAACTAGTTTGTTAAGATTTATTTATGCTATTTGATTGCAAAAAAAAGTTACTTATAATATATATATTATTTTATTTGCTTGATATTAACTAGATAGACGCTAATTGAAATATATTCCTTATTTAAATTCGCAAGATCATTTGTTAACGATTTTATATATAAAATAAATACTAAAAAATTTAACTAATTTTATGTGAAAATCATGTACAAATAAAATGTATAAAAGAATTAAGCATTCATTTAAATTTTTAGTTTTTGAATTAATTAACAAGCCAAATACACATCAAGTGTGAATATTAAAAATTTTAAGCAAACCAAGTATAACGTATTTTTTAAGCTCTTCTCCAGCTCCAACTAAACATAAACAACTTATGATTTGAACAAGCCAAATAGAAATCATGACGTACTCGACTCGACTCAGCTCGATTACAGTTCTACTTATAGGAGATAAACCTGTTGATAAATTGGGAGGGAATGCATCTGGGTACTGTTGTATAGGCATAGCTAAACTATTTTTTGGTATGTGCCTCGCTTCTCAATTTTCTTCCTACACTACAGGAACATATGCTAATGTGGAATCTTGTATAGCTCTCATGAACATAGACTTGGAAACTATTGAGTTTCTTTCTTAATTTCATTATTTTGAAGCATCAGTATCACATTATTGCCGTACTCTCCAATTTTAGGTATTTTTTTATCAACATTGATGTCGTGCCTATCATGTTGTCAAGGTTGATCCACATCTGAATGAAAGGAATCCCTTGTAATAACATCATACTAAAGCTCCTAAAATTGATTACCTATAGAAAATTACAATAAACATTATTTCAACACCTTTACTATTATTATTTTTTTGTACTATAGTTTTTGAGGCTTCGGGTGATACAGAGGTTTATGTTCATATCTCAGTAGACAATGTTTTCATGACTTCTACCATCATTAGTAAACTTTGTAAACTTCTTTTACAGTGCACCATCTGTGAAATTTATTGTAACGATGCCACTCCGATTCTCTATCAACGATGCCGCGTTGCACTTGTCATACAATATATCTCTTTATTGATGAATAATACATGCTCATTGTATTCTTTTGATACTTATTGTTTTTCATCTTTCGATGGTGTTTTTTACAATGAATGACAAAACTTGATGATTGGTACAACTGGAAACAAGGTGATTGAATGTTTAGCATTGAAAGCACTTTTTTAGCTGATTATTGTTAGTGGACATAATTGCTTTACCAATTCTTGTAGCTTGGGATTGGTTGAGAGGAATATCTTAGGTGGGATTCACTGTGTTTCTTCACAAGTTTTATTTCCAAAATTTAAGGGTTTTCTTGTTTTGACCTTGGAGAGAAATTTTTGGTGAATGCTTGTTGTCTCTCAATCCTCAAGGCCTGTTTGGTATTCAGAAACCATCTAGTGTTATTGCAGTTGCACAACTTTAGCAAGTGCAGGACACAAATCATTAATGCACTGTGCTATGGCGTGCACCGCATGCCAACACATTATAACATGGGATAAACTTCAGCAACGTACTTTTTTCGGGATATTGCTTTTTGTTAAAAGATGTGGAGTTCGATGAAAGTGTCTTATCCAAAATGGGAAGTCCAAGTATATTGCAACCTTTTCTTTGTTTTATCCCACATAACATTTCTGTGTTTGCCTTGCTCAGCTTGGTATCGTTTAAGCTTTTCCCACCAAATTGTCGTACTTTTCTTTTTTAATGTCTCTAACTCAACTCATCAGTCCAAGGGTACTTAAAATCAATGGTATTTCACTATTTGTAGCGAATCAATAAAATCGTCTGGGTTCAACCCACTCTCAAAATGTAGAATGTCCTTCTTGCTATAATCTTGATGTGCCCTTCTTGTTTTCCTTCTTGGAAACCTTTGATAAAGGGCGATCTTCTTTAAATGATTCTTGAAGTGCTTGATGAAATGGATTTTCCATCTCACATTTTTCTTGATTGTCATCAGAATTAGTTCAATGTGTTTTAGGAGCCATTAACATGCTTCGAGACATTATTATAACCGTTGGATTTTCATTTTTAGTCTTTCATGGTGGTTTTTTAGGCTTAACCTTTCTTATTCCTTTTCTGCAGCAGGTTAACCTAGGGCTTTGCTTGATGGATGTGATAACCAAGATTTTTGTTTAATCTAAAAACCGTTTACATCAAAAACTCTAAGCAAATTGCCAACTATTAGATATGAAGATGCCAAAGATTACATGAATTTATGCAAGGAAAAAAACAAAAAACCATAAATATTTCTCTTTGTTATTCTTCAGGATGCCGCCCAAGTTAAAGAGGTAGGAAACAGCCACTAATGTGATTTGGGGTTTCTCTGCCCTTACTAACTGTCACCTTTAATTGGGGTAATTATTTCAAGCAAATGGATTAATTCTGTTGATGGACCATGCTCCTAACATCATTTCCTTAGATTCTTGCTGCCACTAATGGTCATTTGCAGAAATGCATTGCTAGTCGTGTATGAATTCCGGTAATATTGATGGAGTAAAAGCCCAAAATAGTCCTCTGACTATCAATAAGTGACCAAAATTAAATTCAAAGTTTTAAGTGATTCATTTTAGTCCAAGCTATTAAAAAGTGATTCAAATTAGTCCTTAGATTGAATTTCATGGTTAAATTTAGCGCCAACCATTAATTTTGGTACTTTAGGAATAAGAAATTTAAATGAAATTTTGTTTTTGTAATTGCTTTAATTTAATATGTAATAAAGGAATATTGATTTACCTGGTCTACAAGGAACCACAAGTCTTGTTTTTGAAATGTCAATGTTTTAAAACCAATCCAATTGGTTTGGTTGGATGTATTTTCAATTTTACTTTTCAGTTGGAAGTTGATTTCAACATGTTTTGTTGAAGTTCTTATTATATTTTCTAGTCATTTCTTTTTTGAAAAATAAAGTTCATATATTTGAGGAATCAGTGGAGTTTAAAAGCTAAATTGATTTCCGCTGGCTTCCAACTAGACGACTGACTAAAACAAATATGTTTATTAACATGTTCTTACAAGAAATGAACTGGAACCAAGTAGAATAGATTTATTCATGCACATTGCTTTAATTTTTTATTATCATTTTTTTTTGTCGTATCGAATACCAGGTTACAGTTAAAATAGATGGAATGCTGACTTAAGGAGTCCCAAGTTGCATAAAGCACATGCGATATGGGAGCTTTTCAAATGATGTTAGCATCTTTGTTGGATATATCAATCTTCAACATCTAGATTTTCCCAGCATATTCCACCGGTTCTTATGTACATTATTGTTGTATCATGTCAAATTCTTTTCTTTCTTTGCCGGCTTGTTAATTTTTTTCAGTTTTCTGACCCATACTTTTAGTTAAAGAAACGAAAAAAAAAAAAAAAAAGAAATCATAACGTGGCACTTTGCTGCTTATTATGCTGTTCAAAACAAGGAAAAAGCTTTACCTAGCTATGTGAGACCTGCATCGCAGCTTTATTTATTCGTCTCCTTTTGCTTTTTCTTCTCGTATTTTACCTGAATGATCTGTAGAAACTATCAGATTCATGGAGGGAAAGTATCTTTTTATTTTAAATAGCAAGTTTTGTATGATAGCATGAAGCACTCTCCTGAGTTGAATCCCATGATTTTATTTGATTAAAATAATCTTGATGATGTCTTGAGATCTTTATCAAAACCTTCATATACTTTTGAGTCATTTTAATGTAATCATTGACAGAATGGATTTGATCCTATAATCGGAAATGGAATACAATGTAAAAATCTTAATGCTTGATTTTCAGAAAAGAAATAAGGTGAAGAGATGGTCAACTATAGGACAGGTAAAACGCACGTGCCCTTAGCTTGGGGACATTTTGTTTTGACTTCTGTTATTCATCACCTTGTATAGATTTAACTCAGGTAGCCTTCCTCTGGATTATAGGCTCTGAAATGTAATGGTTGTGGGATACCACAGACTACCACTGTAAGTTGATGGAAGATTTACATCCATATCACTCTGATTCCTATATAATTACATATCTTACACTTAACTTACAATTTTTACATATATGCCACCTTACGCACGAAAAAGGTGTGTTTCAGTTTTTATAAGTTAAAATAATGTTATTTTTTTTGTCTTATCGTAAAAATTAAAGTTCAGGTGTTAAACATGTAAAGGCATAGGAATTGGATGGTATGTATGTAAATGCCTCAAAATTGGTTGGATAGTTTTTGGTATGGAGTGATTTCTGTATCATTTTTGGCTAGTCATCCAACCAACTTGTGTTGCACCTTAGTGTCATTCCTTTCTTCCGTCAATGGAGGTTATGGGCACGCTGTAAAGGTATTGAAATGAGTTACTCCTTAGTGGAGTCATTTGTTATAAATAGCACGAAAAATGGAAGGTTGTATATGTTGTGAAAAACGAAGATAATAAAGTGAAAAATAAAATGAGAAAAAATTGCACTCAGAAAAACAAACATAACACGACACAAATTTACGTGGTTCCGCTAATTTGCCTACGTCCACGGAGCTGCAGAGGATTTTATTCTTTGAGGAATTACACCGTCGAGCGTCTCGACGTTTACAGGAAAAATTTTTATTTTTCTCATCTCCCTTCCTCCATCTCTCTCTTCCTCTCTCTCTTAGAGGATTTGCTTGGTCTTTGCTTAGCTCTTGCTTGACACTCTTTCTCTAAGCCAAAAGAGGCTATTTACAGAAACCAAGAGAGCGGTATGTGGTATGTGAGATTCTTAATTAGAAATCTAATTAAAATAATATGTATCAGGTTTTCACATTGCCCAACAGTATTAACCATTAAAACAATCTTGATTTTATCAGAACAAATTAGCAATTGAGCAGAAATAGGATTTAAGGGCACAATTTGGATTATTTGAAGGTATGAGTTTTAGCCTCTTTGATTATTTTTTGGGATATGACTTTGTTTAAAACATTAGACCGACATCATATGCGAATTCGAGGCACCACTGAAGGAAGTTATGTCGAGAGGCGATAGTTAGGTGGCCGTGGCTGTACTCACTGTGAGTGCATAAATTTAAATGATTTTGGTGTCATTTGAATTGTCACCAATAGATGATTGTTTTGACAAAATATTGCGTTAGTTTTAAATGTGTAATTTTGATTTTTAAAATAATTGTTGAAGCTGTAGTTTGTAGTTGGTTTATAGCTCCTTTCAAGTTTCTTTCTGATTTGCTTTAAATATTATGCTTGAGATATTGACACCTTAGATGGAAATTATGCTAATAATAGACTAAATATGATTATAAATAGGACTCAAATATTTTATTTACTCACGAGAAGTGATTTTGATGAGATTTGTTAAGTTCTTCTAGATTTGAAAAGCTACAACGATAAGTAACCATTTTTCTACTGTAAATGATTCTTGTACCATCTTGTTCAAAGGGGAACATGTCGGGTTGTTGTGTGGTATCATTGCGAGGAGAGTAACATATGCTTGAGTTATAAGTTCACATCATTTGGAATGTTCTTTTGGTCTCATATTTTTCAAAGTTGAGACTATTAGGGTTTAAAGATAAGTTTTTTAGTTCAATTTCGTTGGAGTTGAGATTTTATGATTTGCTTCAAATATTACTAGGAAATGATGTAAAACAGGGAATTTTTTAGGCATATGATTCAAAACACGGCTTATATTTTTTACACATCTTAGATCTAAAATTTCATATTTACATACATGAATAGATTTATCTATTTTTAAAAAGTGATAATAGTATCATTGCTGTGACATTTATGATCTGAGTGTTGTGTTTAATTATAAATCTTAGATTTGAGATGTAATACATAATAATTATGTGCTGATGCTATTTAAACGTCTTTTTTAACAGTGTAACTGAGCATTAACTTATGCCCCTATACGTTTCTACAATTTTCCCACGATAGGAAACAGATGGAAAATTTGATTTACTTGATTAACTTGCATCCAACATATCAGAATAAGGTTGAGCCAATTTAAATTTTACTAGCCTCAACACGGATTTGTGCTGGTGCTTTATTAACTCAGAATTGAATCATTCAAGTGAACAAATTAAATTGGTGCACAGATGGATCGTGAAGGACTAGTCTACTGAAGCAGTGGTCTGCATTTAGCTAAGAATTGACTCATTCTAGCGAACAAATGAAATTGCTGCACAGATGGATCGTGAAGAGCTAGTCTACTGAAGCACTGTTCTGCTAATCACAATTAGAAACCACAACAATATAGCCTAACCTTACCAATTTTTAGAAAATAACAGTGCTGAGGATATTAAGGGTAATATTAGCTACACTAATATTATATAAAAAATATTCAGTACACATTCTTAAATCATTATATGTTAAAAGCCAACCTTTTATTTTTATTAAAATCACATATCATAAGCTCAGCCATATAAGAACTTATAAATATGAGTATCAACTTGTCAAAATTGAAGTATTTGGTATGCGAAGAGAAGAGAAGCACAAAGCACTTTTGAAGTTTTATGTTGAGTGATATTACAATAAATTTATGGCTTACATGAGAACATTAATTTATTTCAAGTTAGGAAAGACATGATATATTTAAACTTTGGGGCATTTACATATACCATCTGATTTTTATGTTCTTAAATACCTAACACAAATTTTGCTCCACATTTGTACCATCTAAAATTTTCATTTTTTTCATTTTCATGTCACTTCAAAAATAATATTAGCACTTATAAAAAATAAAAAAAAACAAATTTTCATACATGGGCCCGTTTGGGGTAGCTTATAAGTGCGGCGACGTTTTTGAAAAATCCGCCTAACCGTTTGGTTAGTGCATTTTTGAAAAACGCTGCCTGCCGCGTTTGAGTTTTTTTAAACTAAACGCAGGTCGCGGGTCGACCCACAGGTCACGTTTCAGGATAAGCTGCTTACCTTGAAATGCACAAGCTGCCCCAAATAGACGCTAAGGAATAAGGCAAATTGAAGTCTACTTAATACAAGAGTATATTTGACGAACATGTAGAAGATACAGCTGCATGAAGCAAATTTATTACCACACAATTATTTCAAAACCTAAAAAATTACGCAACTTTCCATATCCTCCAGTAACACCAAACATTAAAACATTCAAAGAGACCAAAAATAATTGAAATTATAATACAAGAAAATTATTTATAATTATTAAATTATTCATACCTCCTTTTTCTCAAGAACGAAAATTGGAAGGAACTCTCACGAATGGAGCGAGGCGAGGATCTGTGCGCCATGGTAGACCACTTCTGGCACCCAAAGCCCTGCATCCAGCAGCAGCCTGAAATAAACAGGCAGCAGAACAATGAAGTACACGTAATCTATGGGTTGGAAATTAGGGAGAACTGATAAAATATGTAAAGAAAAAGGCTCAGTTGATGCATTTCAAATACATGTAGCAGGCAGTTCAACAAACAGAAAGCCGCATTTACATACATAACATAATGTATTTATGTATCTAACACCTAAACTTTCACACTCAACATGCATAATACTATATTTATTTATATTATATCAAGAATATTACTATTACTAAATTTTTAAAAGTGAAATGCAGGATTTCGTGCATAGGTTTATAATACCAAAGTATAATAAATGTAGGGGGAATTTATGTACATACCACAATTCTTTTATATTTATTTACATAACACTTGAGAACTCTCGTATTTAGTATGATAAATCTATACATGAAAATGTGCATTTAATTATAAAATAGGTGAGAGTGGAATTTTTGATATAACATTAAAAATTGGAGTTTTATGCATGTAAATACATAAGAATTGCATGGTACAAATGTAAATGCTCCAAGTGGTAAGTATCAAACTTGGGCGTTAAATATGTAAATCCATAGGAATTGTGTTGTGTGTGGGTAAATTTCTAAAGAAAGAAAAAAGTGTTTAGATATAAAAGAGTGAAGAAGGAAAATAATTAGATGCATACCACAAGAGAGGCCAAAGGAAGCATTCTCTCTGCCGGCATTCCTTCGCATAAAGCTGAAAAATACAGAAGAATAAATCTCTGTAGCTTTGCAAATATATAACAGGCTACTAAAATAAGCTTAGGCAGCTTTTGAATCTGGACGTATCTGTTGAAACAAGCATTCAATACATTGTAAACAATCGGATAAGCAAATTGATTTTTTTTTATAAATCTATTTTTTTGGTGTACGGTGCAGGATTAATTAACCTTGGGACATCAAGGGTCGTTTGAGAATTGAAGTTTAGTATGTAATAAAGTTTTCTTTTATAGAAAGATTGAACATGGCTTGACTACTCAATCCAAAAGTAAACCAATTAGAGTTGCTTTTTAAGTTTTTTACAAATCTCATTATCAACGATAAATACACTATCACGTACTATTATAGTTATCATACGTAGGTTTAGACCAACAATAGAGACAACGAAACCCCTAAAGTAGAATGAAGTTAAACTCTTAAAAAACAAAAAAACACCTTCTGATATAACGGTTAGAATTTCAACAAAAAATCCAAAAGTATGCTTGTGCGAGAGCACTCTTGGGATGGGTGACCTCCTAGGGAGTTCACCAATAAGACAAATCTATGAGTACATTAGGCCAAAGCGGACTCGATGGATGAGAGTTTGGGCTATAAAAATGGTATTAGAACATTACACCAACTTGAAGATGAAAACTAAATCTCATTCAGAATAAAGTGTTATGCTATGGGAGCTACCTCTTGTAGCCTAGATGGTGCAAAGTGTTATATGATGAGAGTCATCACTTGAATTTGTAGAGGCCATCTCTTTAATTCTATCTGCTTGGTGAATAATTAAGGGTTGGAAAAATTGACGAGGACATCAGTTACTTGGGTGAGATTGAAACTCTTTAAGTAGAAAGAAGCTGAATTCAAATATCGAGACGCCTTTTGGTATAACAATTGAAATTTCATCAGAAACTCCAAATCTAAGTGTGTTCGTGCGGGAGCGCCCCTAGTATGGATGACCTCCTTAAAAGCTACACAAATGGGACAAAGTTGTGAGTCCATTAAAGCAAAGCAGACAATATCTCGATAGATGAGAGTTCAGGCTGTCACAGAGATTTCCAAACTCTCACCTCATCATTAATAATGCCAAATATGAAAAAATTTTCATGTATGCAAGAGCTTTGGTACATAATTATAAAAGACTAAGGACTATAAAATAGCACATATGACTCTGCTACAAATTAAAAAAGCAAACATAAACAAATACATTTTGCATTTTAACAATGAATATTTAAGGACCCTACATAAATGTTACATATAACTATAACAAAATAGCATATACATTACACTAAATTTCTAAAAATATAAGATAATATTTTTTAAACACTGTAGTGCTCTTGAAGAGTGATGGAGGGTTTGGAGGCAATGTAGGGGATGTTAGATAATTGAGAGTTGAGACCGTACAGAAGATCTCTTAAGTCGGCCCTATAATAATTAATAGGTGTAAAATTCAGCCAATAAGGGGGAAGATGGATCAAAATCTTTATGAAGTCGTTAGACAGTATGCAATTTTGTCTTCAACAAAGACCAAACTATAAAAGATCTTTAAGGGAAACAAGCTTTAATAGAGATGTTCTAAAGAAAAAACTATTTAATTTAAGCGTATACTTCATCAAATTTGTCTCCAATTTTGCAAATTATATAAACTTATATATTTGCTTCTGCAATGTATTATTGTGTTTCAACTATTGGGTGGGTCAATGCATGTGACAGATGCATGTGCTTAAGGTTTGATATGTTCTTAATTAATCTTAAAATATGAAAGTTTTTTTAGTTTAGGCGGTGTTTACCGTTTAATGAAATTTTATCTCTACCCAAGAGTGGATCATAATTTGATCAGCTATGAAACACGGACACAGACACAACACGATACAATACAAAGATACAATATAATTGCAAAATATAGGACATGAGACGACATGACATGTTTTTTTATATTTAATAAATTATTAATATAAATAAATATTTTAATATTTTCTATTACAGACATCACAAAAAAAATATGTAATCATTAAGGAGACATTATAATGATAGAAGCTATTTTTAACAATATCAAAATTACATTCAAAATATTAAAAAATCACCAAAACACTAAATACCATTGTCAGCATAATTTATATCAGCAAAGGTAAATGGGGTATCCTACCACCACTAGAGAACTTATTTGTGCTCTAACAAACAATTTTTCTCAGTTTGTCAAAGCCATTATTATATGTAGATAAAAATCAATTATACAGAAGCCACCCAAATAAACAGGTAAAAAAAAATTGCATAAAATCTTTTCAGATAAAAGGAAAAATCTTAAAAGTAAAAACCTATGATATATAAATAACTAAGTGATGAGGAATCCTTCTAGCTTTAATAATAATAATAATAATAATTGAAAAAAATCTCACCTCGAGTATTTTGACGAAAGGTGCTTGGCTCTGATTTTAGCTCAGTTCAACAACCAAAAACTTGGGAACAAAGCTCTAGATTGCATCAACAATGGGTTCGTTATGCTTAGTAGAAACTTCCTCCTTCAACGTAAAGCTTCAATGGTGAATGAGTGCTCGAGAATGTTGGTGATGCACCGAGGAGTGCTCGAGAATGTTGTGGCTTAGATTTTGAGTTGCTGCTTGATCAGCATCGACCTAGGGCTAAGACAAGCACACACATTTTAGTTCTTGTGCCCCGCTCCCGCTTGATGTCGTGTCGAGCGATATCAAGCTGTGTCCCCGCCAGTGTAGAACTCAAGGCTCTGATACATGTTTAGCTATCGGATACATATCGGCCCGTGTCAGAGTTTTGTCCGTGTCTAACATAGGTACAACTCCTATTTTGAGATGTCAGTGCTTCTAGGTTGTGATCAATAGTTAGTAAGAAAGTGGGTGGTCTAATTTAGTGATTGATTTGAGTAGGATTAGCCAGTTTGGTAGAACATGGGTTAATTTCGGTTATTTTTGATTTTGGAAGCAATACTAACTATAAATGGGAATTCAACTACGAAATATGAGGTTCGGAAAAAACACTGAACAAGAAAATTGTGGGAGACTTCTGACACAATAAATAAAAAAAAAATACATGAAAAGTGTGAGAAATAAAAGAGATGTGCTCAAACGTATAGAGAGAAAAAAACTGTAGAAAATATTAATTTAAATATAAGCTTCAACAAATTGATAACCGTACCAAATGACCTCAAAAATGCTGAAATTCAAGGGGAAGACTTACACAATAACAAGAAGATTTAATAAAAATTTCAAAGACGTTGAAAATCTTCAATGTTGAAATCATTCCACTCATCAAAATAATTTTAGGAAGATTGATAAAATAATGAAAGGGAAGAAATTTCCACCAAAAAGATGATTTTATTTTCCAAAAGAATCTACTTGCTCCAACACTAATTGATGGAGATTAGAAATGGTATGAAGATGTAGAAGGAGAAGTAACAATAAATAAGCTTAACTTGAAAGAAAATTGAAACTGGAAGGTCAAAGTACATAATAAGAGACCATCCTAGCCACTAATCCACATCACTATTCACACAGAAGGGAATGAGGGAGAGATCTAAGGGAGGCAGGCATGGAGGCTCGAAAGGCCACATTTTTTTCATCCTTCATTATTCAAAAAAAAAGAAAAATGCTCCTTATATATTTAGAAACTCAAGAATAATTGCACAAAGATCCAAAATATTTTAAAACAGCATAAATAATCTTATTAAAAACTAAAAAGCAAATGAAAAATAAAGTCCTTTTACATTTTAACAATATAAATTTAAAAGTATTCACATAAATGCTAAACATGAAATAAGAAAAACAAAAATAGAACGCATATTATACCAAAATACAACATATGATGTTATTAGACATTAGTGCAACATCACAAATAAGGATACCTTAAAGAATGACCATATTAGAGTAGTGATTGGAATGACAAATCTTGAAGATAATATAATTGAAAATAGATGAGTCATTTAGACACATAAAATGAATCATAGAAATGAGCGAATAAGAGTAGTAGATAAAATTAAGTGAGTATACAATAGAAAGAAGGGGTGAACTTAAAATTGCAAGGATATAAGCTGTTCAAAATGAATTGGCAGGAATAAGTTTAACGCCTAATACTGTTTTCAGAAGGGAAAAAAAAAGGAAAATAAGGATTCATAAAGCTAAAATCAAAGGATTAGGATAAGTCAATTGATGATGATAATGGAGCAGATCAAAGCAAATTTCATGTTTAGTGGGAAAAAGATCCCTACTGACTATAATATAGTAACCAGCATAAATTTCTCTCCATCTTTTTCCTTTCAATCCTTACCAAGCTATAATTATAAGAATCAAGATTTTGTTTAATAATTTAACAAAATGAAAGCAAACACCGCAAAAACCACAAAAAGATTTGACCTATTTCTTAGTTAGGAAAATAAATATCAGCTTTTATATGTGATGCCGGAAGCCATTGTATAACTGATAATTGATGAATTATTCAAAGAAAAACAAAGAGCGCAAAATATTTAAGCTCTTTTAAATAAAATAAAGAAAAATGTAAAACTGCAAACCATAGAGAATTGCTCCTATGAAAGCATCCCCAGCACCAGTGGTGTCAATTAGCTCTGACGGGGGTATCACCTCTGCCGTTCCCACTAATAGCCTTCCGCTGATTGAACCAATTCCATCAGCTCTAATCCTTATATTCATCTGAAATTGGAAAATATAGTAAAGACCTTGAATTATGAAAAAAAAAAAAAGAAATAAGGAAATGATGGGATGTCATGTTACAAAATGTAGAATAATGGTAGAAGTTTTATAGAGCCTCTGAAGTTCAAGTTAAACTGGCTTAGAAAAAAGAATTAGCTTAAAGAAAATTAAATTAAAGGTCCATTTGAGGCAATTTCAGCTATGTACAAAAATTTTAGGCGGGAAAGAGTAAATGTTGGTATTAAAATTTGTTTCCCTTTGGAAAAATTCTGCAAATAATATTCTCAAATAACACAAAAATTTCTAAAAACAGCAAGCAAAATTAAGCCAAATAGGATTGTGGTTCCGATATTGAAAAGCAAAATTATAAGAAAGATGGCCTAAATAAATCACTTAGGGATGAAGTGAAACAAAAAACTCGATAAATAACTCGAACTCTACTCATTCAAGTTTGATCAATTTAATAACCAAGTAAATTTGAATAATTTTTGAAAGCTCGGAGGTTAAATAAATCAAGCTTGAACACAACTCAACTTGGTTATATGTGTTCATAAATAATTTATTTGTTGTTCAACAAGTAACATATTAAAAGTTTAATATTATGCTCAATGATTTCCACTTGCTCGTACACTAATTAATTAATTTTTTTAAATAGCTGCTTTAATTACTTGGTCAATATTAAAATATTATATATTTATTTGCTAGGTTAGGTTATATTCTGCCTCTTTTATTTACATTTTTCAGATATCATGACAAACTTACATCGCTTACAATCTGCACTCTCCAATCACTCGAGGTTGTGAGAGTTATCTCTAGTGGGAGCATTGGTAGGATTGCACTAAGAACCTGAGCTTTTGAAGGTGAGCGCATCTTCTTCGTCACGTAACCTATAGTCAATGAACCGGTAAATTTATAAGTGCTCTATCTTAGACCTCGATACATCATCTCTAATATGCTTATGTAAGTATCGGAGTGCGCCTGCATGAGAGTTGAAGATGAGTGCATTTTCTCCCTTTCAGCTTCTCTATAGTTGATTTATTGTCGTAGTCCACGATTCATCTCCAACAAGCCATTAACTCATTGCAGTTTGCAGCCCTCTTGTATCCTTTTCAGTTTTATTATTTAGACATCTCTCTTCCTCTAGAATTTAATACTTCTTTTATATTTCAGTTCTTTTCAATCCTATTATTTTCTTGTTTAATTGGTGTCAAATACTTCGATACTAATTTCAAATTTATTGAATCATTTGTTCATGTAGTACTATAATTAATTGATAATATGATAACCATATGAGAATTAATTTAATAATTATTAATTTATAAGTTTATTTATTAATGAATTTAATAACTAATCTAATTTATTTAGACAAGCTATTAAAATCCAAGATATGTCATAGATAATTCTAAGCAAATCAGGTATGAATATATATATAAATGAAAGCTCATGCCGAATTTGAAAGACTGGTAGTATGATAAAGCAGAGTCCTAACGATGATATGCTTGGCTTGGCTCAGTTCAATTACATCCCTAAGTAAAGAATTGATATTGGAAGCTCCTTCAAATCTAATTGAGTTGAAATCAAGGTTCAACATTTTAGGGAATTTAAACATTGGTGCCGCCATTCTAGTAATCTAAGTTCCTCTTCGATCAACTGATGGAATCATATGGCTAGAATTATGATGCTCTATTGCATGAAAGGAGATAATCAAGGAGATAATCAAACCTATTTTGTCAAGCTGAGTTTTGTCCTCTTAGTTTGGGCTTTTACCTTATTTTCTGGAAGAATAGGTCATTTATCCCCTAATTTTGCTTTAAGAGCAATAGAAATGTGTTAGCGAACAAAGGTTCCGATTGCTGGTTTTTAATGTTAGGGCATGCAAGGCTATGAGTTCAATGCCACATCAAATTTTTAAAAAATATATTGATGTAGAATTATAGGCATAAGGTCACACTTATAGGCATAAGGCTTTCGGTTAAAAATGGGTTTGACCAACAGTGTATATTACCCACCTTTGGTACCTTTAGCTTTCACTCTTTCTAACAAATTTTTGAACTAGTATTTTAACTGAGATCAAGTGATTCATGTAGTTTGGACTTCCATTGATTTTGGGGAAATCTTATGATGAGAGTTCAAAGAGTGGTTGACTCTCATAATGCCTACACATGGTGAGTATGTTTTAAGTGCATGATACTCAATGATTTGAAGGGGGTACGGGTGTGAGTGTTTGGTGATAATCGATGTGAAGAACTCATAGTTGAGAAGGAGATTAAGAAGTGGTTGATAAATCGAGAATCCTATCGAAGGGAAATGTGGTAATTCAACATGGTCCCATTTAATCTCAATCGTTCAATCCATCACACGGTTGGATATCATGAAAAAGAGTTGGTAGCTATAGTAATCCAACATTTGGAAAAATAATTATGATTGTCTAAGGATTAATTAAGTTGATATTTAAAGATTTTCATCCTCCAATACATTTGCAATTCATGTATAGTGCTATATATCAAATTGCCTGATCTAACATGTAGAATATTATAAATTGACTTGATCAAATTTTGATGGATGCTAAAATTGGGGTATATTTGTAAAATTGCCAAATTATTTCCCGTTTTCTCAAAATTAGGGGTTACAACCCTTACTTCCTGGGTTACATGTCCTCTAATGACTGAGATAAGGGCCACAATCCGGTGGAGGTGAGCTAGAATAGCACTGTTGGAGCAAGACAGATAAAGTTTCTGCTAGGATTTCTAATGTCATGAAAGTCATGGCAAACCTTGCGAGAAGTAGATAATGTTTAATAAGAATACTTTTTAGATGAAATAAGATCATGTATTCTTAAATGATCACATATAAAGTAGGGCATTTGCGTCCATTTTTATTGCAAAATATAAACAGTATCTTTTAACAACTACTTGGAACTCAATTTGATTTGCAAACAGCATCTGCACCATACTTTTTATAAAATAAAAAAATATTACTTGATCGATAACAACTTCCTGAAGCAGCTTTCTCCATATTGGCTCAATGACTGATTTATAACTTCCAGAAATAGTTAAATTGCACTGAGTTTTTAAGCAAAGTTAAACCGGAAATTACAAAAAACTATGGTAGTAGAGAATCAAAATCAGCTTTAGGATAAAAAGTAGAGCAGAATTTCATAGGGAAATTATATTGTCCAGAGACGTACTTTGGAAGAGATGCATGTTGGAATGATACTACCCCGATCAACCTTCTGCATCAGTGATTCTAGAAGGCCTCCTATTTCCATTTCTTCTGCTTCGCAGGTATCTACAACAAAAATTTTTGAAAGTAATGATCATTTGAAAATAATTTTAATACATTGAATAGGAGCTTTAGCCCACCAATAACTTTCGTATTTGCAGATCTCAATAAGCAACATAATTTTATATTGCTCTTACCATCAATGCTTCTTTCAAGCATTATGCAACCTTTCTCGCCACGGGTTACAATAACGAATTTGATGTTAGGCAACCTCAGAAGCATGGCTGCCATTGCATTTGGAATAGAAGGCACAGTCGTCCATGCCTACAGTTTGATAAAGATGAAAGCACTATGAATTCAATAAACATCCTTGTCATTAAAGGAAATTTACATAAATAGCACATAATTCTTATAAAAGCTGCAGGCAATGCCTGTGAATAAAAACCAAAAGCTTATGTATTAATTAGGCCGTGACAATAAAATTGCATATATTAAAAAATAAAGTGATAGATAAAGAAGTTGCAACATGGCATTTCTCAAACCAATAAAATGAAACCCATTAATTATACAGAACTGCAAAACAAACCTTCGCATCTGGTAAAATTTCTTCTTTAATAAAAAAAAACCATAAAATAGAAAAGACCATAAAACCATTATGAAGAAAAAGTGAAGCAAATGGAATGAGGATATCCTCCAATAAAAAGATTTTTTTTTTTTTAATGATTAATCAAGAGGTCAACTCTCCATTCCCCTTGCTTCCTACTACTGTTTTAGTGGGATTTGAAGAAATTGTATGAAATATCTCAACATAGCGAGAAAATTGCTTGCCTGTGGAAATTTCTCTGAGCACACAACATAAGTCGCTAAGTTAAGGATGTCATCCAAGCCTTCTCTCTTTCTTTCAGCATCAACCAGTATGGGTATTTTTCTTTGGGTTGCCTGCACTGAAGATACAAAAAGCTGATTACTATTGGCAAAATTATTGGATCAATGGTCATGACCATAAATTCTGACTTCAACTGGCAAAATTCCAAGTTAACCAAAAGCCAACCAAAACAAATACAGCATAAAACGCAAAAAGATTGTATATCCTGTTTTTTCCAGTGGCCAGCTTAAAGAATGGCTAGTGAATGAGAGAATTCCCAACATAGAAAACAAGTAATCAGCCCAATCTTCTCATGGCAGCTGCTTAAGCAAGCAGACCGATAGCAACAGTATCTAAAAAAAGCTCTTCCAATGGCTAGGCATTTCCATATAACTAAAAAGTTTTATGTTTGTATATTAAGCGTAGTTATCAAAAACTAATATATGAATTCTCAAATTCAAAACAATATCGGAGATGTTGAATACAGTCCCAATATCAACATTATGATAATCAAACACACAAATAAGCTGTCATAACATGGAATTGAGATTTTTTTAACAATGAACCATCATATTCATGAATGCAGTCATCAGCAAACTTCTCTCAAAACGTTTGACCTCTGTAAGCATCCCAACATATATTTTTTTAGGAGAATAAAATATCAGTTCATATATAATATCAAACCGGAAAAAATTGAATGCTATTTCATACTTATTCTACTTTTACATTTTAAATGCAGGCAACACTTATCAATTATTTGGTTGAGAAAGAAAAACGCAGAATATTGATGCTTATACTTGAAGCAGATTATATTTTGGTTTAGCATGAAAAAAAAGCGAACTTAAAAACAGGAGACTAAGATGTGCGGTGACACTAGCATATTTCAATTTACTGGTTTCAATTCTAGGAAAAAAGTTGGTGCAATTTAGTATCCTAAAATTTGCATGTTTAATTTCATTCATTTCTGGTAAGAAATTGAACTAAAAGCTTAATGTAATATTCATCCAGGAAAAAAAAGCTCTGGGCCTGTGCTTGTGTATTTCCTCGCTCACTGGCAAGCTAACTCTCACTGAAAGCAGCATGCCAACTAGTGAGCTTTCCAAAGCTCCTTATCAAGTCCCTCCTTGGCCATTGATAACTTCTGCCGTCGGAGGGCCTGAGCTTGACCCAAAGCTGAGTTTCTTCCCTTGGCTCAGTAGATAGGGATCTGTTTGAGCCAAAAGGTGGCTGAGTCCAGTCACCAGTCCCCTACATCTCCTGCAGCCCCAGCCGTTCCAATCTCTTGGGGGGCATCTCAAAACAAACCAGCCATTCCATTTTGAGCTCCAATGGGTAGAATGGTCATTGGAGCCCTTTGCACAGGCCCCCATGGTCCAAATCACCTAGCTTTCGCTCAGGGCAAAATGGCCACACCCAGTTCTTACCTAGCTCAATATGAAACTCCATAGACCTTCCCCCTTCTCTTTCAGGCTCTCTAGTTACCTCCTAGACCAGCTCGAGCGAGCTTGTTCCAGGATGCCGATCGAGCCAACAACGCAGCCCTTCCTAGAGGTTGGAGTTCAAAGGACAAAGCTCCAGTCAAGGAATTGGCCAATAAGTTCTGCTTTCAGGTAATTTTCTTCATCTCCACTCTACTAAAGACACAAAACCTAGAGCCAAACATGTAGGGTAGAACCTCTAGGTCGCCTGATCCTTTTGCATTCAGAATAGAATTCCTCCAATGGATCACTCAAATTAGGGGCAAAATCATGGACCCTTGACATTCCCTAGCTGGAGATAAAACAAAATTAACACCCATTTCTGTCGCGATTAGAATGGACGATTTGATCAAGCCATAGAGAAAAACATATTTCTCATAGTTTGAACCGCATGTTCAATTTATGTCATCCAATTTACCGATTGGGAAACTATGATAAAGTCTCTACTGGCATAGGGAATCCGCATAATTGTGCTGCCCAATCAGACTCAACCAGGTGCAAAGAGCGGTCCTGTTAATGACAGAAGCGACAGCTAATTGGGCAGACTGAGAAAATTAAAAAAATAGATGACAATTCATAGAAATTTAAAAGACCACCAAAAAATCCAAAAAAATCAGAAAAAATATTCAAAATCCCTAACTAACATAGCACTACTTAGGAAAAATAAAATCCTCAAATTTATTAAGAATTTTAGGATTAATCTTAAAATATTAAAATCATAAAATCAGAATAAAATTTAAAATAATGATCCTACATCCAATTTTCAAGGAACCTTCCTTGGGTCCCAATTGCCATCAAGGGTATTTTCTTAAAAAATTTCAATCCTAAGTTTAGAAAACATTAAATTTCCATGATCATATATATATATATATATATATATATATATATATATATATATATATATATAAGCAGCAACCAATGATGAAGAACATGTCGTCGTCCCGCACCCGTCCCCGCCCCCTCCCCCGCTCCGCTAGGGTTTCGCCGCATGGCGAACCCTAAGGCCTGCTCCACGGATTCTGATCCTCGCGTCTTCTCCGGCGTCATCATTCGCTGCTCTTCGTCATCGACTCTGGCTAGCGGAGGAGCTCGCAGACTGTTTTCGAGCCTTCTCGTCTGCTGCGTCTGCGTAAGGTCGGTTCACGCCTGCGACGCATTCGATCTGCGGCTTTGCCAGAGTCCTGCTCGAAGCTTCTCGATTGATTGCGTCGTCGACTGTCTGCTTGCTAGTGGGTGAAGTGTTCTGTCTGCTCGACACCGGGTTCGACGCTTACAAGATCGCTTCCCTGCGTCTCTTGCTCGTTCGGGGTCTCGGGGATTGTGATCCTGCAGACGAAGCTTCGACGGATTTGCGCACCGACTTGCGTAGTCGCCGAAATGGCTTCGGGTCGTTCTTACGCTGACGCCCTCGCCGGCGATAAGCCCGCCCGCGCTCTTTCACGTTCCAACATGTTTCCGCAACGATTTCACGATGCATTCGCGCAAGGAGTTGAATAGGATTCCTAAAAAAAGCATCCCTTAAAGACGACAAACCTGCCATCTTTCTTACTGAGGAAGAGATCCCCATCCTCGCTGCACCCTGCCGTTTGTTCCTAGTTGGCAAATTCCTCTACGGTAATCCAAAACTCGAACTAATCCGTAAGGAATATGAGCAAATGAAACTGATTGGAAGTTGGAAGATTGGAAGACTGGATGGTCGACATGTTCTCATCCAACTGACAGATGATGGAGATTACACCCAGGTGTTTGCTAGAAGAAAACTTCACATCGACAATCGGGTGATGAAGGCGCTGAAATGGACGGTGGATTTTGACCATCGCATCTGAACCTCCCATCGTCCCCGTGCGGTTGCGCTTCCGGTATCCGCGGTACACTCTACGATCGGGAGCTTCTTTACCTTCGCAGAGGTCTATGGCACTCCACTTCAATCCGACCCGCCCACGGAACATCCGACTCGCCCTTCGAGGCGAGAATGCCGATAGAACGAGACATCACGCTACCTTTCCGAGAGAGTTCGGATTGACACACGACATCGGGGATTCCGCAACCAACGGAATTGGAACAGTGTCTCTCTTTATCGTACCCATTGTCGTATGTTTGGACACTCCCCCATCAGGTGTTACTAACCGCATCCGAACCTCAAACCTCCACGTGCCAATACTACTGGACCACATATTTCGCGTCGGATGTCCCGCTTCCCTCCTTCGGAGATACCCTTCGTCGTTGCAGATCAGATTGAGTTGGCTCAACTTGTGGAAGAGCAACAGGCAGTTCCCATCGATAGTCAGAATGAGGCCATCACTCTGTCTCCTTCTACTGGAGCAGCTACACTTCCACATTAGGTACCCACTATTACAGAGGGAGAGCAGACTCTCCACCATGATATGACCGAAGACAGGGAAGAGACACACACTCATGTGGATATTAATATTCAATCCAAAGATTTGACTTCTGTATCGCCTTCGCTCCTTCGTTCACATGACTACAGATCATACGTCTCCCCATGAAAGGGGGGGCCCTGGTTTCTCCTCCAGTTCTCCACCCACCTACGGAAGACCCATATCTTCAGGGGGGCACTATCCCCCTTGGAGTTGAATCAATAACTGTTGCCACTAAAGCATATCTCCGGTCTACTGAAGAAGAATGACAAGTGTTTACCTCCCGAGAAGGAAGAAAGCGGGGAGCACTATCCCCTCGAAATATTATGGACGATAGTCCGGTTTCCCAGTATTAGGGAAGGCTTCTTGAATGTGAGTTAGAGCTGTGTTTTTATCGCTAGGGGCAGGGGAAAGCCTTGGGAACCTTGTCCTATTTAGCTGTTAGTTTTTGTGTTGTATCTTCTGTATCGCTCGGATAGAGCTTTATTTTACTTTTTTTGTTTTATGGGATGTGCTCAATTTTGTTTGGGCCATCTTATATTACTTCTTTGTACTCTCTTTTAATTTCGATGCAATAAGCCTACGTACGCTCAAAAAAAAATATATATATATATATATATATATATATATAATTAACTAAATTAAATGTGTAATTAACATAGAAATGTATAAAAATCCATAGAAGTTAAATTAAAATCCAATTTACTGAATTTAAATTAATGAGCCTCCCTTTAATCCAACTTTAAGACAAAATATTCCTCTAAATCTAATTAATAATTAATTAATTAATTAATTTAAGGAGTTAAATGATTAAGTAATCTAATTTGATTTTAAAAAAATAAATTCAAATAATATTTAGAAAAGCTGAAGGAAAAATGGGTACACCAAGAGACATTCTCCAAGCCACTTAAAAATTTCCATACTTTTCTAAACCAATTTAACATTAAATTAAAAAATTTAATTAATTTTTAACAACATAAATCACTAAGTAATTCACTGAAATTTAAATCAAATCAAAATGACTCCAAATTTTTATTGAGAATGATATGAGGTCCGCTTTAACCCTCAGAAGAATTTTCATAATTTTTTAATTTGGATTTAATTAATTTTTAATGCTAAATCATTAAAATATTAAAAAATTCAAATTAAATCAAAATGATCCTAAAATTTTTTAGGAAGTTCCTTTGGACCTTTAAAACTCGAGAGAAACTTTGTATAATTTTTTGAAGACATTTGACATTTATTTGAATTTTTATTCGAATTGTTTAAAAATTAATCAAAATTTTAAAATATATATATATATATATATATATATATTTATTACGTTTCTTTAGTCGCCTTAGGCTTTGGAAATACTTTTCATTCAGTGTGTTTAGGCAAACATTAGAATTTTTGTACCTAAAGAAACTATTAAAAATTAATACTGAAGGCTAATTAAAAATTCTAATAATCTAGATTGCCTTGAAATTTTTATGGGGGCTCTTTTTGGTCAACAATTGATCATGAGAAGTTTCTCCCATAAATTTTGAGGGTTACTTTACAAATCTTTTAAACCCATCTTTTAAAATTAATTTAAAATAATAATTAATTCACTTGAACTCGTTACTCAAGTGGCTGCCCTAAAGGCTATTTTGGCCCACAGGGCCAGTCTTTTGTAGATTTTTGGGTCAGTTCTTTCAAAATGAACAAAAAAAAAAAAAAAAATAATAATCAATAAAATTAAAATAAGAGATAAATTGAAATCAAGTTGAATTGAATGAGTAGATCAATCCACTTAAATCGCTTTAGTATTCCTCCTCATCCTTTAGTGAGGTGTCCATCCTCCTATGGCCAGGATGTTAGGAACAAAGGGCCCACCCCCACTAGTTATAATGTTCTCCAAAACATAAATTAAACTTAAAACTCTAACTAAAAGCCAAAATTTTGAAACTCACCCTAAAACTACTATTCACTTAAATATAAGCCAACTTCCATGATTAATTTAAGTGAAATTAAATTAAAATTGAACATAAAATCCCTCCGAGACATACCACTCTAGTTTCACACACTAGAATGCTTGCTAGTCCACTAAAATAAACATATGTTGCGATGATTGTGGGTGTTTGTTGTGATTGTTGTGATTGTTGTGATATTTATTTGTGCTATGATTATTGCTTTACCCGCTAGACTGGATGGTAGGGGTAGGGTGGTTGCTTGCTCGCTAAACTTGATGTTAGGGTAATTATTTAGTAGTCTTAACTTTCATTGTTTATAGGTAGTCATGCTTAGCAGGGCAAAATAAATGTTTAAAATAATAACAAAAAACTAGCACCTTTGCTTGCATGTGCTATTAGGTCATGCTTATGCCCATAAGGATGACCTAATATGATATGTGGCTTGGCACCCAACCAAGTTAATTGTGATTTACATATTGGCTTGATTGTTTGTGTCTTTAAATCCTTATTTTGGGGGCTTATTTTTTTTTTAGAAATTTAAATGCAATTTAAATGTAAAATGAACATTAGTATTTATCTAATTAAGGAGATTTAAATTTGCTCCTCTTAAGATTATTGATAGAAGGTTAAATTTGAAGGCATACCTTCCTATTATTCATCTTTGAAAATGCTTGGACATAATTATTCCAACTATTTCAAGGTTCACTCGAAACTAAGAAAAGCATGGGCTATGGGTCACTACATTGAGGGACAAGTGGAGCGTACGAAAGATGGAAATTAATTTACCTTTAACTGTGTTGGTTGCAATTCCTTCTGCTCAAATTAAATTGCACAAATATTTTACAATCGACTCTAAATCTTATCATAAAATCAGAGCCTCAAAGCTTCCCTTGTCCTAAGCCTCAAAGATGCGATCATAACCTCCATTGCTTGGACGTGATTCAAATCCTCAAGATATATTCGCCCCCTCATTTCATCCTATTATAGAGGATGTTGATGAACCTAATTCAGAGCAATCTTATACTTGTGATGGTAATACTCTGAGTAATTATGATGGTAATACTCTGAGTCTAAGGACATAAATAGATAGAATATTTCAAATTCTAAACGTCAGGAGAGGAGGAAACAAAACAAGGAAAAAATTATCATTCATCAAGGTGCAATATACGATAAATGAAAATTTTGGAGGATCTCCAATATCTATTAGATGCATACTTTCTCCTGTCATCATGTTTTCTTTGAACATTTTTTTATTATTTCATATTATGACTTCATAATTCCTTATAGTTGCATCATCATCTACTAATTTCATTGACTGATTACTACATTTTATTTTTATATTTATTTTTTAAAATCTAGGGAAACCATAAGAGTATTCAAGCACTTACCCAAATTCCATAGATGCCTGACATAAAATCATATTTTTTTTTAAAGTCAGAATTCTAACTTCTTTTTATCAATCAATCCAAAAAAATCCCAATGCTGTGTCTCAATAAAGGTAATCATATTTCTCTAATGGGCATGCACGTGCCTTCTATTTGTATCACTTCCTAATATTTGTTAGCATATATAATAGAAAGATTATAGATCATAAATTTAGGCTCCAGCTATTGCTTTCCTCCCTTTGTCCCATCATATTGATGTGAAAGCCATGCACGACGTAGGATGAGGATCGAGAGCGAACTCTCATAAGCTAGGATTTTCGGTTTATTTGTCAGCCGGATCACATAATCCAGTCGGCTAGGGCTATGCCGCACCCTTCAGTTTTTTTTATATAGCATTAGTATTAAGGTTTAATTGCTTTGGGATTATATATGTTTGCTTTGGACTGTTTTAAGACAATTTTGATTTAGTTCATGCAATTAGATACTGTTTCTCTATCTTTCCCTAGTCAGAGTGTTGGATCTTTTGCTTTTCTCATGTGGTTGTACCCATATTGGATGGATTGAGGTAGTGAACTCTCTCGAATGCCCCAAGTCCTCCTATGCCGACAGTTTTGCAGCTGAACTACAGTTCTCCTATTCCAGCTTGCTTTCTAGCCACCGAAAGCCACATTTCCGAAATCATCATCATCTTTTTGCCCTTATTTCTCATCCTATAGCTTACCTAGCCCCTCTCTTTCTCACCGCACACTGTCTAGCAATCCAAGATCAGTGTCACAAATTAACCTCATTATTCTCATTGACGTCATGTTAACATTTAGTTCATAGGTTTATAACTTATCGGAAGCATTAAGAAAGTTAACATTGCACAATATCTCAGAGAATGACCAAAAAAAAAAAAAGTCCAAGAACAAAATATTAAATAAAAAATATAATATGCAATAGACATACCATTTCTTATTAGCTTACCATAAATCAAACACTAAATATTACAGAACGATTTAGTGCTAACGTGTAACATGCCATCGAAAGATTAAATCTCTTTTATTACAATTACATTAATGTCAACTAAATAGGATGCAAAACCACCATGAGATAAATACTTGACATCCATGGACTTGGGGAGATAGCTAACTAGGAAATATGAAAAGCCCATGACATGGTGGTTATTTGATATATACTCGACATCAAATGGACGTAGGGAGATAGTTAACTTGGAAAAATGACAAGCCCGTGACATGGTGGTTATTTGACATATTCATATACACGCATGCTTTCAAAAATATGACATAAACAACAAGACTACCATAGGTATCAAATATAATTTCTAATAAAACTACAATGAACTGGTATATTCCCAAACAGAAACACAAAATTATAGACATGATTTAAAACAAAGATTAAAGTGATTCCAAAAACTAGAATACATTGTGCTCTCAATTTCTCAAGAATAATCATTCAAGAATTTCTGTCAATGTCATGATTCCTGCCTCAGAAGGAAAAATATCTCCCAAATTTGAACTGCACTAGCTATTTGAAGATCTAATCTACTTACTAGCATCAAAAACCCAATTGAATATCTGTGATGTCTTATGATGCTCCCTAGAAATTTCCAGGAATGTTGCGGACATGCCTGGAAATTGCATTCCTGGAAATTGGCTGGATTTACATAATTCTGTTTTAAGGGAAAAAAACAAACAATTTTAAGCTTATCTGATGCATATGGCTTGGATACGCATACATTGCAGATTTGAAACATGAGTTCTCAAAAGGAAGACTGCTTCATCATAACAGTCCTCTCTGCACTTTCCAGAATTTAAAAGAATTTTATCTCCATGCAGCGAATGTATTCATAGCAAAGCTTTTAACAAAAAAACATTTTGGGAACAATCATTTAGGATGGAATAAAGTTATTATTACCTCCTGAGCAACGGCTAAAGCAGTCTCATGCAATCTTCCATCTAAGTACACAAGACTAGAATCATCTAGGGCAGAACACAACTTGGAACTTGATAGATCATTTGGCACCATAGGAGGATATCCGGGTGTATGAATGCAAGTACGGGTTTTCCTGGAACATGAGAAAGATTGAATCTACCAAATTGTTGTTCATAAATTAAAACAAAGCAAAACTTTCCGTAGTGATTTCCACATATTAAAATGAAAGAAGAAAGTAATTATTCAAAAGCATGTGAAACTAGGGTTCCATCTTAAATGTCCACATGGCTTAAAATCCCTTCTAAAAAGAATCACGAACTTCTAAATTTAATTAAGATCTCTCAATCCTTACATAACTTACACCCCTTGCTAACGAAAAAATAAATAAGCTCTCACCACTAGAAACTGATCCACATCAATTGGATCAAATTACTCGTAAGAAATCAAAGCACCAGACAACCAAAATCTAAATCCTTCAAATTCACTCTAGTAGACCACTGAATACTTTCTCTGTAATTAAGAAAAGGAATAAGTTGAACAAAGAAATAAGTAAAATGAATAAAAAGTGATCAATATAAAAGTAATACAATAAAGAGGAGCTAGTGGTCCCCCAAGTTCCCTTCACATGTCAAATTTGATTTACTGCGTTTGTTGGCTGTGCCAAACCAAATAATTTACATCTTTCAGTGACGCCTCAATTTCATTTTCTTGCTAGAATCCTACCGCTGAAAATAGTAACAGGCTCGAGTAGCCTATGCGTTCTCCCATGATTAATTAAGGTAGCGCTCTCATCTTAAATTATATGAGCTAAAGCATGGACTACGCTAATCACTTCAAAGCTTACATGCTCCTAATGTGATAGAATAGAGGGATTGCTAGCTTGGTACTCGTTGCTCATGTGTCCTCCGCTATAAAATTCTAAGTATGGTATATAGGGGCTGACATGGCATTGAGTAAGAAGTTGCTCAATTATTTTGTCAGTTCTGCAACCTGGGCAGTGATAATCTATTAGCCTAAAAGCATCATTGAACAAAATAGCCAGAAATGAGATGATTACATCCATTGGTTCGTTCTTTGGGTTCTTCAATGTTATTTCAGCCCGAAATAATCAAGATGGGGTGGGCCGACATCCATTTGAAGGCTTATTAGATTGAAATGTTAGATTTATTGTTTTATTCACAAGTTAACCAAGAAGATTAGGGCTTAAAGTTATGCCATTTATCATACCCATATGTATGGCTTGGAAGTTGGGGCCAACAGTGTGGTCTTTAGCCCTATGGGCAAGGTGGATCCCACAACTCCGTTTTGTAAGCAAGACAACCTAAATGATGTCTTCTAACTTCTCCGTATTGGCTAAGATGGCATGAATGATAAAGAATGTGCTTTCAATTTTTCATTTAGCATGTATTTTAATGTGCATATTAAAGCAATAAATTTTTTTTGAAAAATTATGTGATGAATCTTTTAAATTATTGTGTCAATGCATAGGGCATCTCCTGGAAGAAAAACTTGTATAGCTTGGATACAATGAAAGGTGTGCAAGAGTTATTGCACCAACGCCTGTGTGTGTGTTAAATAATCAAATGCTCTCATATTATGGACGAATGTGGGCAAAAAAAAAAAATAAATCCATGAATCTAATATTAGAATAGAAACTTGAAATATACGTGCTATCACAGGTAAATCAATAGAATTAGTAAATATTGTGAATTATAGGAAGATAAATATCTTTTGCATTCAAAAAACTAAGGTTAAAAAAAACTAAAGAGATTGATAGCTTAGGTTTTTGAACTTTCATATTCAAGTAGAAATCCTAATAGAAATGGTGTAGATTTATTATGGATTAAGAGTGAAAGATAATGTTGCAAAAATTAATAGAATTGAAGATAAAATTATAGCTCTTAAGATTAATGTCATAAGTTCTTAAACTCCCCAAGCATGTTTGATTATATATTCAAAAGAATTTTTTTGAAATGACCCAGAAAAATTAATACAAAAGTACATCTTGAAGAGAATTTTTATTTGAGGAGACTTAAATGAACATATTACTAGAATGGTAAGAGATTGTAGAAATATTCATGGTAGCTATGATTTTAGAGTAACTAATGAAAAAGGTAAAACTATATTAGATTTTGCTTCAACTAATATTTTTTTATTGCTAGTTTTATTTAATAAAAATATATAAACATATTATCACTTATAAGAATGAATTTAATAAACATAAATTATGAGAAAAAAAAATATCGTCAAAATTGTCAAAGATAGTATTCAAGTTAATAATTAAGATATCAACATTGATTATTTATTTTGATTTTAAAATAAATCATTGAGACAAAAAAGAAAATAAAATATTGTCATAGAGTTAAGTGGGGTACTTAAAAATATAAAAAAATTATTTTTATAAGTAAATTTCAAGATCTTAAGATTCAAAATGTTTAAAAAAGAATTTAATACTATATGAGATAAAATAATGAGTATTACGAAACAAGTTGCAAATGAGGTGCTTGAAGAATTAAAAGGAAAAGCTTTTATGAATAAAAATGATTGATTGTGGAATAATAATGTGCAAGAAAAAATAAAAAATAAAAATTTTGTTATAATGATTAGTTTAGATGTAAAAGTTAGGAGAACTAAAAAAAATATATGGTGGCCTGTAGAGAGTCTAAGAGAATAATTTGTGTTGCTAAAAATTCTATTTTTTTAGTGATCATTATAATATATTATATATTAAAGAGCATAAAACATGTATGTATAAAATAGTTAAACAAAGATAATAAAAGTAAAGATTTAGTTCAAATGTATTAATAATGAAAATAAAAAAGTACTCTAGATTAAAAAATTAAACATAGGTGAGTGAGATATTTTGATAAACTTTTCAATGAAGTAGTGAAAATATGATCGATTTTGGTGATCTTAATATCGTCAATGATAATAAAAAATTTTATTTCTACTGTCACATTAATTAAAAAAAATTGAGAATGCTTAAACAAAATGAAGTGTAGAGAAGCAATAGGACCTGATGGATTTCAATAGAAGCATGTAAATATTTAAAAGATTTGAGAATTTCTTGACTTACTAAGCCTTTTAATATTATTTATTAAAAAGATGGCTGATGAATGGAGAAATAATTTATTGGTTTTTATTTTTAAGAATAAAAGGATTAATGTGTCATACATTGAATTTATGGGAGAGAGTAATTGAACACAAGTTGTAACGTGATACAAATTTTTTTCAAAATCTATTTGGATTCATACCCTTGAAGCAATATATTTATTGAGAAGTTTGATGGAGAAATACAAAGAGAGTAAGGAGAATCTACATATGATTTTTGTTGATTTAGAAAAAGCGTATGATGAAATTCCAAGAGAAGTACTTTAGAGAGTTCTAGAATAGAAAGATGTTGATATTGCTTATATTTAAGTCATTAAATATATGTATAATGAAGTTGTTACTTGTGTCCAAACACAATAACGATTGAACAAGCATTTTCCTATTTTATTTGAATTACAGGATCAATTCTAAGCCCATGTCTTTTTATTTTAGTTATGGATATTATTACTAAACATTTACACGAGAATGTAATTTGGTGTATGCTTTTCAACGATGTTATCCTTTTTGCGAGATAAAATTAGATAGTTCGGAAAAAAACTTGAACTATGGAGGTAAACGATCTAAAGGCTTTCATTTGAGTAGATCCGAAACTGAATATATGGAATGTCATTTTAGTAATAGTGGTTCTAGTGGCGGCGTTGTAATAAATGGGTGATCAAGTCATTAAAAGGAGTGAACATTTTAAATATCTCAGGTCTATTGTTCAAAGTGATGGTGATATCAATGGAGATATTTTTAGTAGAATTCAAGTTGGATGGTTGAAGTGGAAGAATGCATTGTGCCTATCGTGTGATAAAAAAATAATGCTTAGAATTAAAAGGAAAAATTTATAAGATGGCGAGATCTACGATGATTTATGACTTCGAACATTGGCTTGGAAAAAAAAAACATAAAATTATGCGTTATCGAGATGAGAATACTCGGGTGGATGAGAGGCTTTACACTGAGAGACAAAATGCGAAATGAATATATCCATGAGATGGTTCGAGTAGCTCCAGTGACAGACAAGATTAGAGAGAATCGTCGTAGATGTTTTGGTCGCATTAAACGTAGAGCATCTGATGACCCAGTTAGAAGAATAGATGTTTTACAATTGACTTATTTTAAGCAAGGCGAGAGGTCGACCTAAAAAGTCTTTAGCATGTATAATATATAAATTTAACGAAATTATGACACTTAATAGGACACAATAGGACACAATGGAGAAAAAGGATTCATGAAACCAACCCCATTTAGCGGGACAACAACTTTCTCGTTGTTGATGTCGTTGTTGTTGTTGTATATTAAAGCAATAAATCATCGAGAGCCACAGAGCATATAGGAGATGGTGGGATCAATTCACACCTTAGGCCTATCTTATGAACTAAGTCAACATTGTTTATTTTCAAAGTGGATCTTTGGATCCTTACATTGTTTATTTTCAAAGTAGATCTTTGGATCCTTGATAGTTTGGTCTTCAAAAGGATAGCTATATTACAACGGGTTTAATGGAATAGCGTTAAAGAGTTATATATCATTTTACACAACTTTATTTAGTGATTTATCATTTTGTTTTATATTTCCTGCAATTAACTACAGTTCATGATTTATTAATCGCATTACAAGAATCAAGGCAATTTTACCATTATAATAAATTACAGCCGTAATTTTTTGGTAAGAAGATGCCTGGTTTTGCCAATGGTTGGATGGAATATGGCTTGACAGCAATTAATTGATCATTTTTATTTTATTGTAACAGGCCACAAGATTTGAGCAAGAAACCACATGCTAGCATTTCATTGGTATAGGTTCTATTAACGGAGACTGCTTTTAAATTTTGTTTCATTTCTCAGTCAATTTTTTGGGGAAATCTACATACATACCACTCCAAACATCTTGATTTTACATACCTATAAGTAATTAAAATATTTAAATATAACAAAAATAGTCTCTATCAAAGCCATTGTGACCCCTTTGTCTAAAATTCATCTGCAAACCTCATCATACCCCCATGCCTTCAGCTACCACCATAACCCCTATATCTTAAAATTTCCCATCTTTTATACCACTGCTTCTAAATCCCCAACTCCCATGGACTCACTACTTTTCTTTTCACTCATCCTCCTCCTGGAATCCCTGCCTCCTCCACCATATTCACGTCGCCTTTTTAGATATCTGTAGTCGTCGCCGGCACCGTCCCGACTATGCTTGATGCGGGTGTCGGTACCAAGCTTCTGCGGCATCGTGAAATCCCGCGAAACACGGGATCGCAGAAAAGTCGCGATCGCAACAAGGGAATAAGCATATAATTTGCATTTTTTTTTCCATTCTCTTTCTTTCATTCATTTTCTGATTTCTTTTCCATTTACTAATCTCTAATTAGAGTATATTTGCATTACAAGACTATTTATATCTGTTTTTTGTTTTTAAGGAGCTTTTGGCTATTGTTATGTCCTTTGGAGATATTTTCTCCTAATTTTCTCTATCGAAGTATTGTATCTTTGGATTTCCTTCTGATAGTATGTGTGTAGCCTGATAGGATCAAAACGGTGATCTCTCATGAATATTCGAAGAGCTCCTTTGTAGTCAACTTACAACAAACTACTGTTTGCCGCAAAAAATTGTTGGTGTCTCGGTTCGCTGTCCCACAATCATCTACACCGGAATTCCAGCTGACATCCATCCTTCATATCCCGTATCCCTCCTACAACTGCCTTAACGCTGAGCTATGTATCATCTGGTATCAGAGCACGGCAAATCCTAAATTTTTAGGGATTTGTTGTTCATACACCTACCCAAAAAATTCACATTACCTATATCAAAAACCAACTCAATATTCTAACCATTCCTACCATAATTTCTAGCCCTAAACCAAAAATGTTTCAAAATTCGATTTTTATACCTGCACCAAAAATTCATCCCGATACCTATCATCAAAACCCTAAGTATTTGACCAACACAACAATTTTCTTTTTCCCACATCAACCACCTAGCCCTAAACTACCTTTTCCTTTTGTATTAGAAGTTTCATTGGAAGAACGAGCCATCATACCACCAAGAAAAAACCCTCAACGAGGATTCAAGAGATCACTATGGAGAATATGCAACGAGAAATCCTCCAACTACAACACAGGCTTGCCGCTTTTGAGAGAAAACAATCTAGTGAGATCACCCATAGCCACAACAGTGACATGCTAAATCGAGAAAAGTTAATCACTTCCATCGAGAAGTTTCCAATGACGAAGAACCAATACCTAGGTGATTTGGCATAGAATATCAGAAAAGCCATAATGTTAGAGTGAAAATTGATTTCCTAGATTGTGGCAGTCACATGGATCCAGACGAGTTCATTAAGTAGTTCTCGACAGTAGAACGAGTCTTTGAGTATATGGGAGTTTCACCTGACAAAAGAATCAAACTAACCACTATTAAGTTAAGGATGAATGCTTCCTTATGGTGAGAGAACCTAAAATGCATTCGAGCATCGAGAAGAGAGTAAGATCACCACTTGGACTAAGGGCCGTTTGGGACGAGCTATAGCTGACGGAGCGTTTTTGAAAACGCTCGTCGTAGTGTTTGGTTAGCGCGTTTTGCGTGCTTTTTTGAAAACGCTTGAAAACAGCGTTCTCCAATTTAAACTAAACACCAATCGCGGCCCTCAGGGTACGTTTCGCGTTCGCATGGCTTGCTATTACAGTGTTGCCCCTCTTCTATCGCGATACCCTCCCTTTTCTCGTCGAGCTAGATCTCCCGTCGCTCTCCAGCCTTCGCTCCCGTCGCTCTCGGCCTTCGCTCCCGTCACTCCCGTCGCTCCCGTCGCTCTCGGCAGGTAAAAATTTCGCCCCATCTCCTCTCCGCCCTCCTCTACTCTCCTCCTTCCCGTTCACCATTTCTCGAGAACCCTAAGCGTAAGGGTGATCTCCTCCCTCCTCTCGCTCTCCTCCCTCCACCGATGTCCTCCTTCCCGTTCACCAATGATGCGTCTCCACCATTCCCACCCTCTTCCCTCTCCCATCCGAGCTTAACCTATCGTTTTGCCCTTATTGAATGTAAAATCCGAGCTTAACCTCTCTAACTGGATCTGAAACGGTGCGTGCATACATGTGTAAAATATTTTTTTATGTTAGTTGAACCAATGTGAAAAAAATGCCTATATATCTTGTTCTAGATTGTGGATTAGGCCCAACAGAGGCATGAGATTGCTTTCTTCTGAATATTTCGCTTCCTTCACATTTCTTGAAGAGCCTTCTTCTAATCTATTGCGAGTGACTTATGGGAAGTTTACATGCATACCACTGTTCCTGTATTTACATCTCTACCACCTACTCATTTTCGAAAATTTGAGAAGTTTGGGTGGCTTATATGTGAAAACTTGAAAGCTTTGCTTGTTTTTTTTGGCAAAAGTATAGGAAGCATGGTAGTTTGGTGTGGCTAAAATCTCATATTGATAATTTATAAATGTTGTCACTTTACTTTTATCGATGTTAGTTGTACTTTTGGAATGTTAGAATTCGCGTTTGGAACCTCCTATTGTCATATTTTTTATGTGATATTGAGTAGAGTTTAGGCGTGTGATATATAAAGACATACAAATTGTGTGCTATGTCTACAAATGGCCCTAAAAAGCAGTAGAATTTGTTATTTTTTTGTAAACAGTACGAAAAATACGTTTCGAAACCGCAATAACTAAACAACTTAACAACTTATCCATTTCGGGTGCGTAACGATCATTTATCCACAAACAATTCGTGCAAATCAGCTGTTTTCCAAACGCTCAAACCAAACAGACAGACAACTTATTCAGATCAGTACGCTTATCAGCAGATTATCAGAATAAGCTGCTTATTTGAATAAGCTGGATAAGCTGCAGCTGTCCCAAACAGACCCTAAAATGAGAAGGAAAATGCAGCACAAATTTCTTCTTCCACATTATCGACAAGGTATGTTTATAAAACTTCACCGCCTATGCTAGAGAGATTCTTTTGTGGAGGAGTATACAATTAAATTTGATCAACATATGTTGAAGTGTGAGTTGATGGAACCAGAGAAGCACACAGTAGCAAGGTATCTTGGAGGATTAAGATCGTCTATTAGCAATGTGGTGCAATTGAAGTCGTAATGGTCCATACTCGATGTATTGATCCTAAATTTAAAAGTGGAGAAACAACAATTTCACCAGATGACCGATACACATTATAGGTAGAGTTCAACTAGAAGATAAGGCAGCAAAATAGACCTAATGGAGCACCCAAGCCAACCTTGTCAGAGAAGAAACCCGTATAAAGCAAAGAAAAGATGGAAGACCGTCATTACTCTTAAATCCATCCGAGCAAGAAGGTGTTTCAAGTGCCATGATTTTGAGCACGTCGCGTCTGATTGCACAAATAAAAAGATGATATCTTTCATTGAACAAGGTGCAGTGGAGGAGGTAGTGGATGAAAACCCAGAGAACGAGAATGAAGAAGAGTATCAGTTTGTAGCTGACAAGGGAGAGACGCTAGTGATTCAAGTTGAGTCCATGAGAGATACTCCATCAAGATTAGCATTGGTTGTCCTGAAAGAAAGAGAGTTTGAGATAATGGGCGTTCATATAGATTTTGAGGATATAGTGACACAAATTGTCATTTTGCAAGTTTTAAGAGAAGCATCGACAACATTGACATTGATAATCTAAGAGGACCATGAGTTCAAATATTAAATACAAGACGACCTTAAATAAGGAAATTTCAAGATTTTCACATGTAAAATCAACCTTTTACCTTCTAAGTTGTCATTACCGAGAGAGGTCCAGCATGCCATCAATTCAAATAAATATGAGAAATTTTTAAGCTATTTTCAAAAGACTATTGGAAATATATTGAGTGATAAGTTTAAGTTCAACTCAGCAGTGCACCCACAAACACATGACCATACAAGAGTGGTGAACTATAGTTTTTAAAATATCATTAGGTATTTTGTGGAAAAAAAAACATCCAACGAGTGACTTCTCATATTCCAGAGAAAAAAAAGAAGCCTTTCCTATCAAGGGAGAATGACGCGAATGTCGATACCGTGCTTCCACGGTATCGAGGAATCCCGTGAATGCAAGATTATGGGAAGGTCAAGATCACGAAAAGGGAATAAACGCATAATTTGCATTTTTTTTCCTTTCTCTTTCTTTCTTATTTTTTCTGGTTTGTTTCATATTTCCTCATCACTGATTAGGGTATTTTCCCATTAGGAGACTATTAATAAACTTAGTTTCTATTTTTGAGGAACTTTTGGCTATTGTTATATTCTTTGGTGATATTTTCTCGTGGTTTTCTCTATTGAAGTGTTGTATCTTAGATTTCTTTCAGATGGTATGTTTGTAGTCTGATTGAATCAAAGTGGTGTCTCCTAGATGTTTGAGGACCTTTGTCAACCAACTTGTAACAGACTCGCTGTTCGCATTAGGAAAAATGTTGTTATTCGTTCTTTTTCATTGTCCCCTAGTCATCCGCGCAGGAAATCCAACCACCATTCATCCTTCCTATCCCATATCCCTTCAATAAATTCCCCATCGCCTTTTTGTATTCCCAAAAAGAGGATATGCATCAATGGTTGAAGGATAAATATGAAATGGTGCCAACAAGACATGCTTTCAAGGCATGAAGCAAAGTATGAACTCATGAATTAGAAAAAATAATTTGTTGAATGAATGGTTGCTAAACCTATAATAACTTGGACATCAAATCTGTAAGCCCAGAGAAGGGGATAGGATTGATGTTTGAAAAGGCATCATGCAATTATTTGCAATGGTTAATTTTTTGCAGTTGCATAGATTTTACAATGGGTAGTATTCTGCTATTGCATAGGTTAATATTCTGCTACTTTACAGCTTAATGTAAGTTAAAGCTGCGGCATATTGATAGTTTTCTAATGCTTGAAGGACTGTTTTTTTAATTATGTTTTGCGATCAAATGAGTATGTCATCAGCATTATCCCTCATACAGCCAAATTAGAATTTGATATGTGAAGTGGCTGGATTACTCGAAGATGAACGTACAGACTTCTCCCTAGGCAGGGAAGAGAGAGGTTGCTTACTTTGTAAAGAGGCTTTCACGCAGATAGTGAAACGCTCAGGGTTTTTCTTCCTTCCTGCAGGAAGAGAAGAATAAGGGGAGCAAATTTTAGTGTCGTTTACGCACTATTTTTTCTTCTTTTATTCCTTTGCACAGACAGAGAACAGAGGGGAGAGAATTTTGATGCCATTTAGGCACTTCCTTTCTTCCTTCATGCAGGCAAAGAAGTGAAGGAAATAATTTTGGTGCGATTTACACACTTCCTCCCTTCCTTCAGGCAGGCAAAGAAGAGGGGGAGAGCCTTTTTCTCTGTGATGGTGAGGAGAGACGTACGGTGACAAGGTAAGTGCATGGTAGAATTGTTCTATTAGAAATTTTAAGTGGTAAAGAAATACCAGAGTTTAGGTGTTAGATGGGAAAATAAATGTTTTTTTTATACCTTCCTTTGCACAGGCAGAGAATAGAGAGGAGAGATTTTCGGCGTGATTTATGCACTTCCTTTCTACCTTCGTGCAGGCAAACAAGAGGGGAGAGCATTTTGATGCGTTCTCCGTGACGAGGAGGGACATACGGTGATAAGACAAGCAGAGTGATAGAATTGTTCTATTAGAAAATTTTAAGTGTTATAAAAGTAAATAAAAGAGCTTAGGTGTATGATGTGAAAATAAATGATTTTTGTGTGGCTCCCTTTTTTCTAACTTGCTTAAGATGATGGGTCTTCTTTCATCATGACAGCTTAGTTAGTCTTCATCCCTTCTAATTAAGGAGATGATAGTCGGTAACTGAAATAAGAGAGAGAACTCGATATTATATTTAGTGAACTTTGGTTCGTGTTATGGGTCAATGCTAGCATAACATCTTCAATCTGCAAGATGGAAGTTGAAAGTCAGAAAATACATGGATTTCAATGGCACAAGGAGCAGCGTAGACTAAGGGTTGCTACTAGTTCAAAGGGGAAAAGTAAAAACCCAGAAAGCTGAGAAAGCAAACAAATAAAATCTCCCAATGCTTTTGTTGATTTTCTTATGCCAAGAAGACTATAAGGCGTGCTCTAATAGCTTCCATTGTGAAGCATGAAGCGACTTATACCATATTAAAGGTTATGAGAAGCACCTTACCGGCTGCTATGGTGGGATGCAATATGTTTTACGTCCTTAAGGTGAGAGAGAGAGAGAGAGAGAGAAAGATTTCTAGAGATTATACTCGTCATAGATGTGATTTATATCATGCACAAATGAATGATTGCACTTGGATTACAATGGGGGTCATAAGAACGAGAGTGCAAGCAATGATCATTGGCCAAAAGGGGTGTTTTGAGAGAAAAGGCAAGTTAATGTTATTCTGAAAGGCCACAAGAATGATAGTGAATGAAGTTAGAGAGCGAGTCATGAATTGCAACAAAGAATGCGAGGAGCACAGGTTCTGAGAGATGGTATCAGTGAAACTGAAATCAAAAGGAGCACGGATTCTTAAAGAGAAGCGCAGGTAGCAGTGAGAGAGAGAAGAGCTGATAATTGGAAGCACAGGTCGGATAGAGCTGTAGTGAAAAGCCCACACTTGCAGAAGAGAAGGGCACAAGACAAAGAAGATTGCTCCAGCATTGGGAGTTCAAAGTAGAAAGCACGAGCGAGAGAAGAGAATGCGAATGAGAGAAGTTAAAGAAATAGAAACATGAGTGAGCAAGTGGTGTTTTGCACAGGAGAGTGATGTTGAGGCAAGAAAGCTGAAACAGGAATTTCAAGCAAGATTATTTTTAAGACGAGCAAGAGAGGGTACATTCAAGGGCATAGGAAGGTGTGAGTACAGGAGGTGTGGAATTGTGACCAATGGTTGGTCTGAACAGATCTAAAAGCATTTACTTAGTGATTTATATAATATAAATTTTGATTATTTTCTTATGCATTACATATTTCTCAAACTAGAAATCAATGGCCACATTAAGCAAGTTCAATGTGGAGTTGGCAAGACCGATACTTTTGGCAATATTCAAGCAAAGAGCTTCAACTAAATCCCAAGATGGCGATCTTAATTCTTACTCTCAATCTAAACAAAGAAACTGACATTACTATAGGCTGGGAGTTAATCCACTCTAGGTTTTTCATCAAACCACATTTATTTTACATTTACATATGGCATTCAGGGCCTTAAAAAAAAATAACATGTTCAAAATGGAAAAGCATAGTATTATTACATTCATAAAGTATAATAGTATGTTTCTCCTACAAACCCAATCTTTTATGTTTAAGATAGTGTTGGTAAAGTCCGGAACATAAAGAACATCTAAATACTCAATTAATATACATAATGAACCAAATCCTATGCAAAAAGCATACAGACTTGACAATATTCAAAACATTTCTGACATTCTATCCCAACGATGGCCATGTTAATGAAAAATTTAAACGGAAGAATTTATAATCAAAACCTCTCAAATTACAATTACCAATATTTTAGATGTCACACCCTTATGATTGTTGCATTGGCAGGAAATCTCAACATACAGGATCTATTTTCAAAATCAAGTTTTCAATTTGTAAAATAGAAAATGCAAAAATTATACACCCCAATAATGGCCGCATTGATATAAAATCTCAGCTGAAAGAGTTCATTCTCAAATTACAAATGCAAATACTTCAAGCAAAATACCTGATCACACAAAAATTCTGAGATCAATCATTTTTCACTGACGAATGAGTCTTACTGATATCCGAGGAGAAAGCCCAAACCACAAAAGAACAACTTTTATTAATATGGAAATAGGGTTACAACACAGTCAAACTGAAAATAACATCACTAAAACATAAAATCGACACAAAAAAACACCTCTAAAGTGTATTCTAAGGGTAGTGGAGGTCGGCTACATGGTTCGGGATGGTTGCCAAGGATGGTGGAAGCAAGGGAGTGCTGATGGCAGTGAGAGAATGGTGCAGAATTGCAAGGACAGTAAGTATGGAGAGTTGTAGGTGGCCAGCGGCAGACGGATTGGTGGCTGGAAGGTGTTGGACAGCAAGGGCAGCGATGGGGAAGATCCGGGACAGCAAGGTAACTGCTGTAGGGGTGCCAACGGGATGCCGAGAGGGGTCTGAACAGGCTGGACAGCAGGTTGCTGCAGCAAAAATGGGGTCGACAACGCAGGGGGAAGCGGTTAGGGATGGTTGGTGGCTAAGGAAGCGGAGGAGACAAAGTAGGTAAGGTAAAAGGGAGATATAATCACCACCTCAGAGTATGATACAGTCGGAGCATGACCACCTCCTCGGATACAGCCCTTGAACAGAGAAAAGGATTCCACACAAAAAATCTGAAATCAACTCACAACCAAAACTCCCTAGACTCTTAGCAAACCAGCATACATATAACCCTAGCTAAGCGGGAAGCAAGAAAGAAAAGAAGAGGAGAAAGGAAAGAGGAAGGAAGGAAACTCCTCCAAAAGGAAGGGGTGGGAATACTTAGGATAGCAATTAAAATCCTTCCCTAAGGAGAAGAAGCAGAAAAGGAAGCGGGAGAGTGGTGAGAGATGCCGCTCACCTTGTTAGATACCTCGCACGAGCCGCTCGACTCGTGATCACCCTGGACCAGCCCCCAATTGGACTGGTTAGGCCGGTCCACCTCTCCCACTCACGCGAGAATCTTCCATGCAGCTCGTGCTCGCACGGGAGCTCTCCGCACCCGCGTCACTTACACCATTCACATAGAGGCGCAAATATGATAAAACTCGTTGATATAGCTGAGGAGTGATTAATCTTGTTGATACAACGGAGATAGGGAAAAAGTCTATACGTGGACTATAAGATAAGGTGGCTGAACTTTCCAATCTGGAGAGCCAGCCAAATTGACTAAGAAAAGCTCAATTGGAGGAATACTATTATAAAAAAGCACAAATTCTAATGCAAATTATTTTGGGCAAAAAAATTGATAAAATATAAAAACATTCCAGTAAATTGTAATAAAATTCGAAATAATTCAAGTACAATAAACTATCTAAAGTCCATAAAAATCCAATATCATATCAAACACATGTTTATAATCACTCTCAAAATATCTAATGCCAATAAGCATACCACTCGTGTTCTCCACGAAAAGAAGCGAGATAGGATCAAAGCCTTTTGACCGGATGATTAGCCCCAAAATGACATTTTTATATTGCGAGTCATGATCAAACTCATATGTTCTCTAATAGTTCAACACTCCTGAGTTGTGAATTACAAGGTCAGTCAATGTCGACTTAAAGTTGTCCCCTTAGGTAAACATCTACTCTATATTTTCATGATCCCTTTAGAAAATGCAACCCATGACTGCTAACTAGAAACATTCAATCAGATTAAATTGGCTATCTTGTCAGACTAAGTAAACTAAACTCCATGACAATCAAGGACAAAGATATCATTAGATCTTAATCGGTTTCAATTTTATTCCTCTCGCCATCCACTCTAAGCTAAAAGATTATAAATTTCTCAGGCACCAATCAAATTGATACTACTACTAGCTAAAAAATTAGCACATAACAACTAGCCGTAATTTAAAAATTCTCGTCAACAAGAGGGGTGATTAGAGACTTTGCACAAATCAAAAACCAAGAAATTTAGCTTAAATTCCTCGCAAACATAAAGAACAAATCTTTAGGTGGTGTCTTATCACAACTATAATCTGTCTTTTAAAAATTTGACCTAGAACTAACAACTAAGCTCTCTCAAGAGAGCCAGGAAGCAAATTTTTAGAGACCACGCTAGCAAGTAATGATACCATAAAATAGATGATCAAGATAATGAGGTGAACAATTACACAATTAAACATGTTTAAAATTACATTGGAGTGAATTTATGTTTTTGAAACTAAAAGAAAAAAAGATAAAATTGTTGCTTTGGATGAATGAATTGTATATCATATTTCTTCTCCATGCCTTGTTTAAATCCATTTTACCATAAAAATTGGGGAGAATTCATCAATGGATCTGAGGTGGCCTTCTTATTTCAAATTTAACTTAGTAATTATTTATAATGACAAATATATATTTATCTCTCCTCGGGGTGTAAACGAAGAGAACATGAACGAACAGAGCTCATATTAGTATTCGGTTTGTTTGAAATTATGTGTTTGGAATTGGCTCGTGTTCGAAATAGCTCGTGAAATTATTGTTCCTGTTCGGTTCGATTTATTTGAAATTAATTCAAATTACTTGAAATGTTTGAAATGTTCGAATTGTTTGTATTGTTCGCGTTGTTCGGTTTGTTCGTGTTCAATTCGAATTCGATTTGAAACGAGTTACAAAATAAAATGATAATAAATATAATCAATAATTATTAAATTACCAAAAAATATAAATAATTAACATCCCTCTATAAAAAAAAAATTATTTCAACTATATTATTACAAATTGTTAATAACAAGTTACAAGTGAAATATACATTTGAAGTTCCTAACTTAAATTCTTATAAAACCATAAATTATTATTATAAATAAATTAATTAATAAATCAACAATTTACAAATATATTTCAAATAAAAAAAATACGCTCTTCATTTTATTTATATCTTCCAAGTTCCAAGTTCTAGGTTTCAACACCCAATTTTCATTCCTCTAAATTTTATTTTAACTAAGCTTTAATGTACCACTAAATATAAAAAAAAAAAAAAAAAAAAAAAAACTAATTAAGCCATGGCGAAAAAAAAAAGAAAAAAAAGTGAAGTGGTATGAACGTTACCTGACAAGTGGAAAATCTTCTAACTACAACAAAACAACTATTAACCAACAACCAATAACCAATAACAACAATGCTAAGATCGTCAAAAAAGCTCATTGTTCGAGAACAACTTGTGTTCGGCTCGGTAAGTAGTCGATTCATTCGTTAAACAAGAAGTAGAACATAAACAAGTTTTTTTGTTCAAATTATAAACAAACCGAACACGAACAATAATTCGTTCGTTTGTGTTCGATTCATTTTAGTTCGAAATAAATAAATAATTAAAAAATAATATAATTAAAATATGCTTATACTAAAATTTTATGATATATTTAATAGAAAATTTTAAAAATTAAATTTCATAAAACTATTATTAAAAAAAATTATTATAAAATGTCTTAATATTTTCTCAACTCTTGGATGAGTGGGATCTCACGATCCATTATTTCGACACGCGCTCGACTTTTTCATTTTGTCATTCTTGGTTTCTCTCTAAAGCTCAAGAGACGAGAGGCGAGAGGCGAAGGTTGAGGGGCGAGCAAGTGTGCGAGACCGCGGGACTTCGAGATCTCCTTTGTATCCATTCCATCTCGATAGATCTATTTTCATTTCGTTATCATTTCGAGGGAAGGTAGGTCTTGCGACTTCGCTAGAATTTCTCACTTTCTCTAGTTTGCCTTCTTCTAAATCATGCTTTTCAAAAAAAAATTTGATCCGTGAGATTGGGGGTTAGACATGATTGGTATTTCGTAATATGACTTTCCTCTTTTGATGGCTAGTCATTTAGAGAGTAGGCTATTTCCATTGATGTTTTCTTTTTCATAGTTCTCAACTTTCTTCAAGTGTTTATGGCTTCTAAGTTCTAACGATTTAATATTTTAGAGATTAGTTTTTATTTTGATTTTCTTTAAATGTGTCACTTTTTTAATTCTTTTCACATTATCTCAAGTTCCAACTTGTGGAAGATTTTATGTTATGTAAGTTTTTTTATATGTTAATATTGCTTGCAATTATAACATGCAAAAAAACAAAAGAAATGCATCAGTGATATTTTACAGTTTGTAAGCTTCTGATGCTTCTGTTTCTTATTATAATATTATTTAAAAATGAAATCTCATGCTCCAATTTTTCTTATTTACATACATAACATATTTTTTAGGTCGTTTACGTAATTTTTATTTATGTACATCTTATTATAAACATGTGACACTTCTCTGATCTACAAATGCATAAATGTTAGAGTGGTCATTGATTCGTTAGCAAATGCTGCAAATTATTCATGAATAATTATTGGTTCATTAGCAAATGTTGCAGTTGATTCATTTAAATACATAAGTGTCTGTTGATTCATAAATATTGAAATGGTTTTTGATACATACATAACATATTTCGGAGCTCGCAATGAATTTGATTCAAAAAAATATTACGATCAATAGACTGACCCTCATAACCTTATTAAAAGTTTATAGCAATGGTTGATTAATTAATAAATGTTGTCAATAAACAACAAATATCTGATAATTTTTTTTATTCGTATCTGTAAATAATACTTATGTTTGCAATATTTCGGTCCCTCTTTCCACGAACCAAAAAGAGGGATATCTAATTTTATGAGTATACTAACATAGATCCTCTTGCAGTTGTTATTACGTTCATAACTCTTTATTTTGTTGTTGAGGTAAACTTATCCAATTTTGGTGCAAGTTATTACATATTGAAGGTTGATAAGCTATTGATTTAGAATTTTCACAACTTAAAAAAAATATTATGTTTGACCACTGATTCTATCTTTGATAAGCGATAACAATGATTATATTTATAATATGGATCCTCTTGCAGTTATTAGCTTGTTTGTTCATTGCAATTTTATGTTGTGAGTTTGAATGTAATATCAAATGATAATTATAGAAGTACTGCATAACTTGTAGTATTGCTAATTTTAGATGTGGACCATGTGCAATTTTATGTTGTCAAATTGATATTCTATTTCATATTGTCAATTGGTAAAATATTTTCTTTTTATTGAACAAGATTGAGAAAATTTTTAACATACATACATATAGTTTTTGTCAAGTTAGTCGATTTGACTCATTGAGATGCTTTATTATAGCTAGTACTTGCATAAGTTTATTTGTTATAACTTAAGCACATCCAAGGATGAAATCTCAAGTGATATTATATTTTAGTTATTAGTTTTTTATAATGTCAACATTTGAACAATCTCAACCTACATCAACTAGCATACAATTGTCGATTGTAATACAAGATGTAATTGATAATTCTCACAATGTGCCTAAGTCACGTTAAGTGACTCTTAGAAATACTAGTACTCGAAATGCAAGCAAAGAAAAACGAAAAAGAAAATCAACTGTCCGAGAGTATTTTATAGATATTAAATCCAATTCCAAAGGGCTTGAAGTATTCGTTTATTCAATGCATTTGCTGTGAGATAAAAATTCACAAACCAAAATTAGACACAACCATACAGCTTCTTAGGCATGTTAATAAATGCGATAAGATAAAAGAAAGATTTAACTACCAGTTGACTTATCAGATAAAAGACAGAAGAGGTTGAACTTCTTCTCTTTTGAAGCCGACACTGAATCATACATTCCTACTTTCTATGATCCCAAAAATTATGATCAACAGCTCATAAGAGAGGTAATTGCAAAGGAGTATCAATTCATGATGGTTGAACTTACTTTATTAAATATATTGCTGAAAATATTGAATTCTAACTTTGAAAATGTTTCATAGAACATCATAAAAAATGATTGCATGAAAGTCTATGAGTGTAAGAAAGAAAAGCTTAAATATTATCTTAAAGTTGTTCATATGGAGTTATTAATTACAGATTGTTGGACATCTAATCAGCCTCAGAAATATGTTATGTATGTAAATGAGAAAAATAGGAGCATGAGATATCATTTTTAAGAATCATAAAAGCAGAGGCAAAAGCTTATAAACAACAAAGTATAATTGATGCATTTCTGTTGTTTTTATATGTTATATTTGCAATTAATATAACACATAAAAAATTGCATAATATAAAATCTTTCAAACGTTGGAACTTGAAAGAATGTGAAAAGAAATAAGAAAGTGGCACATTTAAAGGAAAGTAAAAAAAAATCTAATCTCTAAAATATAAAATGTTAGACTTAGAAACCATAAAGAGATTAAGAAAGTGAAGAACCCTAAATAAGAAAACATCAATGAAAATAGCCCTCTCTAAACGACTAGTCATCAAAAGAGAAAAGGCATATTACCAAATAGCAATGATGTCTGACCTCCAATCTCACTGGACGACAAATTTTTTTAGAAAAATATGACTTAGAAGAAGGCAAACAAAAAAAATTGAGAAACCCTAGCAACCTGCAAGCCCTTCCTTCCCTCAGAACGACAACGAAATTAAAATAGAGCTATCGAGATTGAAAGGAAAGAAAGGAGATCTCGAAGTCTCGCACACTTGCTCGCCCTCGCCTCTCACCTCTCGAGCTCGGGAAGAATGATCGAGGCGAAGAATTTGAAGAGCGCGGTCGAAATAATGTAATTAGGGTTTATTTTACCACTTATATCGTGAGATCCCACTCATCCAAGAGTTGAGAAAATTTTAAAACATTTTATAATAATATTTTTTTGAATAATAGTTTTATGAAATTTAAAATTTTAAATTTTCTATTAAATATATCATAAAATTTAAATTTAAACATATTATAATTATATTATTTTTAAATTATTTCTTTATTTCGATCCAAAATGAATCTAATACAAATAAACGACTTCTTGTACGTGTTTGGTTCGTTTATAATTCGTTCGAATTGTTCGTGTTCGACTCGTTTTTTTAATAAACGAATCGAACACGAACTACTTACCAAGTTGAACACGAACTGCTAGCAAATGACAAGCTTTTTTGGCAGCCCTACTCTCCTCACATAAAATGGAAGAGCCTAGTGGATGTCAACTCATTCCAACTCTCTAGTGGATGTCCACCTATGAAGCATGAATACAGATACGAGGACACAACTAATTGAAAAAAATAGGACACAAAACGTCATGGATACGTTTTTATATTTAATTAACAATTAATATAAAATATATATATTTTCCATTATTCCTTATTAAAAATATCACAGCACAAATTAGGCAAGAATAAAATTTAATTTCATAAATTTAATTTATATTATAAACCTCTTGGTTTCGAAAATTAATTTTTAAAATTAGATATAATATGTTTCAAATGAATTCATCCAATTTATAATCCAATTTATCTACTAAAATTTAAAATATCTTATGATTACAAAGAGAGAATTAATAATGCTCGACTTCGACGAATATTGTATACACATTTGATGTTCGATTTTGATGAATGATAGAGGAGCTTCAAAATGACGAGAGATGAGACGGTTTTGACTATGAGATATAATTAAGGTTATAAGTATATTTATAATCTCTAATTCTCATATCCCATTTTCTTGAAATCGTGTTAAGCTCGCGTTTGATGCGGTGTTGATGTGTGTACCGAACGTGTTCGAGCTTCGAAAAAAATTCAGATAAATATTTTGCATTTTGGAGAAGTATAAGAGAATGTCGGACAAGTGTTAGTATTCGATACGTGTTTGACAAGAGTAAGACACATTTTTAGACGTGTCAGTGCTACATAAATGTCCACTTATTCCAACTCCCTCTACACAAACCCTCTCGCTACATGCCACCTTCAATCTGATTACTTTTAAGAAGCAACTAGATATCACTTCCTTACATGTGATTATCATTGTACATCTAATAATACTATAAGCAAAATTTCAATCATCGGGTGCCATAAAACTATAACTAGACTAAACTAGCAATAGCTCAATTTTGTTTTCTAGTAATGATATGACACTAGAAAATAAAAACATTGCAGTAAGCGAAGATGAAGAAAACAGGGAAAAAAAATTAAATATCTTGTGTAAAAAATAAATCAATTTAAATTATTTTAAAACAATGATCATATTAAGCAAACCCCCTTTAAAAGTTAAAGCAATTATATTGCAGATTGAGATCATCAACTTGGATTTTGTATAGGAATGCAAAAATATCATAGATTAATTTGGTAAAAAATGTACACTTTCAATTAAAAAACAGTGCATATTAGGAAAATCATAATATATATTATCTTTTCTTGTGAAGTTAGCAATAACCGCTCAATGGCCGCGCCAGAGATTAACTTTTGACCAAATTTGATGTGAAGTGAGCAATATTAGCATTAACCATCACAAAACAACTTGCTAAAACCATATTGAAGTCTATATCCAAGCATTTCATAACTTACAATAGAAGGATAGAAGCAGAAATAAATGAACCTCACACTAAAAGTTCTTGAGTAATAAAACTCAATAATTGACGAGCAAAAAGAAAGTAGATCTCCAACTATACACCCACGTTATAATTTGCAATATTTAAAAAGCAGGACAAAACTAGAATTAACAAGGAAGCTTTCTTACGTTTCATTGTCAACAATTATATAGGTAAATGGTGAATTTCCCTCCGAAACCTGGAAGATATTTCTTTGGTTGAGAAATCACAAAAAAGACAAGTTAAGTGATTTATAATAATTTCTTCCTATGCAGCTATATAACCGAAGAAACAAAAGCCCAAAGGAAACGACCATATAGGTAGATATTAAGTCCAAAGCCGGGATACTGCGTCAACATCAGAAATTAGAAAAAATTTGTAAACATTATAAAGCAGTTTCACATCAACTGTTGGCAGATTTGTTGTCATTCAAACATATGAGCAAGATTATTTAGATGTCATTCCATAAACAAATTTATTCTAATAGAAAATTCTTAGTCATATTCTTATTAGCAGTTGCCATTCCTACCAATAAAAACTAAAGATTCAATCACATAAAATCTACACGAGATATTCTATTCCAACAATATTTACACCTTAACAAAAGAAAGATAAAAATGTCACATCAAAGAATTCCACAGACAACTAGTATATGTAGGCAAATAATCCGATCAATATAAATCTCCACCAAAAGGTTTAGCTATGTAGGATGACCCAAGATAACTAAACAAAGAGTATACTTTCCCAGGTTCAAGTAAAGCAATATCAAAACTGAATCATTATTTGATGTTATCCAATCTAAACAATACGGTTCTTCCTCATAAGTGAAGATAGCAAGCTTAGCTCCACTAAAAGGAAAAAAATAACCATAAAGGGTAACCATATTTGACTCGAGCAACATCAATTATTCTACATTAATGAGTTCACTCATCATTGTCATCAAGCATCCAATTCTTAATTATACTTGCCTGTTGATGGTATATACATAAGTTGACTCTATTCAATTCAAAACACCATCATTCTCTAAGACACAACAACAACAAAGCCTTAATCCCACTACGTGGGGTCGGCTACATGAATCCTTTTTCTCCATTGTGTCATATTTAGAGTCATATTCTTAGTTAGTTCTAATATATTAAGATCATTTTTTATACAATTAGCCCAAGCCTTCCTCGGTCTACCTCTGCCTTTCTTAATATAAGTCGACTCTAAAACATCTACTCTCCTGATCGGAAGGTCAGATGGATTCTCTAAGACACGATTGAGATAAATGGGATGGGATAATCTAAGGCAACTAAACATGCCAAGTTATTTCAAGGAATGTTCCATTATGTTAACTGATAACCCTTAGTAGGACGGAGAGCAATCCTTCTGTATGAAGCAACAACTGAACATGTGTACGCATTAAACTCATTTTTCTCACAAATGATTATGTTTGGTTCTATATTTTCCATAAAAATGAACAGCTTTTGAAAATTTTTCCTTAACTTGAGTTCCTTAATCAAGTGTTTTTCTCCTTACTTAACTTAGGCAGAGTAGACGATAGAATTATATATTCAATAGGAACTTGGGAGCAACATAAGAAGAATAACAATTGACGAAAAATACAACATAAAATGCAAGTTTGAAGAATTCAATAACTACAAGTTGTTTAAAGATGAATCACGAAAAGTAGGCGAATAAACAAAAGATTAAAAGAAAAAGGCCATATAAGTTTTCAAACTCAATCTCAGATTCAGTTTTGAATGCAGTTGTAGTCTAAAACTGATATTCTTATACAAATAAATGATAAACCATTTAAGATATTAAATTGTTGCTGTATAATCCAAGTTCAAATCAAAATAAAAAAATATGCTCATTAACTTTAAATTCTTCAATATTTTCCTCATCAAGATGCAGAAATTCATGAGAGTTCCAGACATAGGGAATACTTGTATGAGGGTTTTGGGAGGTTATATAACCTTTCACTTGATGCCCTATAACGGACAGTCTTTGTACCAAAGATAGACGATTTTTCTTGTAAGAATTTACGACAAATGTAAGTATTATATTCTTCTTTTGTTCTTCCTTTATTTTGATAGCATGTGGACTGAGGAGGCCAACCTCATACAATTCAATAAATTTCATCAGCCATATTTATTGATAACTATGGTGCGTCCACTTTAAAAAATATGACTGACACAAATGGTTAACCAACCCTTTTCGGAACCACACCACATAAGCTAATTAGTAGAAACAGATGCTCCTTTACTACCAAACATTCCACCTACATGGGCTACTCCACTTGTTGTAGCATGTCTTTGATCGCAAAAAAACTATCAAAAACCTAAATTAAAATAAAACACGAGTGGGAAATACTCAATTAGAAATATTCTCATCAGTTATCAAAAAATCTATCAAATTCATTAGTCCTAAAAACTTTGGCTCTAAAACCATAAAAATTTTTAGAACCAAATGGACTAAAATAAATTTGCATCAATAATACCAAAATCCACATGCATAATAATTTGTATAAAATCAAAACAAAGGTATAAGATTGTAGAAATGAAGTGATACTGGAGTAACCCAAAAGAAAAGAGCAAATGCAATTTATTATTGTTGGAATTTGGAAAGAATATAACAAGAGTTCGTAAAACTAAAAATAAAATGACAAAAACACAAACAAGACCTAAGGGCAAGGAAAAGGGAAAGCTCAAGGGCAAAGGTGATGAATTCCGGCGGAACAGCAGGAATGGGGATGATCAAGAGGCTATGGCAACAAAAGGGAGTCAGATGGGAGGAAGGCCGGCGGCAAGGGATAGGTAGGGAAGGCTGGAAGGAGGTTTGGTAGCAGAGGAAGGCTATGGGAGGAGGCACGGCAACAGGTAAGGCTACTGGGAGGGGGTGCGGCAGCAGAGAAGGACGTTGGGAAGGAAGCCGGCTGCGGGGAAAAGTGTTGGGAATGATGGTGGTTGCAGGGAAGGCTGTGGGATGCGGTGCAGCAGTAGGCAATGCTGCCGGGAGGATGTGCGGCAGCGGGGAAGAAGGAAAAAGCGGGGAGAGTTACCAATTCAAACACGTTACAGTCGAAGCACCTTCTCGCCGTCGGATACAGCCTTAGAAAGGAAGAAACGCCCGAAGGAAGAATACTGAAATCAGAGATAACCAAGAACTAACCCAAAGCAAGCCAAAACGTCCGAAGGAAGAATACTGAAATCAGAGATAACCAAGAACTAACCCAAAGCAAGCCAAAATAACAAATATATAATAGCTCGGAGATAGAATATGAAAGGAGGGCTCCTCCCCTTTGGTGGCAAACAGAATAGGCAAGGGAGGAGGGATAGGCAAACAGAAAAGGCAAGGGAGGCATTTGGGTGGTGCTTCCCGCCTCATGGAAGCGAGAGACAGCTCAGTCCAACCTCCGGCTAAACCGAGGCACTTCCCTGCTAAACCTATTGGTCGGCTCAGCTAGGCCCCAAGGCCCACCCCACTTCATGAAGTATCATGAACACTCTACTAGAGATTATTATAATTTCGTCTAAAATAGCTTCAAACTCATTTTGAACAAATATAGAAATAAATTCTAATTTAATGTAAGCTGCCACAAGCACCCCAAATCAGATATATAGTTCCAATACCAAACTAGCTTTTTTGCATTGAAGTAAAATTATTCAATAATCATAATAAGCTTAAAAAAAAGCAACAATCACAACTCAATGAAAAATCTCACAGCATGATCATGGACAAGATGAGCTAACTAATACGTCTTTTAGGACTTCATATAAACCATATCTATCTAGCCAAGCCTACGCTTAACAAAGAACAACCAAAGTTAACAAGATGTATTATGATATCAAAATTATCACATAAGCTAACTTTTTATAATACAAATCTGCAGAATTTTTTTTATTATATTTCTCTACAATTGTAACACTGTCATTGTCGGGTCCTAAGTTCCGGATGCGAAAAATTGAGTGTCATGTTAGGTACTCTACAGCCAACGTAAAATTTTTGTCAAAAAATCATGACATGAATAATTTAAATCCTTGTGTAAATGCTAGAGCATCCCCTGGAAGCGACGCAATGTATGGTCTTAATACAGTGAAAAGAGTACGATGGCCGCTACACCGACGCCCAAATATAGTGTCAAATAGCAAGGGTTCTCAAATTATGGACGAATGTGGACAAAGAAGTTAGTCTATTAAACAAAAATTAGGATATAATCTTCAAAACTAGGTACTCTCACAGACAAATTAATGAAATTAGTAGATGTTATGGTTCATGGGACGATGAGAGCCTTATGTATTCAAGAAATTAAATGGGTTGGAGAAAAGGCTAAAGAGAGAGATAGAATAGGCTTTAAACTTTAACATTCAGGTAGGAGTCGCATTAGAAATGGTGTAGGTATAATCAAAGATAAGAGTTTGAAAGATAAGATTGTAAAAATCAATAGATTTTAAGATAAAATTATAGCCCTAAAGATTGTTGTTGATACTAAGATTTTAAATGTTATGAGTATTTATACTCCTCAAGTAGGTTTAGATATGTTCAAAAAAAAAAAAAAAATTGGAATGACCTAGAAGAATTAATATAAATGATGTCATGAAGAAATAATTTTTCTTCGAGAAGATTTAAATGGATATGTTGGTAGAGTGGTAGAAGATATTAATAACATTCATGGTGAATACACTTTTGGAGCGATTAATGAAGAAGGTAAAACCATATTAAATTTCGTTTAGTGTATGATTTTGTTATTGCTAATACTTTAATTAAGAAAAGAGATGACATATTATTATTAATAAAAATGGATCAAATAAAACACAAATTGATTATTTTTCTTATAAGAAAAAGAAATTATCGAGAATATAAAGATTGCAATATCATTCTAATGAAAATTAAAGTACTTCAACGTCGATTATTAGTTTTGGATTTGAAGATCGGTTGTAAGATAAACAATACAATGAAACGTTATTATAGAATAAGATTGAGGCACCTAAAAGACACAAATAAAATTATTTTTATGATCAAATTTTAAGATTTCAAGATTTTGGATGTTCATGAAGAAGCTAATTATATGTGGCATAAAAAAACAATCATTATTAAACAAGTGGCCAATGATATGCTTGGAGAATAAAAAAAAAAAAAAATTATAAATAAAAATATTAGGTGGTGAAATAATAATGTGCAATAAAAGCTAAAATATAAGTTGTGTTATAAAAATTAGTTTAAATGAAAAAGTTTAAAGAACTGTGAAAAACATAATATGGCCCGTAAGGAGTCTAAAAGAAAAAATTTGTGACGCTAAAAAGTCTATTTTTAGTGATCTCTATAATAGATTAGATACTAACGATAGTGAAAAATATATATATGTATATATAAACTACCCAAACAAAGAGAAAAAAAATAGTAAAGATCTAACTTAACAAAAGTGTATTAAAGATGAAAATCAAAAAGTATTTTTATTAGAGAAAGATATTCAATATGGGTGGATGCACTATTTTTATAAACATTTTAATGAATTTTCTGAAAATAGGATTGTCCTCAGTGATCTTAATATTGTTAGCAATAATAAAAAGTTTTATTTTACCGTCACATTAGTAAAAAAGAAGTTGAAGAGGCTTTAAGAAAAACCAATGGGGAAAAATCAATATGACCTGATGATATTTCAATTGAAGTGTGGAAATATTTAGAAGATTTGAGCGTTTATTGGCTTACTAAACTCTTTAATATTATTTCAAAAACCAAAAAGATATCTGAGGAATGGAGGAAGAGTATTTTGGTCCCTATTTTAAAGAATAAAGGGGATGCACAAGAGTATGCAAATTATAAAGCAATTAACTTGATGTGTCATACTTTAAATTATGGGAGAGGGTAATTGAACACAGGTTAAGACGTGACACAAAGATATCTCTTAATCGGTTTGGATTTATGTCGTGTCGGTCTACTATGGAAGCTATACATTCATTGACAGGTTTAATGGAGAAGTAAAGAGAGCAAGGAGGATCTACATATGATTTTTATTGATTTAGAAAAGCTTCCGATAAGGTTCCAAGAGATGTATTTCAGAGAGTTCGAGAGAAGATATGTGTTGATATAACTTATATATAAGTCATTAAAGATATGTATACTAAAGTTGTTACTTGTGTTCGAACAAAAGGAAGATAGAGCGAGTATTTTCCGATTTCAATTGGATTACATCAGGATCGGCTTTAAGCCCATATCTTTTTTATTTAGTTATGGATGCTCATACTGGACATTTACAGGAGGATATACCTTAGTGTATGTTTTTCACTGATAATATCCTTCTTGTGGATAGAACTACAGAAATAGTTCTAGAAAAACTTGAATAATGGAGGTCTACATTGGAATCTGAAGGCCTTTATTTGAGTAGAACTAAAATTGAATACATGGAATATAATTTTAATAGTAGTAGCTCTAACGGCAGTGTTGTAACTATGGGTGATCAAATCATTAAAAGGTGTGAACGTTTAGATAGCTCGGGTCTATTATTCGAAGTGATGGAGATATATATAGGGATGCTATCAGTAGAAATTTAAGTTGGTTGAAGTAGAAGAATGCATCAGGTCTATTGTGTGACAAAAAAGTACTGCTTAGACTTGAAGGAAATTTTATAAAATGGTGGTGAGATCAGCAATGCTCTATGATGCAGAATGTTGGTCGTTAAAATAGAAGCATAAAACCAAGTTTAAGTGTTGCTGAGATGAGAATGTTTAGGTGGATGAGCGGTTTGACACTTACAGACAAATGTGAAATGAATATAACCATGATAGGGTTGGTGTAACTCCAGTGGCATATAAGATTAGATAAAGTCGTTTTAGATGGTTTGGTCACATTAAACGTCGATCATCCGATGATCCAGTTAGGAGAGTAGATATTTTAGATTCGACTTGTGTTAAGAAAGACGAGAGGTAGACCTAATAAGGCTTCGAGCATATTGTATAAAAAATGATCTTAATCTATAAAATTAAATGAAAATATGAAACTCAATAGGACTCAATGAAGAAAAAGAATTCTTGTAGACGACCCTACTTAGTGGGATAAAGTCTTGCTGCTACTGTTGTTGTTATTGTATATTTCTTCATAATTAAGAATACACTCTTTTATTCTATTTTTCTTTATTATTGGTCTCTTATTTCACCTATATCTAGGGACACCGATGTGTGTATTATAAAGAAGATTGATATATAGCCATTTTCAATTCTTTCTATTCTAAAATGTTATCAAAAAGTCACGGCCAAGAATCATTTAATCTTCTTTAAACACCTTATTGATGTTGTCTCTTTGAGATTTTGATCTCAATTAACATGCTCTTACATTTTCCATTTCATCTGAATTATATGCAATCTATTGGCTTCTCGCACTGCAAGAAGCAACCTAAACACATTGTCGTCATGCGTTGAGATATTTAGCCTCTAATTTTCGTAAACTTGGTTTAACTTTACAATTTATCTATATTCCTTAATGCTGATTGTGTCAATGACTTAAATCCTTAATATATTGATGAAAGTCTGCATTCTTTATCAATATTTTTCAACAGTCTTACTAGTTGAAATCTTCAACGATCTTCTCAATTAATATCTCTAAAGACTCTTATATAAATCTTCTCCAGCAAAAATCTTGTTATGATACTTTGCTTCTAAAAAAGATCACTCTCTTTATCAAGAATCAATCACACTGCTCACACTATGTTTACAACCTCTGGGCAATAAACTGCTACAAGTATGATCAATAATATTTCCCAATTTCCTTTCCAAATCAAGTCGATATCTTCTATGCAATATAGATCTTGCTTTTCTTATATTGTATATACATATATAGACACAATTATGCTTGTACTACAAAGAAATTAAGAAAAGATATAATCATTACCGGTTGTCTCCATCTAATATGGGGATCACCCGTTCATGTTGAGAGAGGCTAGGTGAGGAGATTTGGGGTAAGCTAAAACCTAATCTATGAGATGGAGAGTAAGCTTGCTTTGTTGTTGGAATCCTTTGAAGCATGCCTCTACTAAGGGAGGCTAGAACATATTAGCTTCCTCTAAATATGAGTTGAAAGAAGAAACAGCATAGTAATAAAGATTTAATTAGCTTCCTCAAAATAAAACAATTACAGTAGTGCTTTCTTCAAAGCTGGAGGCTAATCAGATATATAATTGATATGTTCGGCATAATAAACAAAAAATTTTAAATTTATAATCATAGATTAAACAAAGTAATGACATTTTATGATAAAATAATAACTAACCCTGTAAACAAGAAAACGTTTAACAAACTTGAAGACTACATTTCCTCCTCTTATGGATGGCCCCTACTCGATATTTTTAAGGCGTGCAATGGAGGCCAGAATATTCACTTAAACGGCTCCAACTTCTACAAGAAACTGTTGTTTTGAACGTTTATTTTGGCAAGGCAGTGATATCAAGCCTGAAAGAAATAGTTTTTGATGCGCAGGTGTTAAACATACGGATCAATTCTCTTTAATGACAAGTGATAAGAATTGGCAAATTGTTGAGTATGTTTTATGGAATTTATACAATCCAAGAAAAGCTTCTAATAGAAAATTTATAAATTAGACATAAAAATGATACAAAGTAAACTGCATAACACTTAAAATGTGTGAACAGCTCATAAGGTTTCCCTATACAGTTAGGTAACTCACATGAATTGTTGTCATGACAATAGAGACATCACACATCTGTGAAGTAGTATCCAAAAGGAAGCTGAGGGCCTTACAAGGTGAAATCCAGAGCATAATTCTAGTTGTGATCACTCAATGGCAATTCTACTCTTCCACTCAAAAAAAGAATGAAAATCATCCATTCTAGGCTTACTCATTAAATTTTTGAAAGCCAGATCCTGATCTCCTTTGGTGAGTGTGCTAAAATTATTCACCTATGGATATGAATGAAATATAGATCAGACAATCGTCAAGCCACTTTTGCAACAAATAGCTACCAGCTTTAACATGTTTTAATTCAAGCTATTATTAAAACAAAATGATAAAAAGAATAAAAAAATTAAGAAATAATCATAAAATAGTTTGCAATAAACATGAGAATTATTATAATTAAATATTTTTAACTTTGTACTAAAGCCATTGAAATCTAATAAATTTTAGTGTACTTTATATTGATTATTTTTAACAAATAAGCTTGCAAACTGGCAAATCAAGTTAAAATTGATTCAAGCTTCTCATTAGCTTATCAAACTTAGCTCACAAGCCAATCATCAAGCTAATCCTAAGTCATCTTATGAGTCAGCTCGACTCTGTTACACTCTTAAGCTGAATTATTAATAAAATTGAATCTCATATTGTATTTTCCATCAATCTTTAAATCTTCCAAAATAAATTTTAGTCATATTGTCAGATCCAAATTTAGCATCTGCACTAACTATTGTCATCGCAACCTGTTTTTTACTAATCCAAATCACGTGGCTGCCACCTAAGAGAGCAGCATCTTGAAGTTGATCTTTTGTTTACCATAGTGCATGATCTACGTCTATATACACTTCAAAACTCATCTTTTACCATTTTTTGAATAGAATTCAATTGCCCAAGGTTCCATTCAAGTATTTTAGAATGCTATACATTGTCACGATATGATTCTTTAAGGTTAAATATGAATTGTCTCATAACACAGATAACAGAGGAAATATCAGGCCTAATATGTACCGAGTGGATAAATCTTCGTATAAGCTTTTAGTAGAAGGTTTTTTCATTATTACGTTTTCTGGGGTATCTCCAAACTTATTATTTAAGTCCATAAAGCTTTTGATAGGCTTCCATCCCAACTTACATTTATATTTCAACAAGTTTGTTATGTATTATTATTGTGATATAAAAAATTTATATCGACTATGCAACATCAAAACTAAGAAAATAATTTAAACCACCTAATACTTTGAGTAATATTTTCTTTAAGTTGTTAATTTCTTCTGCATCACTATATGTCATGATAATATTGTTAACCCAAAGTAATAGCAATGAGACTCCTCCTAAAGCCATGTAGTGTATAAATAATGTATGCTCTCCTTGACTTTTTGTACCTCATGTTTAATTATTGCCTCAGCAAGCATCCAAACTAGGCCTTGAAGATAGCTACAATCCATACAATATCCATTATAGCGTCATACTTTTTGTTCTCTATTTTAATCAAAACATAGTATTAGATCCACATATGCTTCCTCCACTAAGTCATTATGTAAGAAAGCATTCTTAACATTAAATTTTTATATTTTTTAACCCATAAGGTCTGTTAATGACAAAATAACTAGATTAATGTCCCCTTTAGTAATAGGAGTAAAAGTTATAAGATACGCAATCCAATATATATCCAATATATATAGTGTAACCTTCAGTAACAAATCTAGATTTATATATTTTTATTAAGCTATCTAATTTGTACTTTACAGTAAATACTCAATTAAGTTCCAGTGCTTTTTTTCATTAGGTAAATTCACCAAATCTATGTTTTATTTCTTTGAAGAACTTCAATTTTCTCTTTCATAGTATTATTATAGTTCTTATTATTTGATATCTAATAGTATGCAAGCAAGTAAAAGACTATTTTTGATAATTATGAAAAAAATTTAAGTAATAATAAACAAATGTAGATGATGTTCAGTGAAAGTTCTTTTATGTTTGTCACGAAGACTCATTTTAATTTTAGGGCAAAAAAAATCCTTCAGTATATTCAGTGATAGGAATTAATTTAATTGTGTAGACTTTGTAGAATGAGAGGTCGAATAAATTTGAAGTGTTTGTAAAGAAAGGTTCAAGTATAAGCTGGATTAAATACAGGTAGCTAATTTTAGAACAAATTAGCAAGTTTATCTAAAACAGAAAAATTACCCTTCTCATTAATGAATTATAATTCTTTCTAATGGTTAACGAAAAAGTAGTGTTCTCTAATAAAAGTGACAATAGCAAACACACATTTCTTATGGAGTTTTTTAACATTTGTTTCCCTTTGGTATGGATATCAGGTGGATGAAAACATTATGATCCCTAAATGTCATTATGTATAATCATCAATAAAATACAAACCATTGAGCCCTAAGAATTGTAGGTGCAGAGTATGAACCCTAAATGTCATTATGAACAGGAGGAAAAAGAATTAGGGTTCTATGTCACCTTTTTAAAAAACTTGTAGAGTTGTATTTTGCCAGTTCACAAATATCACAACAAAATTCTTCAATAATTATTTTTTTTAATAACTGAGGAAACATAAGTTTTAGAAAAATAAAGGATGAGTAACTAAGATATAGTTAAAGCCAGATTTTTATTATCAGATTTAAGAGTCTTAAAATAAGAAATAATACTAAAGGTTGTATGAAGCTTTCTTGATCTTTAAATCATTCTGAGCGATACATTTTTTTATCTGGTACACTCAACCTTCCCTTGTCTTACTCCTATAAGTTCTAATTTGAATGATGCAATGCAAAACCGCACATACAATCTTTATTTAGCTGTAAAATGGATGATAGGTTCATCAATAATTTACATACATGAAAAGATTTCAAAATATATGGGATTTAATCATAAGAATCTCTTTCATCAAGCACAATTATAGAGGATATGTCAGCCGTAATTGTTTTCTTGTTGTTCAAATAAAGGGTAAATAAAATAAATTTGTAATAAGAGCCGGTCATACAGTTTGTAGCTCATGAATTAATGATTCAAAAGCGAACAAATAGGCAACCTAATGCTTAAAGGCCATGAGAATAGAAGGTGAGGTATCAAGATGCTAGAGTGCAAATATACCTATCTTGGATATTTTTCCCAGTGCTCTTAGCAAGTTTTTTAGCCTTTATTTTCCCATTGTGGAACTCAATGGATGATTCTTTAATGAAAATGTGAAGAACAAAATAATTGCTTAAGATCCTTGATAGAAGAACGCCTTGAGTCAAAGCTCTTACGTGAGTAGCCTTTGATACGAAGGCCTGTTGACCTCTATATACATGTCAAAATTAAAGGTGATTGAGGGTAACGGGAAACGAATATAATGGGCAGAAGGCACGACACAGCGTGAATATAAGTTGAAACTCTTTCAAATTCACATGCTGCACAAATATGATCTCGTTGATGCTCTAGCATATTGATATTATTCAAGAAACGGCTTTTGATGATCAATGTGACCAAGCACGATGAAAATTGTAGATTGTTTAAGTGACATGCGCAATTTGAATATGAATTATCTCGACCGTCGACAAAATTGTTCAAACAAGCTTCGTTCACAAAACGAACTGCGCCAATGTGCTTAGAATGATAATAAAGGACACATATTACTTGAAACTAACTTGCAAGCGGTTGTCGCAAAATTCAATACAAGAATATATAAATCCACATATG